>CM032883.1:36301667-36576667 GCA_019176425.1 Megalops atlanticus | reverse complement strand
GGTTAGAATACATGAGCCCAGAGACCTTACACCAGGCATATTATTTGTTATATTTCATCTGTCCTCTGCCTCTCTACATTTTCCATCATCCTGTACCCACTATCCTCCGCGTTTTTCTCCTTAACAGTGTTACCTATGAATAGTATTCTAGACTCAGAATGACTGGAATACTGAGACAGAAACCTATATATACAACTGGCACTGTTCCTATCACACAAAAAATGGCCATGACAGCTGACACCAGTGTGACATCTCTCACTCTGTGGAGCTGAAGTGTCTCAGGAGATAGCCGACCGGCTCTCTCCCAAACCCAGAGGGTTCAGCAGCCTCTCTCCTCTCTCCCTCGATCTGGCTCAAAAACATTTCCGCCGTCCGGAGGAGAGGGATAAAAAGCCTGTCTGTCTGAGAGGAGACGGCCGCGCTCGAGGAGGAGTGGGGCAGCTCCGGGCTACACTTCTGAAACGCAGTGTTAGCCAGGCGGGTGATGACACAAGCACTGTGTCAGAAGGTGTCCACGTTAGGGAGAAGGAGCTGGCATGCGCGTGTGTGTGGGGAAGCACCTCAATGTGACAGCCGGGGGGGGTGCTCGAACCGTCCAACAACTCGAACCCTGACCCTGCTCTTACTAACACTCAATAAATGGACAAAACAAGTGTGAGAAGCACTGACTACAAAGCCAGAAGTACATGAAGCCCTCAGTCAGGTAGAAAATAGGTGTCAGGTGTATTGATCAAAAGCATCATAATTCTGTATGAAATTGCAGAATTCACACTGTGCCTTCCATGTGAATAAACTCCCTAAAATCAGTACACTTTTATGTACAATGTCTGACATTATTGGCTTACTATGTCAATATCCTCTCTAAGGTAGCAATAGGGATGGGAACAGTAATTATAAAGATTGGATTTTCATCTGTATTATGCTAAGTATGAGAGGATTTGTATGCCCACAGCAGAGAGATCGACAGATACAGTTCCAACAGTATATTCAAGGATCAAGTCAATCTGAATAATCTGCATGTGTTAATATACGGTCTACTGGCTGAATTTCGACTCACAGAGACCTTTTAGTTTTGCAACAGAGAATAAAAATAACCACAGAAATCATGAAAGGAAAGACCTGCCAGGGCTTGTTGGGCCTTTGCACGAACCCACCTTAGGACACGCTAGAAAGCCGTGTGTAGCGGCGCTCTCGCATGCGCATGTAAAAAGCACGAGAAAGCACTAAGAGAGGGGGCGGGTCCTTTTTCTTAACACAGCTCCCCAACAGCCACAGCCCAACTAAAAGGAGAGCTGTAATTGGATTAGGCAGGGAGAAAAAAAAGAGCAGAATGTGCAATTCTACCAGTTCCTGCTTATTCATTGTGACACAACAATGCATGTGACATGATGCATATACAGGTTCCATCTCCCCTGCACAGGCCAATCACACGCATGGTGCCTGGGAGTTTTTCATTCTTTCAGAGCACACGGCACACAACGCCTGGAAATGCAGGTGTTTTGTCCAGAGGTGAATCCATGTTGGTGCCCCAGAGTAATTGAATTTGGAACTGCTGCTCTCTATTCAATAGCTATGAAAGGGAAGCAGTACTGTGCCCATTTCAGCTGTGTCTCTGTAAGCTTATACTCACCTCCAGGTGTGTCACTCAGGGTCACTTATTAAACATAAACACATTCTCCTGATGAATCTTAAATGTGTACTGTTTACTATTGTCCTTGAGTGACCCATTTCAGGCTAAATTAAATGAAAGTAAATCAAATATCAGCAAGTATTGAGCTGAATAATTAAAGGCTGCTTGTTTTCCTTGACAATCTGAAACAGGCCACCTGCTGAAATATCCACCACTAATAGGAGCCAAAAAGTATTCACTGATTTTTCCCCTCACCTGTAAGTACAACACACTGGGCTCAAACAGAAGGTTCAAAACAGGTCAGAGAACCGACTGCAGCATGTTAGTATTCAGAGAGTGCAATTTACTTGGGTCTCACACAGACGGTTGCAGCCATGTAGCGCATAAAATGTCATTAAAAGGCACCAAGATGCAATGGGCTTGAGGGAAAGTGAGTAAACATACATTTATCTTATTTAAAAACAGATTCTGCACCAACACAAAATGCCTGCCAGCAAGAGGACCACAATGCAGCTTAGCATACTGTCGCCACCTTTTAAAGCATTACCTCTGAATTTCACCTACTGAAGAAAAAGAAAAAACTATATACACATCCAAACATAAGCACAGAGAAACATATATTGTTTTCTCTAATAAGCCCAGTTTGATGTAATTAAAAAAGAAATCTGTAAAATGATATATCAAAATAAAAAGCAATGCACTGAATGGATGGCAAGCACACACATCCCAGGGAGAGACAGTGAGGTATGAAACAGTAGTGAACCCGATCATAACTTTACTTCTTGAAGTAGACGTTATCTTCCTCCCAAAACCAGGTGTAGGTCAGGTTGCCGGGATACGCCTCTGCTTGACAGGTGAAGAGTGCATTCTGGGATATGTTTACTGTAATGTTCTCAGGTGGAGACACGATAAATGGCGGCCCTGGTGGGGAAGGCAGGGGGAGAGCAAATACACAGGGTTTAGCGTCAGGGAGAGAGAAGTTTGCACAGATCCACACAAACACAGCAGAGTGACGTCTCTTCATCAAGGGCCAATGTGGGGACCCAGGATGCAGGCGAGTCAAAAACTCCCGAAGGGATCAAGGCTACTTCCGCTGGAATTCATTTAAAACTGAAGTTTCCTGCTGAGAGAAAGCTGATCAATCCACACACAGAGGGGAGCATTCAATACAACCATTACACTAAAAGCCACACGGATATGAGCCAAGGGGCCTGGGCAGAGAAGCATGGAATTCTGCATTGTGTGTTCTGTGTGGTTCATTCCTCAGTCAGGTCATCAGATTACGTTACTGACATTTAGGGGATGCTCTTATCCAGAGCGACTTACATCAATTACAGGTTTCTACAATGTTACTCATTTATACAGCTGGATATTTACTGAGGCAATTATGGGTTAAGTACCTTGCCTAAGGGTACAGCAGCAGTACTGCGGTGGGGAATTGAACCCGCAACCTTCCGGTTACAAGTCCTGCTCCTTAACCACTACGCTACACTGCTGCCCCGCCTCTCAGGTGTGCTTAAAGATGCACAGGTAGCTCTTACACTGTATCCGCCCATAATGCAATTCCCTAACAGAAATAACGACGCTTGAGTGGCGCAAATACAGCCTGGACCTCTCTGCCCGGCCCGTCCTGGGCAGACTGCTCTGCCTACCTGGTTGTAAAGCAGCAGGGATCACACAAGTCCTGACAGCCACAATGCTCTCATGCTGGGCTGTGCATGAGCCGTACTGTACAAGGTATGAAACTGTTGATGCCATTGTGTATCATCTCTCCCTAATGCTCTGGGTGGGGGCAGAGACGGTGCCCGCTTTGACCTTGGGCTGACTGGACAGCGTGCCTACACCAAGACCCCAGGGTTTTGGTGCTCAGAATTATGAGGACAGAGCTTACAGAGAGGCAGGGGGAGTCACAGGTAGAGCTGGGGGCAGGGGCATCTAATGGCTGATCTACACAGCTGTATTAAAAAAAAAAAAACACATAAGATGTATTCCATGAACCACAGACTGCGGCCATGCAGCTCGGGACACTGAATCCTGCAGATGTTTTGTTTTTGGGGGTGGGGGCACTGTTTGCACCACACAGTCACTCAGTCGCTTTGGCTGCTAACGCACTCCATCCGTGAAGGTGAGCATGACTGACTGCACAGCCACTTGTCACTCAGTGTTATCACCTATAAGCAGCATGACGGACAGATCAGTGCACAGTTACATCACATTATTGGTACTTAGCAGACAATCTTATCTGGCGCGACTTGCATATGTTTATACATTTATACAGCTGGATATTTGCTGAGGCAATTCTGGGTTAAGTACCTTGCCTAAGGGTACAAGCAGTAATGCTACAATGGGGAATCAAAACGACAACCGTTTGGTTACAAGTCCTGCTCCTTACCACTATTCTACACTGCCACCCAGCTGGAACATACCCAAAGGTAGAGGACATACCAGAGCTGTACACTAGGGTTTGATCATACCCCTTAGTGTACCACTGAGGATATGATCATACCCCCATCAGACCCCATACTGTACGTCTGTGTTACACTGCCGTAGGGAGCAGGGCTTACAACGGAAAGGTTGCTGGTTCAGTCCCCTGCTCTGGAACTGCTGCTTTAACCTTGGGCAAGGTACTTAACCCAGAACTGGCCCAGTAAATATACAGCTGTATACATGGATAACATGTAAGAAAACTGTAACCTGCAAATTGCTCTGGACAAGAGCATCTGCTGAATGACAATGATGTTATGTAATGTAATGTATATCCTTATTACAACTACAGTAAAAACAGTGTAAAATGGGTATAAGCCATCCTCAATATGCTCCTGTTTCCCTGAGTAAGAGCCTGTCACCCTGTCCAATAAATTTCTGTCCTTTAAATAGCTCAATACAGAAGGCATTTAGCTGCCAGCACAAATCAATCATCCAATCAATCAATCAAATTTTATTTGATATAGCCCTCTTAACAAAAGAACTGTCACTTCACAAAATGCTTCACAGATCGCATTCCATATAAATGGTTCATGAGCACTACTGTACTACAGGACCTGCTTGGATAAATATATCATATATAAATATATATGTGCAGTCTGAAGGAAGCACAGTGGGACACAGGAATATTTTTGTGAGGACACAGGAGACAGAGGTATTTTTACAATGCACCGAATCGGGGCGGAGCAGCAGACACACGGTGGGGGGGGGGCAGGTACCTTGAACCAGCAGGCGGGTGGTGTGGACAGCTTCTCCCTGGACGCTGTGCGCCCGGCAGGTGTAAGCACCTCGGTCCTCCCGGCTGATCACCCGCACCGTCACACTCCCATCGCTCACCTGCAGACACAGGTGAGACAGGTGACATCATCCGCGAGGAGCCAATCAACAGCCCCTCAGACAGACACTCAGCTGATTGGCGAATGGTAATTATTGATGAGGTCATTCTGAGGAGGTCATAAAACAGAGAGAATACAGAGAGCCATCTGCCCTGTTGAGGAAAGAAATAAGGCAGTTGACTGGATTGATAGATTTTTTTTATTTATTTATTTTTTAATATAGACTGAAAAAGTTAATTTAAGCACCTTAGCAATAAAGGCATTGAGACTGAGAGCATAGTGTTTATACATTGAGTGCTCACAAGTGCCTGGGGTGGTGTGGTGTGTTCCCTGCAGTCAATTGCGTGCGTGTCTATGAGTGCAAGTAATGACCTTTACTATAAATTATTTTCCAATTTTACTCTCTAAGACTAGTGCTAGCTGCAGGCTGTTTTGCAAAATGTCTGTTCTAGGCTGTTCAAATGTTTCCTCCCTCCACAAAAACAGTGCAGCATGCATTGACAAAAGTCATTTGCAAACTAAGATACTCCTCTGAATTATGCAGAAGTTAAACTCAGCCTCTCAGCCCCAGCTAATCAAACCCAGATGTATAGTCCATTAATCCCTATCCAATCAAACCAGATGTGCAGTATATCAATCCTCACCAACTGAACCGAGACTCTTAGCACATCAACCCCAGCCAAGCAAACCCAAATGTAGGATGTATCAATCCCAGCCAATCACAAGCTGGTGGGGCACAGAGGGTGTGGCCATCCACCCCTTTTCTTCTCAGGGAGACGAGGGGGGCGGAGCTACACAGCATCTACACCTCTGGACAATCCCATCCAACATCTGTCCAGCAAGCGCTCATCACACAGAAAACAAATCTAACAGCACTATTATCATACCAACCCAGTGTGTTAGAACCCAAGCGTCAACAAATGAGTGAAACGAGCAGATGAGTGAAAGGTTGTGTTCAAGGGTAAATGTTAGCCATTTTAGATGACAATATCATTCTTTCATTTTAAGATATATTAGTGAGTAATTACTGATTATGTATCATCCTTGATTGAAAAATATGAGGATAAGTAATTTGAGCGTCATGGTGGATTAGTGAATATTCTAACAGTTCCACTATGTTCTCCCCAGCAGACACAGTTTACACCACTGCCCTGATCTTTAACACTAGAATCACGATTTGCTCATCAAGACCCATACAAAGTACACAGCCAAAGGCCTGCATTCCAGCAATCTCTGCCGCCTCATGGTTAACATTATCCATACATTACTTGAGGGTATTGGTCCCATCTCTCTGAACACTGCTGCATCGACATTGGTTTGGATGAGGCTACAGTGGGTTTCGATGCAAGTGTCCTCAATAACTACCAGCCCATGCCTAATCTGCCCTTTTCAGACATCCAAGGCACTGGAATATGATGTTGCATCTCCAACTGATAGCTATGTGTTGCTATGGGCTGCTGCAACCACTTTATGGTGGTAGATTTTTTCAGAGCTCAGCAGTGAACCTGTCTTTGTTAACTGTACTTCATGACCCCATGGTTTCTGCTAACTCAGGAACTCTTCAGATACCCATTAAGCTTAATTTAAGTGCAGCTTTTACTCCACCAAAAAAATGAGGGAGACAGAACAGCACGTTTCAGGTTAGCAGCTTGGTTTATGCTCGATTTTTCCTTGGCCTCTAGCCGGGAGCGGTACAGGTCATTAGCATTATCCCATCACTCAATTAATGTCTTATGCTTCTTGGACCATAAAATATTGCTGTAAAGACTGTCCATTCCCTGTGCCACTGGTACTTCTCTGACCTGACTTATCCAACCTCAGAGAAAACAGTTCGTTTTATTAAATGGCTTCAAATCCTATTTGGTTGGTGTCACCTAAGCCGTTCCCCTGGGGTGAGTGCTAAGACCTCTGCTTTTCATGTTACACATGCTACCTCTGAGGGCAAATCACACACAGATTTGTGCCTAATTTCCATTGCTATGCCAGTGGCACTCAGATCTATGTTAGCACAAAATTGCTTGCCAGCTTACCTTCACTGCAAGCTGCCAGATGGCTGCATGAACATCAAGGTTTGAATAAAACGAAACTTTCTCAAACTGAACTGTGATAAAATGTGTGAAAACTCTGGGGTTATCTTGAGTGGGTCCACATCTGTTTTGCGTATCCTTGATGAGTTCTGCCTTGAGATTGACAGCTTTGCTTTTTTCTGCCTCCCCAACGGCTAATAACTATGATGCTATTTTTGTTACACATCTGAATCCTGCATCAAGCACGCAAGCAAAGAATAATTTCTCCACCTCAGAAGCATTGCCAGGCTACAGTCCTCTCTCTCACATCCTGATGCTGAGAACCTCATATTTCAGTGCTAGTGGATTATACTACTGCTGTGCCCTGCTTTATGGAGCCCTAAACAAAATTCAAACAGTTGAGAACTGAGCTGCCAGAAAGGTGACCATAAGCTAATGCTACATTAGCCCTTCCCACCCCCCCCAACATTCTACATTGGCTATCTATCAAATCCAGGACAGAACACTCAGATCCTCAAATGTGAAGTGATACTACATTCTGCACAATGAGCACATGACAGTTGGTTTACTTTTCCATTTATTCAATGACAGAGTTGTGAAAATTGTTAAAAATTTCAGTTTCAGTAGGTCTGCAGCATTAATGACAATAAAGATGGATGTACTACCAAAGGTGCTGGAACTTTCATTAGAACGAGCGCAAGGCTGCAACAGGAAGGAAAAGAGGCGGCAGGGAGCTGGTTTCTCAGGCGTGATGTTATCTCTAAGGTAAAGGCAAGTGAGGGCAGAGCAGGTTGAGATGTTTCATTTTGGGTCAGGTGGCTGAGACAGAAGGACTGTTAGTGCAGCGCTCTGAAACTGACCACTGGTTTGGAACCATGCAGTTAATAGGTTCTTTCAGACATGTTTCAAAGCACACAGCAGTGAGTAACAAAGGAAACAAGCCACGAGATTACCTTACATTCACTGTTGTTCAAAAGGATGCACATTTTCAGCTAAAACTCAAACATCTGTTTCAGTTTTAATTTGAATGACATTTCTCCCATGATAGTAGAGAAGTAGGTGCGGGAAGTGGTACAGCTGCCACATAAAACGCTTGTGGTTTTGAAATGAAAATTGCTTCCTCCTTTTTACTTATACTGGATGAGTATCTATTTAAGCAAACAAGAAAACAGACAAAAGAAAATAACATCTGTCAGCACTGTTATAAGTGTTGAATTGTTTCAGGGGAGAAACAAGTCATACCTTATTTCTTTCAGGTGGCACAAATAATAATTGTCCCTAGCAGAGAAAAAGAGACTGTGGTTGAGGAATCCGTATGCAGTGAACCATTTGCCAGACAGTGAGAAAACAGGGATATTAAAAATATATTCATATATTTTATGGCAGCTGAGGATAAAGGCCATGCTTGCACTGATAAATAATTCATGAACCCATGCAAATTATCTACGTTAACTATAGAGAGAAAGGGATTTCACCAATAAATAATTCATATATTCATGAATATTATGTAAGATGCCAATAAAAAGACAGAGGGATTTCACCTACAAATTAGTAATGGATCTTGAATGTTTGCAGTGTTACACCTACAACAGCAGGAATATAATAAAAAGTGCATAATTTTGCAAGACTATTCATTCCTATTGTGACCACAGGAAAGTGACATTATTGATACAATAATCTTTTAAAATAAATAATTATTATTTGCAGTTCAATTCAGTTCAGTTCAATTCATTTTTTGTGTGTGAATGTATGTTTTACTATTTTTTCTGTATAACTGCTTATCATTCAAAATCTGTGTGATGTAAGCTAGTTCATTGTGTGTAATGATATGCATATACTTCAAATCCAGGCCTGATGTTTTCGTAATCACTGAGTATCACCAGGAGAAACATCACTAGGAGGAGCTAAATCTTTCTGGATTCTTACAGTTTTACTACTGTCTGAGTTTAAAAATGTATTTACTGGACAACAGTCACTCCTGAGCTCACACATCGCTGCAAACATTACACAGGAAGAAGAGAGTCCCTGACATTTGTTGTGACAGATGACAGAAAATTACAGCAGTGAGATGGGGACACCAGCACAGGTTAATGAATGCAAAGCACACCGTAAGGATTAAACTATTGTTAAGCAGCCTTTGTGGTTACACAAGAGGCTGAGGAAATGATGACCCACCGCAAAGAAGAGTCTATTAGGACAGACACCTTAGGTGCCAATAAGAACTTAAGTCTTGTCAGCGGAATGCTGTTGGACCAAACTGACAAGCATCCAAAAAATCTGCTGTATTTACATGGCAAATTAAATAAAAACAAAAGACTGCCTTGAGGCATTGGAATTATGAAACCAGCTGGAAGTGCTTTATTTACTGCTTAATTTAGTGGCCAGCTGTCTGTACATTCTCCTCCTAAACCTTCAGCAAAAGTTCAGTTTGTGTGAACAAGCAGAAAGTACACAAAATGGAGGAAGAGATCCCACAGTCACCTTTCTCATTCTAAACAGTTGCCACAGACCTCAGACGTGTTTGTCTGTGTTGCTTTCTGTCAGTATTTAAAGCACAGAAAAGCACCTTTTTTTCCCATTTTCAGCTAAAATGCCCATACACTACATTGTAGTGCAACAAGGAATAATTTAATTCGGGGCAGAAAAAGTCACTGATTTCTCTGGCTTCTCATTTTGCCCTCAGACTAAATCACAACTGAACGTGTTAAACAGCCTGAATCTATAATAGCCAATAATGCAGTGGTGTGGTGAACCTGGGCTGCTTTATCATGGTGCACAGCAATAGGTCTATCGCAGCTGCAGTGCAGTGAGAATGACCTACCTCCCTCTCACATTATCAACTGATAAATTATTTGGTGCGGCATTCACATTAACAACACCCAAGTTCATTTTTTCCCCCAAGTGCAGCATTAGAAAAAAGGTTTATCAAAGTAATTGATGGCTCCTGATATGCCTCCAATTACTCAGTGGCATCCAGAAAATATTAATTAAGCTTTGCTCAATTAATTAAGCTGTTTTTTGAAATGCCTAGATCAAAGAAAATGGGCTGAATGTCTAACTCTCACAATAGCAGCTTTTGATTTCCATTAGCAGTCATACTGCATATTAATTCAGGTATTGTCTAGGCTTTCATTTCTTGTCCCTTTCAGATCTTAACAGTAATATTCACCACCAGAAAGGCAGCAGACTGTGGGGTAACTGTATAAATGCATTGGAGTCCTGAGAAGCTGACCATGTTCTAAAAACATAAGTGGCCTTCATGACATCACAATGTTGGACCACCCTGATTGGAGGAGCTCCACATCCATCATTCCCTATCCTCCCAGGTAGTGGCCTCTATGTGGTCACATGACAGGTCATCCTCAGTGCTGATAGGAGGGGCTCCATGCTCCTCCCCAGGGGAGTGGCCTCCATGTGGTAACCACCATTTGTAAGAGATGCAACTCCATGCCTCCCACTGTCTTTTGTTCCACAGCACATGTGCACAATCACTGGAGCAGCTATAGAGATGTGAAACCTCCATCTATGCCATACCTATCCACAAATCTAACACAGTGCTTTCACTTTTTACAAAGCATTTTCTGTTGCTTTTGAGTAAGACATACCATCATACACAAAATTACAGCTCTGTTGACTGACACCATTTCTAAATGTTAATGTGCAACATGATATCTATTTATTCCAAAATTGTAAAAAGCCAAATAAATACTCCATTTCTGGTAAAAGCTAATCAGTTGACACCCTAACTAATCTAACAAACACACTGTCACAGCACAGTACAACATATACACTGCATTTTAGTCGGCAAGTCCAACAGCTCATGAAGGAGCTTATTAGGATAGATGGATGGATGGCCAATAGAACTCTGAACATCTACTGTAGTGAGTTAAGCCTCAGTTCTCCTGCAATCCCCTCTGCTTGCTGCTGTTATTTCTCTTCTACATTTAATCAGGGCCCCCAAATCTCCACTTTTGCAAGCACTGTAAAAGCAGAGAGCCCTGGCACCAAAACAGAAGAGTTTATTTAAACAGACTGCGTTTTAACTCAGATACTGTTTTTACTCTGAACTGAAAGGCTTGGCAGATATCACCACATGCCCGGTGCTGATAATAATTATAAGATGCCGCATTGTGTTTGATGTGATAAATTTAAGTAATTGACAACCACCGCCTGCTAGTTTTGCCAAAGGTCTATCATGCCAAACTCGGGGAGATATTACGCACTGCTGATGGAGATAAAATAGATCAAATGCTTTTTTTCCCATTAAGCCTTTCTGGTGAGAAACAACAGAAGAATAACACCAGAACAAACAGAATAATATTTAGATATTATTCTAATAGATAGATCTATTATAGACTAACATTCAAAAATTAAATATAGCGGTAATCATGTGGAACAGCATTACTTTCCAAGATGTCAGGGCCTACACAGTAAGGCATTAAGTGTCAATTCAAATCTCTGCTTGATGCACAGTGTTTAGCTCAAAGCTAGCAGTCATAATAAGCCCAATGTTCCTGATTGTAGACACATTTATGTAACACTGGACATGGATGTATTACAGACATGTACAAAGGCGTGACATGATTATACATCGGGGCAGGCTTGTTAAATCTGAGGGACTGCAACGGCTTTGACCTTCCAACAAGCCCCCCACAGAACCGGGCCACGGGACAGGCCAGGAGGAAGCGGAGAGGAAACCATAGTGACCTGTCACTTCCTGTTCCTCACAGATCAGTGCGCGAATGGCAGGCGGAGACAGGGAAACGTCTCTCAGCACCCTGCACACAAGTGCCAGACGCAGCCATGAGCTCGCTCCGAGGATTACAGAGAGCGAAAACAGAGGTAAAAACGCGGAGAGGTGGGGCTGGACGCGGGGGGTCTATTCTCACGTGCTTCAAAGGGTTTTTTCTTCCTGAGAGACGCCGTGCTAGACTGAGACGATGTACGAAACAGCCGAGGAGAGGGAGGCCCGAGCTAAACACGCTTCGCTGCTCCTGCTCTGACATATCCCTCAGGTGCGCCGTGAGACAAGCCTTTCCGAAGCCAGACCGACTGCACCTTCAATCGCAACAGCATCACAAAGCAACCTTTTTCTTTCCCTCAGACTCTCGCTGCATCAGGGGGATGGTAAGGGCTACTAGTGGGAACACATGCCTCGCTTGTTTTAAAAAGTCAATACCACAAATGTGTTGTATTTGCAGCTGTCAGAATCACGGAGTGTGAAAGAGCTCACAGTAAGGGCTCAGACGCAGAAGGGCTGCGGGACTCTTTAAACAATCTACCGTCGTGCCAAAAGCATTACATGCTGTAGTACACTACATTACACTGCACACGGATCCAAACATTGCACGTTACCGCCAACTGTGCCATGTGTGTCTGAGGTGAGCGACAGAATAACTGTGACATATTTATAAGCTTTCAAGTCTAAGCCTAAAGATTAAACGCACTGAACCATACAGTGTTACTAGTGGTTTAGCTGAACAAGAGACTCTTCATTAAAGGCATAACACGGTGGTTTGTAAGCTAAAGGCTCTATCCCCAGGTGGGGCACCGCCAGTGGGTCCGTGAGTGCTTAACCTGTTCTGCTGCATTGGAACGCCCAGCTAATTAGCAGGGAATATATAAATTGTAAGCTGGCGCGGACAAGACCATCTGTCAATCATAACCAGCTTACCTCAGCTACACGCTACAATTCCACGCATGAGTGAGACAGCTGCCATCGGCTATGCAAATGTTCTGTTAATTTTCATGGACAAAATATGTATGCATTTTTTTCCCACGAGTTAAGGACGGCCAAGTATGATCTATGTCAAGACGTATTAGAAAATTAATCAAACATCTTTGAAAAGTAAGTATGGGTTAACCGCTGTTGCAAATATCTCCATCCAACAGGGACACTCATCGGCTGTAGCTTGACCTAAACACCTCCTTTGGAAACTTGATAGCCATGTATTAAATATGTAGCCATCTGACACTGACTCCAGAAGTGCCACTCCATCTTGCATGTCCCAAAAAACATCCTACAAATTATGTAACAGGTCAACAAGCACAAAAACAGGCTTCCTCCAGCAGGGGATGTCAGTATAATTTAGTTCAGCATATATAAATACTAGTAATCAACTGAAGCATTAAGGATTCATCAACTGAATAAATGCTTTGTAGAAACTAATCCCCCTCCCTCAAAAAAACTAGCATATTGTCTGCAAACACAGATGTTGCTACAGTAATATATCCTGTCCAGCTCAAATAGTAGAATCCTGCACTGCCCTTTAAAAGCTGTGGAACAGCTGTAACCTGGTCAGGTAACAAGACTATGAGTTCTCAGGTGGTCTGTGCACCGGAGGCCATAATGAGATAACAGAAAAGACTGGTACTCTCACCTTGTACTTCTCGCTGTCCACCAGCACCTCTCCCTCTCTGAGCCAGCTGACCACGGGTTTGGGGTTCCCGAACGCTGTACAGCTCAAGGTGATGCTGCCCCCTTCCTTCGCCTCCACGTACTGCGGGGGTGTGTCTGTGAAGGTCGGAGGGGCTGTGGGAGAAAAGGAAGCAAAAAAAAAAGGAAAAAGGAAGGATGTTGACTGTCATCTCTGTATAACTCTGTTTTGCGTTTGCCATGTCACAGTGCCTCTCTCAGAGAAGAAAGCAAGAGGAGGGTACAGCAGCAGGGACACAGACAGTGGCCTGCATAGAAAGATATGAACAGACTAAGGTCTGGGTTCAATAAGCAATCTTCCTTACGTCTGACTCACAATTAAATGTTCACGTCATCCTGCACAGAGTCTGATGATCACCAAACCATCATCAAAATTAGCCAAAAGAACTGTGTTTGCACTGAAAATAGCATGCATCTATTATTTAGATTCGGTCACAGCCAGAGTGTGACAATTTTTACTTTCCATGGTGCACCAGTGGCATAAACCACTAGAAGCCTTGGCCCCAGCTACTCACAGTTAAAGACTGCAATAGACTCTCCATTCTGCACATGGGTTTGACCAATACAGTTGTTTTTGACGCAGTTCTCTGAAACATTTCCTTCCAAATTCTTTTTAAAAGCACACTTTCCTGCTGCAGGATCTTGATTTGTCAGCAATGTCAGCTCATGTTTCACCATTCAACCCATTATTGTGCCATGTCTGCACTGTGTTCATGATCTGTGCTTGTAAAGTAGCAGGCCCATATCCCATATGACTTTGGGCAGTACATGTGTCTGCTCTGCAAAGGAATGAATTATTTTTTAAAAAGCAATCAATGTTACTCCAGTGAGAATAGCATTGTAATGTCTTTTTAAGAGTCTTGAAAATTAGCATCTCAAGTGTGTTAAACATCTTTCTCAACCATGACTTCCATTATCAGCCAAATGCAAGCTACAAAATGACTCACTTCCCAAAAAAACCCAAATACAATCACTTACAGTACTAAAAATATCTACATGCATCCAGCATTATGTTAGTAAAAAACAAAGTGCAGGTAAAAAAAAAATTCTGGAAGTTTTCAGAAACCAACAGAGACTTAACATAATGTTAACTGTCAGTTTATGTAATTGGAGAGAAAATTCTGAGTTTTAGGTTTCACAGACACATTCTGTGTAGGGTTCGTTTTTTCCTTTTGTTGCCATGAGTAACGGCACAGGTCACTGAAAACCTGCTTGTGAAAATATGCAAGCAGCAGCCTGCAGTGTTTCTGGTGGCAGAGTGTAAATCCCGCACAGAACGTGGCGGAAACTGGCACTGATGAATTTTGTGCCAAGTAAAAACGATTTTTCTCTCTCCAAAATTTGCCACATTAAGGCACCTGCCAACCTGATCTCTTGGGAAAGTAGTTACGGCCACGAACTGCAGACCCCTGATGCCAGCTCAGGCCGAAAGCCCACCTGTTCTATATTAGCTTACCTGCAATCACAGACCCCCCACAGCAGTAACTGCCATACGTACACGCCTAGGTACATTCAAAACCACTTACCACTATGTACGGCTCTAGTAGCTGCTCGTTCTGTGTGAATAATTTCCCCTCCGTTTGCATTATTGGGGATTCGGCTTTTCCTGGCTCTTGATTTAGGAGCTGCACCGTGACCACATCTCCTCCCGTTTCTCCTCTCTGTTTTTTTCTCCTCCTCGGTACGTCAGAGGAGGAGAAGGCTGTCGGATCTGTGGGCCTCGCAGCGGGGTGGGGGCCTGGCGTCTCTGCGGCACGCAGTCCCTGCGCAATCTATTCCACCGGTCGATCCCGGATCCATCCATCATGGCGTGCTCCGGCTCCTCGCGCCCTCATCAACTTTAATTTGGTTCCCAGGCTCACCGCTGTTTCCCCGCTCCCACCGTGCCGAGCGTGAACTGAATTCCTTTGCAGGGAGCGCACTTTTTTCTTCCTTTTTTTCTACTGACCTAAAATGGATGTGCTTTGTGAAAGGCCATACAAATGCACCATTCCTTCAGAACTCCTCTACAGCAGGCGCAGGAGATGCATGATGCATTAAAGGCTCATAACAGTGAGGAGACAGATGTAAGGGAGGGATTGAGCCCCCCTGCCGTATCTTATTTTCACCACGCAAATCCAAATCTGAACCCCCCCTCCCTCCGCCCAGATTTGTGCATTTGTTGCACAATACCATCCTTCATTTTATCATGGCATTGCAGTTGGCATTTAAATTCAGTCCACAGAAATCTGTGGCTTTGTGTGGGGAAAAAAATGATTAAAAAATATTTCAGAGGCTTACTTAACTTGTCAATGTTTTAAAAGAGAAAAGTATTTTATTGTTAATTAACATTGTCACCATTTTCTGGGATTTGCTGATATTTCAACTTCTTGCTGAAAAGCTGAGCTGGCTCCGGGTAGCTGCGAGTTTGCCTTTCAAGTGTGAAATACGTCAAGACTTTAAATCCTCCAGTGCGTACCTCTTTAAACCCGTTTAATTCAAACGAAATCTTTCAGCTCCTCTTTGAATGGGGAATTTACGCCAGCATGCAGAGAGAAACATGATTACCCACTCCAACACTGAACACTGAACATCTCCATTTATAAACCCACTGAAGGACACATCTCCCATCTCCATAAATAACACTGTTAACATAATCAGCCCTTGTGCCTTTAGTTCCCTCCTGCTGTCATTCACAGCTGCTTCTGAGACAAATAAACACAATATGACAGAGTCACTAATTATGTATTTTATATGTGTATTTGCCCTGTGTAAGAAGCAAATCCTTGACAAGCCTCAGAGCACTCCATAGTCCTGGGAGGAAGCTCAACAGCACATACAGTGAGGACTTAGGGAGCACCACATACCTGTTGTGCACACCTGAATTTCATTCACGCGTTTGTGACATACAGTGCAAAGCAGACACAGCCCAGCTGGTTAAGGTGCTTATTCTGGGTGCAGACCCGGGTTTGAGCCTGAACTGTGTGGCAATGACCAAGAGTCAATACTGGAAGAAAACAGCTGCCTCCATTTGGCTGCAGTAGGGTGGGTTTCGTTGGCCACCGTCCCCTTCTCCAACCACTTTAGCACCCTCTAGTGGCTCGCATGGCACCTGTGAGTTGCTTGAGTCATGACTGTGGAGGTGTGTCTATCCTCCACTTGGCGCCCACTCTCCTGCTGGGCACTGTGGGACTTGTATTGCAGTGGAGATGTGAGTGCCATAAGAATGCCAATTCCAGGAACGTTCCATACTGGACTCTCTCACAAGACAAAAGAACACAACAGGTTTGTAAATCTTAACTTCATTTTTTTAAGCTCTGCTCTTCTGTTCAGGGGTTTTTGATTTCATTACCCAGCAATATTAACACTGTCATTCTACTTTCCAGTTTGGTTCATGGTTTCATTTCACAACATGTCCAACATGTCACCGTTAGCCTATCGGAATTTTACCTCCCATTTCAATTCCACACAGAGGACCTGGTGTAGGGTATAGAGCCCAAGTAATTAAAATCTCTGGACACCTGTCCTGTGTGTCAACACCACCCTCGTCAGTCCCTATTCAGACAGTGATTCATCTGTTCTTTGCATCATTAATGCACTCACAGTGAGTGTTGTATGATTCCATCCTCTCTAGTGAACAGTGGAAATTTTCAGGGTTTCAGAGACTTCTACCTGCAACAACCAGCAGGCTTCCTCGTAGCTGCCTTTCGGGTCCTGTTGCCTGCTGCTTCCCCAATCTTCCTCCAGAGGGCCCATCTTCCTGCCTGTGCCTTGCCTAATTCAGTTAACACTTGCGTTAACACCTGTGTGTAGTTAGTCTAGCCATGTGTTTTGTGTTCAACTTAAGCCCTGCCTGTTTCTTTGTTCAATGCTCAGTCTTGAGCTACCCTGCCTTGTGCGCTTTCCTGTGCCTTAAGTTTGGTTGTTTCTAGTCACTAGTAAAGGTTCTTTGTCGTTTATAACCTATCTGTGTTTCTGCGTGATCTCTACATCTCAACTGTGACAGAAAGGTGTTTTTGGACAGGTAGAAGGGTTTAAATGGAGGGGTTTACAAAGCCAGGAAAGGAGTCTGGAATTTCAGGAGTCATGTCTGAGTCTTCAGTGCCAGGTGCAATGGCGCACCCAATGGCCAAATGACAGACGTACTGTCACACAGCAACACCTTTCAAAATGAAAATCGCACACCTTCCACACTCCCGCTGCCACACAGCTGGTGGCCCAGCCTGAGGAAACTTCTGTCTTGTTGCTCATGCAATTTTGCTTGACCAGACTAGGTGTCCATCAGCTGACACACCTCACAAAAACACAGTGCAGCAGTCACTGTAATAATAAATTAATTTTCACAGATGAGACTTTGTTTGGCGGTTGATGTGAGGTCATGATAAGCAGTGAGCTATCCTTGAAAGACAGTCCCCAGGCCTTTCTAACCACAGATTGTGGCTAAATAAGACCAAAACATGAGAATAAGATTGCAGTCAGCCCTGGGGTTGGATCATGAATACAAGGATTGTGAACATACGAGTCTAAGTGAGGACTACTCAACTGCAGACCTGGAGGGTTGCAATCAGGCAGGTTTTCCAGCAGTCTTCCTACCACTAACTCTCTCCGTGTCACAGAGGGAACCATCATCGACCTGGTCATAACAATGAGTGGTTCAATCAGGTGTGCCTGGCTAGAACAAAAGGCACTGGCATCTCATGTCTCTGAATTGCTTGAGATGCTACATTGACATCATGATCAGGAGTTTTGCACTTGAAAATGTTGCAAGCTTAAGCTTCTAAGAACAGGACAGTATAATTATAATGCAGGTCAACAGATTTCCATTTCACAGGATTATTACAGATGTATTAGAGGTGTTACACTGTTCTCTGTGCCTTGGCTGCCCTGTGAAATTGAGCTGTATCCTCAGAAATCAGTAATCTCCCAGCAAAATGTATCCATCAAGCTCTCTGCTGAAAAATCTGCTTCTGTGTCTAAGTAATAGCACTCTTCTGTCTTTGCATTCAGAAGTGTGTAGTGACAATCTATAATACTGCAATTTGCTGACTGATAACACTGTAATGCCTGAAACATATGTATTAAGCATGGCATGCATAATTTAATTATAATATGCCCCTCAGTATGTGATCATGTATTTGCCAATATATGCATTCTGCACAGACTGTTTTCCACAAAGGTGCAATTAACCAACTGAAAGCAGATTTTAAAAAGAGTGGTGGATTCACCCATAGGGCTTATTTCAGCAGTCAGATAGTGAGTAACAGAGCGTGTGTGTGTTTAGTGAGGAAACTGAGGAGATGCTGCAGATAGCAGCTGCACTATCACACTGCTAGCCTACATTTCCTTCCTTACAGCACCTCTGTCCTCAGGCCTGGATATTCACCTCCACCAGCCTCAGAGCATGCTCTCTTAGCCTGACCACTACTGTAACACACTCACACTCGCATGAGGAACTGTTTCCTTAAATACAAACAGAACAGACGCTCTATACTTCCACGAGATAATCTTAATTGAATATTGCCAGGGGCAGGGGAATTTTTTTTTTCTAAATTTATTTTTTCATTTGTTTATTTAATTTGCATTAGATTTTTTTCCCCGCCGGTAGTACTGTATTGTAAAGCTCCATGTGATAACTGAATTGTGAAGAATGCCACACTGAATGAAATACTGATTGATTGATTGCTTGATTCTATGATTGACTGATGAATTGAATAGATGGCTTGACCCCATTCTCTTCTCCTGCTACTCTCTCTCTCTCTCTCTCTCCACCCTATCCCTCCCTCTCTCCCCCTCTGTCCCTCTCTCTCTCTCCCTCTCTCTCTCCCTCATCTACGCTCTCGGTGTCAGTTCTGAAATTGTGTCATAGAGGATTCATGCCTGGCCTTTATTTCACTGGTATGAGCAGAATGTAGAGAGAAAATAGGTTACACAGAGTGTGAGCCATTTATTCACTCTGTCGGGTCAGAATGTTCTAAATGAGGGAAACTAAAGATGGAGTATTTAAGAAAGACAAAAGAAAGATGCAGCATTAATGATTTTCATGCTCTTTCGTCTTTAGGGTTTGGACAAGAATTGTCAGTTGAGAGCTTGGTGTCATAGTCACAAACTTCAAAAGACTTATAAGTTCACAATCAGAAAGCAGAAAGCAAAATCTAGGAGGAAGCTTCCCATTAAGTGCAGAGGTGATGTTCCCGCTGTCATTTCTTTCCAAGGCGGTGAGGAAACAGCAGCTCAAGGGAAACGTTTCAGCCATGTGACCTTCATTAGACTCCACTTGGCTGCTGCTTTCCATTCAAATGACAATGAGAAAATTACAATTGGATAAATGATTGTGTCTTTATAAGATGGTCAATAAAGCCTGTGCTCGTATACAAGAGCTAATTGACAGTCCAACCCCTATGTACTTTCTGTACATCTTTTATATTTGCCTATTCACCACAGGGCAGCCTGGGGGTTGCGAGCTTGATTCCTAAGCGGAGCACTGTTGTTGTACCTTTGGGCAAGGTATTTAACCCCAATTACCTCGGTAAATGTCCAGCTGTATAAATCGATAATCTGGAAAAAACACATCCTATGTACATTGCTCTGGATAACGGCATTTTCTAAGCAAATGTAACCTTCAACATTACATAGGTGACATTTATTTTTTACGTTATCCATCTGTGCAGCTGAGTACTTACTGAAACAGTTCAGGTTAACTGCCCTGCCCAGGGGCACAGCAGCAGCATCCCACCTGGGAATGGAACCTGCAACCTCGGGGTTGTGAGGCGCCCTGGCACCTGCCGTATCCGGGCGACAGACCCTGATCTGGTGCCAGGCTGGCAGGAGGACTGGAGCTGGCGGCAGGAGTCAGAGTGCCAGCGTGCGCAGATTCCTTTGGTGAACAGGAAATGCTTTCAGGAGACCGCGTCTCAGCTGAAACCAGAGAGTACCTGTGCCTTCCAGCAACCGCGGCCTTTGACTGGCTGACAACAAAGCCAGGCTTCAGCAGCTCTGAGTGCTCAGCCTGTCCATTTAAGGCGATGTGCTGTAAAGCCATATAAAATGTGCTCCAGGCAAAAGCTAAGACCCTGGCATGCTAAACCCTCTACCTCAAGCCAGCAACTGTTAGTCCGTGTTACATTTTACATACATTTTAAGGCTGTCAACCCTTCCCCCACACATACCTACATGCACAAGCTCTCTCTCTCACACACACACACACACACACACACACACACACACACACACACACACACACACACATGCACATGCATGCACACATACACACTCACATGTATGCACACATGCACACTTACACACCTGCACACCAATCTCTGCAAGGAATATGAATTTAAACATACTGTACATAATACATGTCTGCACATTATCCATGTTCCTGAGCTTTCTTCTTTAAGGCTTGAACGTGCACACACAGGGGAGTGAGATGAAGCGTTGGTGAGCGCAGACTGGAGCAGTGCAGAGAGAGCAGAGCTATAAAAAGCCGCACAGCCAACATCACGCACAGATGCTCCATCTCACTCTCCCCCCACGGCAGCGCAGGTGACGTCTAATTGGCAGAAAAACTACCCAGGTGAGGCTACTGACAACAGGCTGATCTACCCTGTCCACAGAACACACACACACACACACACACACACACACAGAAGCATGTATACTCATACACATAAACACACCCAAGAACACACACACACACACACACACACACACACACACACACACACACTCTCATACACGTAAATACACACACACACACACACACACACACACACACTCACACACAGGCACACACACACACACACACACAAGAATAACATCGCATTACTCCACCTCCATCCCTCCCCCCACTCTCTGAAGGCCTGGATTTCAGCTACACATGGCCATGGGAGTCTGCTTGCCTACGTTTGTCACAGACTCTGGCTCCTGCTCCGTTTATTCTGAATAAAATATGTATGAACATCATTCAGTGAACTTGCGTTGGCAGAACAAATAAGTACAACACATTCAGCATTCCCCCATTGATATATCCCCCCCAGACGCTTGTAACAACGTTCTCAAACAGGTATCTTGTGCTGTCAACACAACAGCAGTCAGCATCAGGATGTTCTCATGTGCTTGATTCAGGTATTTCATAGTGTCCCTATATCTGCAGTACCTGCAGCAGACCCTGAGGAAGATGAAAAAATCCATTCCAAGAAGATGTGATCACAAAGCTTCAAAGCAGGACCAGCTGTGTTTATTATGGAAGACTGATGTCTCTATGTTTGGTGCTGTAATGCTATCTATGAGATTATCATCGTCATAAGTTGGGTATGCACAATTCATACACTAACACCTCAATATAAAATTATTCTCAATGCCTTTCTGTCAATAATTAAAGCGTAATAAAATTTCTCAAGCCCCATCCATATACTCACAACCACTAGCACAGGGTTGACCTCAAGTCAAAAGATATGATGTGCCTTGTGACATTTGACAACCATGCGCCCCTCAGATACATGAGAGGTAAGAGCCCAGTGTAAGCCCTAGACTATTAAATATTGAGTTAATTATGCAATAATAACATAGTTAATACATTTATACATGATCACTAATTAATTGTTACTCATTCATTGATATTCCTTTTTCTCTTTCAGTCAAATAAATGATTATTGAATTAAAAAAAAAAACTGAGTATTCTGAAATGATTGCTGGGCTGAGGATAGGTGTTCTGAGACAGATATGAAAGGTTCTACAAAACGCCCCTGTCAAAATCAATGAAGCCTCCAAATCAAAAAAAACTCAGCTCTGTGCAATAAGGTGAGCAGATGAAACATGTCATAAGATGGTTGGGGAAATATGAGCTTTGCCTGCCTGTAACCCATTATGAAATGCAACAAAAAAATTGTGTTACAAATGGGTGATCCCATCGGCAGCCCGAATTTGGCATGCCAATAACTTTAAGGACCCAGACTTCTGCCCCTTGTGAAAAATGCCTGATTTCTAATGCGGGCACGTGAGGCAGCTTCACTGAAGGAAGCCTGTGAAAAAGCACATCTTCCTGTCACAAGGGGAACATTCACGAGACGTATTGAAGCCGACACATCGCCGCTGTCCTATTTCGGGGTCCGCTCTAACTCAATACCGCCGAGCGCCTTGAACATTCTGCAATTCCTCAAAGGCCAAAGCACAATATGTGGACAAGATGTACCAAGCAAACTCCCAGCGATGGTGACCATAATCCGAGGCTCTCTGATTGAAAAACAGTAATGTGGAAATCTCTGCGTCGCCCTGCTTCTTTATTGAGTTGAATTCCTTTCGCTCCGACAGTGAGGCTGATTAAATTACTCCCGCGCGTTCCACAGGAGAGACCGTTCTCCACGGACACACATGCTCTGAAATGGCTTTTTATTGGCTGACATGGAAGGGTTTGCTGATCTGTTTTAAAGCACAGAGGATCAACCCTGTGACCTCGTATCAACAAGTGGGAATTGCCGTGTAGAATTCCAATGCTCAGACCCTGTGATTATAAAAGCCTTCTGGCATTTCTGATGGTGCTACATCAGCACCCGCGACAGTGTGTGCAAACGGAGCACCGCATGGCTCTCTCACAGCATGACCTTGGGAGGGGATTTCAGAACTACAGCCTGTGGAAATACACACGTTTGCCTGTCATTGTGAAGACAGCAGAAATATCAGATTCATGGCAACTCTGTAAGAACGTTACTTTTACCCAGCCCAACGTGATGTTAGCAAACGGGAAATTTGATGCAGAAATCCTTAACCGTAATTAAGCTGGGCAGGCCACATTCAATAGATTCAAAGATGGACAACCCATGAATAACACATTGAAACTACAGAACTGTCAACTACAGAAGAAACAATATTTTTCCAAAAGAACAAAAGGGCACATAAAAAGGCTGTAAACAGCCAGCACATACAGCGACAAGGCAGTAAATATTGATTTAGCAGGAAACGCGTCATCTGAGGCCAGCCTGTAACGAATGGCCAGGCCGTTTGTCAGTGGTGCTGCGGTGAGCTCTCTGTCTGCAGCTGGGGGCAGACTGTCGGAGCACAGGCTTTTCACAGGCAAAAACAGAAACACTGAAGAATGGACACCTATGCACCGAAATGCTGTTGTCAAAGTGCTGTACAAGAGCTTGTTACAAAAAGCCCTTAAGAAGAACGCTGATCAATGCATACCCATGTCTGTGCTCCTTTCATCCGGTGCAGTGATGGAAATCTGGAGCGTTTGGTGTACGGAGACCACTGATGGCAAAAAACTAAACGCGTTTAGCAGAAATATGCCAGCGCGTGACAGCAGATAGTGAGTCACACAGATGCCTGCAGTTTGATTCCTTCCCCTTTTCATATGCTACACATGCATAATCACCTTAGGGGATGTCTGATCTGCTTACACATGTAATCCTTTGTCTCTCTCACGTCAGTCTCTGACAGTCATTGATGCTGGCACATTGCAAATATCACAGGTGCCTCATTTTTTATCCTTTTTAAAGTATTTTCTTTTTTCACCTGTACATTATAACCGTGCATTAGGCTCCTCTCACGGTGACGTCTTCTAATTGTACAGGACTGCAGCAATGACTGTTTTTCACACTGCAAGTCCCACGCTGCACCAGGAGAGAGAAAGCTGAACAGAGAAAGGGCATCTCCCTAGTGTCGTCTGAGACTGACAGGCATCTGACAAGTCACACAGTGCCAAAAACGGCACAATGGGGAACCCCCCCTCAAAAATACATGTAATGTAATGTAACCCCAGCCAATGACACCCTACGCTTCCACATCAAAACAAGGCCAATTCTTACCACATCAAAAAAGATGTCAGTTCCTACCACGCAGAAACTAAGACAATGGTGTTGCACCGCTGCAGATTCCCGGTCATTGCCGGGAAACGACACAGCTCAGATTCAAATTCAGGTTCAAGCTGCAGGAGTCAGAGCTCCAGACTCAGAAGGAGCTTCCAGCTGACTGAACCACTGGAGAACAGAAGCCTTCACACTCATACTCTTTCCACTGTCTGTTGCTGTCATCCAGGCTGCAACCAAACTGCATCTGAGTTATCATTACTATTCAAAATGCAAGCATCATATGAAAGAACACGTAGCAAAACTGAAACTGAACCAATACTTTGGATGTTACACAGAATGGGTTGCTCAGCAACATCATCACTGAGTGCATTGGAATAACATACTGAAGTGTTTTTAGAGCCGCAAAGATTTAAATAAAGCACACCTACTGCAGGCTATTTCTAACCATGAAAACACATACACCTGAAACAAACCGCCAATTTGTGATGATTACTGGCATGGCTGAAATGGCCTTTTTCACAACCAAATTTATTTGCACAAAATAAGAATCCACTGAATTCTTTCCCACAATATTCTCAAACAAAAGTTCAAAGAATACTTATCAGTGAAGAGTTCAACACATCCCTTAATCAAGGCAACAACTCAGATGGAGACAAAACATTAAGCACTGCAGTATTCAATAAGCTCATATGTGATTTAGGCTATCGAGATACAGTACATGGTAACCGCACAACCCATAGAAAAAAGTTTCTTTTTTAAATAAATTTTTCATAGATTGCCTTATACAATTTGTTGCATTGACTAGATCATAAAATTACTTAACTATTCTTTGGTTAACTGCACAATCTATGAACCATTAATTCAGGGCATACTAAGGGCATCACACCCAATGACCTTTGAACTATCAATCAAACTATACCAGTTTCACAACATTTCACTGCTGAGGGCAGTGTTTCAGATATATGTTTTAGGCAACATGTTTTAGGAACCTTATAATGGGGAATGTAACAAAATACTCTCTAACCAAGACCAAGAAACAGGAAACATCATGTCCTAAAGTGCGTCTATGGGGTGAAACCAGCTCATTCACAGCTGATGGTCAAGTTAGAGAATAAAGAATAAAGAATGACAGAGAAGAATTTAAACCATATTTAGCCTGATATAAAAAATGCACAGAAAAAAGTGAAAGGTAATCCTGCAAAAAATACTAATTGGTGATAATATAGCAAAACAATTCGGTATATCAAAAAAAAAAAAAAAAATTGGTAATAAAAAACATAAAAACTAAGATAGAACAAAACAACATAATAAAACAACACTAATCAAAGATGGTTTGGGAGATGTATCATTTGACACCATGTGTAGGAAATACTGTTCAGATATGAGAAAAGGAATCTTTAAAATGCAGACTGTATGACATAACAGGGGACTGAGAAGTTTTGCTTCTATTCCCGGTAACATTCAACTCAAATTCAACCCCTCAGGGCTCAGAACATTAACCTGCTCCCAGATATTCCACAAGCACCTCCACAACAACACCTCATTTTCAAGGAAACTGTAAAACATATGCTGTCTACTTCAGCAGCACATCATTTGACAAATCTGCAATCACTGCCTTATTATTAAAACAGAAAGATCTTTCTGCCAAAGTTATCTTCCTTTAAGTTTATTTAATTTAGATGTAAAGATAATTTCCAAAGCCCCCTTACTCACTTTAATTTAATTCAAATTATAATTGAATTGAATTTCCTTCTTTCTCTTTTTAATTAAATTTTTTTTTCCATCCCTGACTTAATTTATCCCAATCAAACCAGATTTAGTCAAAAGCAGACACTGCCCAGACAACACAAATGCATACTTTTATTACTTAATCGAACCTAATACTGTGTTTAAAAAGCTATACCCTCTCAAGATGCTGAGAAGGCGTTTGACAGAGCGATCTGGCCATTTGTCTTCACACTTTGCAGTTACAGTTATTCATTTAGCAGATTCTTTTATCTAAAGCAACTTACAGCACATTGGGGGTATACAGTTCGTTATTATGTGTGTTCCCTGGTAATTGAACCCACAACCTTAGCATCACTAGTGCCATCCTCTACCAACTGAGCCATAGGAACACACTTTTTGCTGACACATTTACCATCTCCTTTAAGAATCTCTATCAGTTCCCCACAGCTGATTTAATGACAAAGGGAATCACATCCCAACCACTCAAACTCAAAAGACACTGTCTTTATCACCAATTCTACTTGTGAGTTTTTACAGAACCCTTAGCAACTACAATATGGTAAAAAGTGATATACCAATACAGAAATGCAAACTGGAAAGCCGCTAAATATACTGTGTCAATGTACTAATGACATCCTGCGATATTTAGAATACCCATTAACCTTAACACTTACTTTTTTAAAATAGCATACTAATGAGTCCTTTTATTTGTATTTTTAAGTACAGATAATGACTTCTTATGACTTGAAAAACATTGTAGATTTTATGTTATTTCATCTGCCTTTACCATTTTTTATATATCATTACTTCTTTAATCCTGCATTGTTTTTGACTGGCACATGAAACATTTCTTATTTAATTTTTTATGTCATTGGTAAAACTCTCTGGGTTGCACTCTGCTGTATGAACTGTGCTATACAAATGGATAAAGGTAAGGTGAGTTAGCATTTACCCTAATGGATCTTTGGGGTTGAAATGTCTGGTTATAAGGTCAGATGGAGTGACTGTTATAGTTCTCTCCCTCCAAAAACACCCTTCCACCTCCCACCATGGTCTCACCTCCCAAACCCCCCGGCCCGCTCAGTCACTCGAGTTGTTACAAAAATAGTGCATGAAGGTATAAACTGATATCTTTTGGAGTGTAAATTAAAAATAATTAAAAGGTCATAGTGCCAAACAAGTGTTTGCAGTTTCACTCACATATTGTCTATACACCATGAATAAGATACTGACTTCAAATGCAAATAACAATCATTATTTCTGTGCCTGTAGGTCTTCAAAACCACTACAGCAAAGCACAAGAGGACCCACTTATAATATTGAAATTAATAATTCTCTCTTGCTGAATGCACCCAACCATGTGTTTCAAATAACCCAATCATAACCATTCCCCTCGGCTCTCAAAACACAAGGACTCTAGCCTTTGCGGTATCAAGCACATGCAAGTCAAAAGTGAGGGAGAAATTAATTAGTTATTCAGAGACACAAACCTTGTATTCCACAGCCAAAAAGGCCTTCACTTGCAGCTGCACAGAGAGGCTGGGAAATAAAGGAACTCTTCTCTGTGAGAAGAAAAGGACAGCTCACATTAGGGAGAGATGAGCTGAGCCAAGCAGAGGCGCTGCATCTCAGAACTGAACGTGTGCCCAGTCATTTCACAGTCACGGAGAGCAACTCCCTGCTATGCTAACCCAACATGCTCCTCGGGACAAACGTTAGCAGAGCTGAGGAACAGAAAGAGATATGGCACGATTACCCAGGATGCACCAGATGGGACGCTGAAGACCAATTAAGGATAGGTTCTTCATCATTCTCTTGCCCTGAAGAGTAATGGATAAACACTGAGACAGGTCTCTGGTCTGAAGCTGTATCTCTTAATTACTCTTAATTAAACTCTCCGCCATCAGCACCTGGGCCTGAAAATGATGTAATGCTCTCAGATGGAGCTGAGGAGGGGAACAGCAGAGAAGATGTTCCAGCTTTCTCTCCCTGCTCTTGCATTTCTCTCGGTAGAACTAAAATTACCCAGAAGAAGGTTAGCAAAGGTGTGGCGCAGACACAAGGTGCCACACAAGGGGCTTGCATCACATGGTTTCTGCTAAAGTCCCAGGTACGAGGCAGACTACTGATTATATTTTCAAACTCGCAGTTAGGAAATGCATGCACCTGGATATTCACATTTCAAGAACTGAAGCCAGGTTTGATGGCACCATAGAGTGATTTGTCTGTCAAATCATGTATAGATCTCATCTGTTAGAGTCATACTTCTGTCAGACTTAAACATGTCAAGATAAGCATTAATCACAATTATGAATAATTCCTTTCCATTCTCTTTCCTCTGACTGCCTACCCACTTTTTTCCTTCCATTTCTTCAACATTCACAGCAATGTTTGTGTTCGTGTCCTCCTCAAATCCTAATTCTCAGAAATGAATGTGAGCTGAAAATAGCTCAGTAGTAGAAAGACTCATGAGAGGGATAAAATGCATACTTCTCGCCCATGTGGGATCCCTGCTAAATCCCAGGGGACTAGCAACAATCCCTTTACCAGGGTTAACACTGAGGGGTTTCTGTTCTGCTCCAGTGCTCCGTCTCAGGCAATGTGAAAACACGACCCCATAATCCCTTTCCAGCCAGACCCACCTGGGCTGAGCTCTGGTCAGCAGGCATTCCAGCTCTTTTTAAATTACTAACACCTGAACTGGGGAGAGCAGAGAAATTGGATCAGTAAAGACAATGATGAGTTCACTCAAGGACCTTTACAGGAAGAGCCAGTGAGGTGTTGACCAACCCTCCACCTAATTTTGTAACTGCCTGCTGTGTCCCATTGTTTCTAGCATATGATGGGTTCAGATATTCAACCAAAAGAGTTTAATTTTATGCAGTACTGCTCTGATTTATTTGCATTCAAAAGCTTCTGGGAGCTCCAGAGGTGTGCTATTACCTGCCCAAGTATCTGCATCAGCTGCTGAGGGTGAACTTTTTTTTTTTTGTGTAATGACCAAGGGGAGACGACCTTTGGTACGTGGGAGGGGACCATGAGAGTTTTATCTAGGCCTTGTGAAGGACACCTGATATATTGTTTACTTACTGATTTCATAGCTGGAATTCAATTATTGACTTGCAGTAATACAATGTTCCGCAAGAAAAAAAGCCAAATTATTTGGCAGACGTATTTTCTGAACACTGTGAAAGACTGGGACAGTGGTACTGTGATTGACTGGCATCCATCCAAGGCAAACACTCATACACCTCCTGTCATTGATTTCAGGACAAGCCCTGACTCTCTGCAACATGCACACAGGCTAAAAAAAGGAGACGTCAATCAAATATCACGAGAAATGGCAAGACATGTCAAAAAGCATCATGTTTTCAATTGAATTTCCATAGTCTTTGGGAAAAAGAAAAACAAATGACCTTTTTTGAGGGAAAACAATAATGAAAAAATTCTTGACAGCACTAGACTGTTGCACCGTAATAAAGCTTTGGGCCATACCACTAACACTTTTGATGGCAGTGACAAATCTCAAGAGGTACTCCATTTACCGTAATTATAGTCATTCAGAGGGATTAAGGAGGAAGCTGTCTCAGAACGCCATTGTCCCCACTAACTCCAAACATGCACCTTCTGAAAGTGCCAACATCTTGTGCCTTACAGTGGGTTCCTTTAAATTAACCCATGGGGTGTTTTGCACTAATAGAGTTCTTTTCTGGTCTATACGAAAAAAATGAGTGAATGGACTCCACTTATGAGTGAATTCAATCAGAGGTGCTCCAATGAAAAATGAGCGCTGCTTCATTGACTGCATCGCAGACTCTGCATGTGTTCAGCACTGATGATTAGCCTACAGAATGTCAAATAATTGAACACTCCACATCAAAGAACAGATCTACTTACAGCGCATTATCTGCTCTGATGTTTGAGTGGTTAACTGTTAAAAAACAGAAAGTCACCGCCTGCAGCTGGAGTGAGGACACGGTGCGCCTCCCAATGTGCCACCTGCAAAGCACAGCGCACATTCCCTGCTTCGCGAGTCACCTTGAAATGGAACGGACACTTCCCTCTCCCGCCCCAAGTTTGAGCCTGAGGTTTTGCATATGCGGAAAGCGCGATTCAAATAATTCAGTTTCTGAAGAGTCTCCTCTCTCGGCTGTGGCCAGCCCCCTTAATCCTAAAGGGATTAGCGATAACCAGAAGTCATGAATAAATCGGCTTGCCAAAACTTCAGTGACTCTTTTAAAAAATATTTCTTTTTTTTTTTAAAGCTGAAGTCAAGTCCAGATGGAGGCACAGCCTGGCTTTGGCCTTAAAGACAGGCAGTACACTGCCCTGCTGTTTGAGTGGCTTAAAAACATCTTTCAGAGAACTGAAGCAAACCTGGGAGATCTGGCAAAAGCCTTGCCTTCTCAATCCTGAACCAGAACAAATTTAACACCGTTTATTGGACAATGAAGACTAAACCAGGAACAAACATTCCATTGCATTACATTATTGCCATGTAGCAGACACTCTTATCCAGGGTGACTTACACAGTGCTTCTAATAAAATGGCAAAAAATTGCACAAACAGGACACCACAAACCACACACAGTATTAATAAGCATCAGTGCCAAACATCCTGAGATCACAAACATGTGCCTAGATTGACATGTAAGAGTAGAGCATTATGTATTATACTATTAAGGACTATACCATTCCAAATATGCCACAAACACATACCATATGTAAGCAAGCACCTCCACATACCTAATTACATAACACTCTGAAATACACTTACACATTCATAATTGCACGTAAGAAGAAGAAAAGGCACACCTGGAAGTTCCTGTTATTATCTTGCACAATACATGACCCTAACTGCAGATGTATATTTTCATTGGTATTCTGAATATTCAGCCACTCTATTACAGAAGGCGGAGTTAGAATGTTAGAAGATGGAATCAGAATGTTAGAAGGTGGAGTTAGAATGTTAGAAGATGGAATTAAAATGTTAGAAGGTGGAGTTAGAATGTTAGAAGATGGAATTAAAATGTTAGAATGGGTTACTACACTCTCACAGCCATAGGATTATGAACCACCATCACAATGTCACTTCCTCCCTGCTCTATAACATCACTTCCCCCCACCCATGCACGCTCGACCTGCCTTCCACCTCCGCTGCACACTGCAAGGGTGTGAGGAGTGAGGAATATTACAGGAACACTTGCTGATTATGCGTAGCATAAAAGCCAGGGGGATTTGCAAAATGTGACCAAAAAAACACATCTGAGGAGACATGTAAAGCGTTTCACGTGTCCTGCAGTCCAGACCTGTCACATCTGATTGGCTCTCAGCTCTGTTCAATGCTGACACAGTGATTGTGGTGCTGATGAGCTAGCAGTCATCACCGATCTATAACTGTCCCACAATTGAGTTTGCATACATATCGCAGTATTGACTTCTTCATTTTATTTGTGTATGACCTTGGAGGGATATCACTGAGCAATCCCGCTGCACTGACAAGGAGGGATGTTACAGGCATGGTAACTGACATCTGTTACTGCTAAAAGTCAAATCACACTTTCAAAGAAAGCATAGATGTCAAAACAGAATGCAATGCAACCTCCACTTCGACAACACTGCTTTGCCCTGTCAATAAAGCACCATAGAACTAGACTGAATGGGACTGAGAGAGAGAGAGATCAATAAATATATTACGATAAATAAATCTAAATTTAAATGTATACATAATTACAGAATACATAACAAAGCATTCTACCAAGATTTCTACCATTCTTAAAAACCGTGTTCAAAGTTATGAGCTATGATATATTTACCTGCCCTAGAATCTTATATTTATTGATACCGCTATGACTACTGTTAGCAGTAGCAGGGGCAGCGTTCATATATAATGTAAGGGCTCTGTTAGACGCTGAGTAAAGAACTGCTGGTTCCCAGACAAACACAGCTATCAGTGTTAGTCACTCCGGGCTCCGGGGCTCCTGGCTGATAAACTGGGCTGTCAACAGTCCAGCCCAGTCCGTGATAAGCTGCCCAATTACAGAGCTCGCTCCCCAGCCCGAGAGCCCGGCGCCTCTCCCTTCTTCCAACACGCTCTCCGGGCAGCTGGGAAAGGCTGGGTCGCGCTGCGCCGCTTCCAATGCAAATCAGGATTGGGACTTTTCCACGACTTTTCCATGACTCTTCCACGACTTTTCCATGATTTTTCAATGACTTTTCAAGGGTAATTGTGAGATATGAAAAGATAATTTCCTCTTGCTGCGATAGCCGAATTCCCACAGAATGGACTACCTTGGAGATGGAATTAATGATGATAGCACATTTTGAGATGAACTGCTTTCAAAACATTTTGCCTCTGCTCAGAAACACATGTGGGAGGTGCTGGCAGCCAATTCCAGTCACCAACAACCTTTTGCATTGAGTTCAAAGCAAAAGGCGGAGAGGTAGTCAATTTGTTAGTTATATCAGCACACTGATTTTAGTGTACTTGAAAGTAAGTGACATCAAGCCAGCAAAGAAACTATTTTTTTCTTGTAATTTGTGGAAAATTTTATATGACTTTCCAAGGGACAGTGGGATATTTGACCATGTCTCATGACTTGGTCATGACTTTCCAGGATGATTTTCAATGGGTCACACACCCTCACTCATCCTCTGACCTGGGTTTAAATTGCATTGACTGGCCCATTTACATAGCATTACATTACATTTAAAGCGCTACCCTTTCTATCCTACAGCGTGAGTACCTGGATGCAGACATTAACCCAGCTGCAGACATGCTGACCTTTACAGAAGAGAGTAAGGACAGGGAGCCTTCAGTAAGCGCAGCTCCTGTCATAACAGGCTCAGAGACAGCAGTATGTTACTGTGCCAGCGCATATAACGCATGCTGCTGCACAACAACACAGGCAGCAGCAGCAAAACAAAACAGATGTCAAGACTGGCACCTCAAAGCGGCGGCTGTCTGGAGCGGAAAGGCGTCTCTGTTTGAGTCCACTGAGGTGCACAGCCGCCATTATTCCAGCACAGCTGAACAGGACTGCGCCTCACAGGGTGGGCGGGACAGGTAACCGCGTGGACACAGAGCGTGCGGTATGCGGAGGGTGAGGCTCGGGAGACGCGGTCGTTCCCGGACTCGGCGGACCGCGGCGGTCGCTCGCTTACCGTTGACGGTCAGGTGGACCCAGCTGCCGTTGTGGAAGGTGTCGTACTGCTGCTCCAGCATCAGGACCTTGCACTCGTACCAGCCCTGGTCCTCGTATCGCACCCGGTCCACCCGCAGCGAGGCCTTCCCATGCAGGCTGGCGCGGCCTGGGGGGGCACAGGGGGGGGGGAGGGGGTCACACCAGGACAGCTTTTACCACCACACTCCAATGTCACCATCTGGGTGGTGGTTATAATGTGAACACATGATTTTCGGATGTGGAACTCACCAGAATGTGGGCAGGTTTTAGTGAGAGTGGTCAGGTTGAATGTCATGGTTCATGTTTTTGAATGGGTTGAATGTTTGTGATTAAAACATTGTGTTTTCTTGTCAGTTTTCAAACTATATTTTCAATTGATGCCTGCTCAGACATGCATGCATCAAAAAGTCATCCAGGCATCTCAAAAATTTCCAGTAAATTAAAAAATGACACAAGGGCAGCTGACAAGAGAAATATCATATGTAAGCTTGAAGTATGGGGACATGAATTAATAATCACTTCAGACCTGAACAAGAGGAACTTTTCACAATTATATCATGATGTGGGTGGTTTCCACGATCCCAGTATTGTGACACAGATCCTATCGTGAGAGAGGTGTATTGCCTTATCCCTACCAGCCAGGGTTGCTGCATGCACCAACCACCTAATCACCAAACTAACCACTGACACACCCCTCAGTCCAGTGGGAGGAAGGAAACTGTGGAGTGTCACATACGGATACGGGCATCCACAGAAGCAATTTAAAAAGAATGCCAGGTGAATGTAAGGGTAAATACACCTCCCTCCTCTAAAGGCTGCTGTCAGGAGATGACAGGAAGAAGGGATGGGTGACACATTGAGAGGGAGTGGGTGGGTGTTGCCGGGGGTTACCGTGATCTGTCGTCAGGGCGAGAGGTAGAAGGTGAGGGCTATAAACACTGCCAGTGGAGTGAATGGATGATGTCGTAAAGGAAATGGGTTTTAAAGCCTTGGTTACAGCGCAGTGCCAGACTGACAGAGAGGGAGGAGGCGCAGGAGACCAGGCTGCCATAGAGACAGCAAATCTGTGGTGGTATTTCAGGTTACGGCTGCTGAGAATGACAGTCATAAAGGGTCAAGCAGTCTCTCTATCTCTCTCTCTCCCTCTCCCTCTCTCTAGTGGTCGTTCATGGCAGGAAGAGCAATCAGTAGAATGAAGGCCTTTGGGGAAGGTGACAGCTAAAAGGAGGAATATAAGGACAGTCTGAGTTTCTGTTTTCCATCCCTATCCTAAGAGGAAATTGCTTAGGAGTAAATATGGAATGGCTTTCTGTGTCTGAGAGACAGCCTCCCCTCCTCCACCTCCCCAGCCGAACTGTCACGATGAAGATTTCTCAGAAAAGGAAAATTAATAAAATCAATGGGTCCACTTACAGAAGAAAATGGGTATGTCAATGGCCATCCCCAAGTCAGATTAAGATAGATCGTGCAGGAGGATGGGATGTGTGTGTGTGTGCATGTCTGCATGGATGTTTGTGTGTGTGTGTGTGTGTGTGTGTGTGTGTGTGTGTGTGTGTGCATGTGTGTGCATGTCTGCATGTTTGTGTGTGTGTGTGTGTGTGTGTGTGTGCATGTATGCGTGTGCATGTCTGCATGTTTGTGTGTGTGTGTGTGTGTGTGTGCGTGTATGCGTGTGTGTGTGTGTGTGTGCATGTATGCGTGTGCATGTCTGCATGTTGTGTGTGTGTGTGTGTGTGTGTGTGTGTGTGTGTGTGTGTGTGTGTGTGTATGTATGCACGTATGCATGTACATGTCTGCATGTTTGTGTGTGTATGTGTTTAGGTTGGGAGGGTGCTAATATCTGCTGCAGTTTTTACAGTGCTCCACATTCAAAAGAAATGTCACTGACAATGTTTCACGCTAAAACAAAACAACTCATTTCACCACACTTTATTTTTGGTTCCACATTCAGTTGTGACCACTCTACAGTGAGTGACTCCAAAGTGACTCCCATCAGTTGTTTTATCCTTATTTATTTATCATTTGTTTTCCCAGCATGTCCCATTGAGGTTAATATCTCTTTTCCAAGGCAGGCCTGACCAAAAGGCATTGATACGGACCTACACTCAGAAAACACTGCAAAAAGCAACATTAAAACTGACAAAAAAGTACCAATACAAGAGACATTAAACACAGACCAATGAATTCTGCATTGATCATTATAAACAGGCATAGTCCTGTACAGTTCTGCAACATCTCAGCTGCAATGCTGAGATACACTTAAAATCAGCAAAAGGAATGAGAATATGACTACACTGCTATTATTACAGTGAAACACTTGTACAGTATTTCAGCATTAGTTTAACACTGAAACACAAAGGCCATATTTCCTGCACTGCTTGCTTTGCTTCCACGTTCAGTTCAGCTTTATCGCCCCGCAGTGGGTGCCTCCCCTCACTAAGAGGCTTAAGCCACCAGCTGGGATCAGAAAGGAAGAAAGTGGGTAAAAACGGGTGGAAGTTTGTAAACCGAGCACGAGATTAGCGCCGGCTCCGCCCCTGCGCTGAGCCCTGAGCCGGGAGTTTACACAGCGCTTAGGAGGGGGAGTGTTCTTACACCAACAACACATCTCTAAGATACGGTTCATATCTAACGCCAAAAAAACCCCAAACAAAGAGAAATAAATAAGTGTGGATGCAGGAATTTAGTCACAGATCACTGAATGCACATAGATATTCACTGATCAGCCAGACAGTTTTTCAAAGCAATGCAGGGCTAGGCTGTAACAGAGAGTTATGGGGGTATTCATTTCGGGGTCATGTTTATGAGGGGACAGAAAGGCGTACGGATCCCATCAAATCCTCTGCATCAGACAGCAATGGCGGGCGACCGCCAGGCCCACGCAGCGCAGCTCAAAGCCAAGGTCTGCGTCGATACCAATCTCTCAATTTCCTGCCTTCCAGAGTGCGAGGTGAATCTTCGGATTAATTATTTCTGGGGTTTAAGTTGCAAATGTCATCCTGTTTTTAATTAACTTTTGAGATGACTGCGATGATAAGGGTCGGGGGTCGGTCTGGGCCTCTGTCTTGCACGGCCGGCCGAGGGGGCAGAGGAGAGGCATGGGTTTTCGGAGCTCTGAAAATCGATATCGCATGAGGACAAACCGGCAGTCTCACAGTACCGTAGCAGACCCGGGGCAGTCAGGGCTATTTTTTCAGTGATTAGCGCTGGGACGGGTGCAGGACAGGCTCCTCGCAGGACGGTCGCAGATTCTGGCATCTGGACGGAGATGCTTCATCTCTGCTGCACTGTGTTCTGTTTTTAACATTTGTCTACACGGGCAGTTGAAACCATGAAAAAGGATGTTTCATCACAAATAATTTATATCCGTAATAAAGATCTTTGTCTCCCGCATCCCTTCTGTCCTCTGCACTTCCTTGTCTCGGTTCAGTTTGGTAACAGTAGGTTCTGACGCTCTCTGCGGCCCTGTGCTAGTGTAGCAGAGCTGAAAGTAATAGCCTCTGCGAGTTATGCGTGAAAGCCGGTAAGGTTGCAGCAGCGGGTAGCAGAGTGCTTTCAGTGGTGACGACACTGCCTAAGACTCCAGTTAGCTATCGCTGTTGCCTATGGAGCTAGCTTGCAGAGTTGTGGACCGTGTTCATGTTCGCTACACTTGCTATGGATGTATGGATTTTGACCGCTGCCTACCAGTACTGTTTGTACAGAGCCAGCATATCACAGCTCTTCCAGCTTCTACAATGGCCGAGTCAGAAATTTCAATGGAAAAACACAGCAGAGTCTGAAAATCTGGTCATAATACAGAATGTCTGCAGTTTGACTGCTGCGTGCTTGAGGAGCGCATGCTCTGCTCTCCTTGAACAGAGATTCCTCTGACGGGCTCCATCACCGTGTAAGCAGAGGACCGAGGGCTTCACTGTGCTTTAGCTGTGAGCCCTCCCCCTGAACACGGCCTTCCCTGGCGGATTAACGATCTGAGATGGCAGCACTGTGGAGGAAGGCCTGCAGCTTAGCCTGTCTCAGATGAAAATTCTCCCATCATGCAGTGCAGCCCGGTGGAAGACCAGGTTCTCCACGGTGGAAATACAAAAAAAAAAAATGCCAGCTACGACCTTTGGATGTATCAGCTTTGATTTGGGGTTTTGCAGTTAAGTTTTCGATTGTGCTGAATTGCATATCCAGAAAGAGTAAAAGTCCAATTCAATTCCAAGTAGCATGCTATCTTCATTTTTAGTGGAGGTAGTATTGGGTGGATGGGCATGTTATTTATGCACATTCACTTCATCACTTAACAAAGCACACAAAATATGCTGAACTAATTCCCTTCTCTGCTAATAACTGCGCAGATAACAAGGCCAAATTTTTAATTCTGATGCTGGGGGGATAGATTAGGAGGGAGAACAGCTCAGTCCCTCTTCTGTGTTCCTTAATCTCTGGATACATTTAGAAAATAATGCGCCTGCATTAGTAATAAGCATACACTGGGGGAACGTCCACAGGCTATAGCTAGCACACCCAAAAATGGTGCTTTTCGGAGATAAGGATTGTTATCAAAATGGTAATAAGAGATAGTACTCTTAGCTGTAGCTGACCAAATTCTATTTGCTTTGAATGCTAAAAAAGCCTTATGCAGCGAACAGGGTTCAAAGACTCAAAGACACGCTGCACCACTAAAATAATGATGTACAGCTTGTCTTTACTATAAGCCCATCAACAGGGACACTGCATCACAGGAGATAAATGAACAGGCACACTTATGAAAATGGATTAATCCTTAGTCTTAGAGGCAGAGCTCTTATTTCGGCCAAACAACCCTCAGCGCGCCTGTCCAACAGCTCTCGTGGCCAATGAGAGGGCAGGAGAGGCCGGATCATGAGCTGGAAGTGCACCAGGATCCATCAGGCCGGGGTGAATTGCCCTCCACGTCTCACAGTATCATAGCCAGATGAGTTCTGCCCAATGGACACAGTACTCATGCCAGGCCCACAACAGGCCCAAAGCAAAAAGAGACACTGTGTCTCCGCACAAGACAAACACGCACCCAGCCAAAAAGGCCTTTTGAGATGCTGTAGAACCGGCTGCCACATGCTGGAGGCTGAGTCTGCTGCTAGCGTGTGCTAAACAGAATGTTCCGGGGATTGTAAAGAAGAAGGGGTCTTGCTGTATTTACTGAGGCAATCAGACTACTGACTGTCAGTCAGCTGGTCGCCATTACCCTGTGATTGGTGGCTGCTCTTATGGGAGTAATGACCGAACATAAACAGGGCCATCTTTCAGCGCCGGTACCAGGAGTCTCTGTGTAAATTGAACATTAAATAAACAGATACTGCCAGTCCAGTACAGCTCATCAAGAGTCAGATAAAGGAGAAATGAGGGGATACAGAGCCATCTAAAACAACTGATGTCAGTACAGGATTTGTGGGAGAAGTGTCTACACACGCGCGCACGCACGCACAGACACACACACACACACATTTAAAAGCCCCCTGAGAGCCATGGATTTTCCGAAAAGAAGAGATTCAAAGAAAAATGAATAACATAATGTTTTCAATTTGTGTGGGTGAGACATTGCAATTGAAACAAAGTTATTTTATGTATATGTAATAGATAGTTATTTGAATTTAGAGGTAAAAATCACACTCATCCATAGAACCATGCAATAACGATATATACTTGTCTAACGAACCAGATTGGGAAATGTTAAACCTCATTACATTGACATACTGTTAAGCTTGTCTCTACCAGCTAGCTTGCACCTTGTCTGGCCAACTATTGAAATTTGGTCATGCAGCACTTCTAATATTGCGACTCCTTGCATGGCTTTTGCTTGTGTTGTACTCTGCCTCACCTGTAAGTCGCTCTGGATGAAAGCATCTCTAAATGTAAGTTTCAGTTTGGTCATTTATATTTACTTCTATTTATTGGCTGATTCGCGTCGAAATAAATAATTTTATTCACAGAGGATGTGAACTGATCTAGTCAATATGAAGATGTAGATTCAGACAGGCATGTCCACTCTGGTCAATAAGTGACCCTCAACTCCATCATCATTTATACTCATCCTCTGTCAAAAACGCATGCCTTGTCCGTCACAGCGTCTAATAAACTACACCAATTTCTTTCCGTTCATTTAAACTGATAGTTCTGACAAGCAGCACGCGGCTGAATTTCATTGCAGGCGTACATTTTAATCTTCATAATGACCGTGTCCGCAGCTCTCAGATATGTCTTTTTGGCAATTAAACCGCAGAACTCTGGCCACCTGGCTCGAGATCGTGAGGCCGGAGACCGGGTGCAGACGGCAGATTAGCCCCACGAAAATGATCTTCCCATTAATTCTGTTAATTTCACAGTTATCTGTCCCTCTGTCAATGGGGCAGACAGCTTTGGTTTCCACATTCCCTGGGTTTGCATCGATGGGTTAACTGCTGAGAGAATCACATCTGTCCCCGACGACAGATCAGCACAGACAGCAGACTTTGAAGGGTGAGTTCATTAGGTAAAGGTTGAGCAATGCAGAGTAATATTTGGTAATGGTTTCAGAAGGGCATGAAGTTCATATTTAGAGGTCGTGTAGTTCAGTCACACCAGCTCAAGACTTAACCTCCCATCAGCACTTCTGTCTAGGTAAAGTTTTGCCAATTACTACTGCTAGTTTTTAAGGTTCAATGTTTGTCAAGCTATATTTACTGGTTCTGATGCGGACACTGATGCTTCTCATGCAAGTGCAGTACATATATGCATTCACTGTTTTCTGTTTCTCATGTTCTTCCCAGAAACACAGTCATCTCTGTGAGAGTATCAACAGTATCAATGCAAGAAAAGTAATCTGGTATACAACAACAGTGATTAAGCTTCAAATTAAAATATTAGCATAATATGAACTTCCTGCTATGAGGTTATTGAGTTCATGAAAGTGGATACCCTGTCACAGCAGATACCAAAGAAAAACAATATTACACGAACCTGATACAGAAGAATAACACTGATGACACTGCCCAGCACTTAAAGGATCCATATCATAGCATTTCATGATTTTCTTTTGTGACACTCACTTAGCAGTTTGGTAATCGCATTTATCAGTAAATAAGCTTACACGTGTTAAGCTGCTCTGGGCGCTTGGTTTTCCCACGTTTCGAATATGTTGTGTAATGTGATTGAAATGGCCACGGGTGTATGTGTGTTCCCAAACTCCTGATCCTCAATCCTGCCACTTCAAATGTGTGTCAATCCACTGTGCAGTTTAAATTAGCATGGACTGGAGCATTGGAGCATTGGAGACGCAAGCTTTTCTTAATGGTGAAACATTCTATATGAGTGAATGGATGTACACGGAGATCATATTGTAGAGTTTGGTAGAGAAACAGTATGGTGTGATCCAGCTGCAGTAGAGTGCAGCAGAGTTCATAAAGAAACATCAAATCCATATTGTCACAAAAAATAACCGATTGAGTACAATACATGCTACTATCTTATTCCTTTTAACCTTGGATTGTAGACGTGATTCTAGACTGCTTCCATGATGGAACAAGTACCATCAGCCAAAGGAGCATTTTAACCCTATAGCTACATGATGCCGATGCCCATCAAATGTCTTACTGAATCCCTAGAACTCTCCATGGACTGTAACTTGCACTGGTTGTAGATTTTTGTTAAAGTTTGCTCACACATATGAACACACACACACACACACACACACTATCACTGGTGCCATGTGCCATATGCACCAGTACCTTAAGTACCTTAAAAAGTACAATCCCGTTTGTGTTACTGGATCTGGTCTGTGCCGCTGACCTTTAATCCTTCATGAATGCTGTAACGGTTCTAAGAAACGCCTGGATTCTAATTTCAGACAGTAAATGAAATCAATAATGTTTGAAAGATGCCCAGGCTTCATTTAGCACTTCATGGCCAGTGCAATATCGGTTTGCTGCTTACACTCAAAACACAAAGTGTGCTGCATTCACAGTGAGGAGAGATGTGACAGACAGAGTGAAGGGACGCTAACTCAGAGCACAGATCACAGATGCCACAGCCATGTGACGGGAGCTGGGGTTCTGACATCCTGTTACAAACGAGCCGTTCAGTGCTCTCCCACACCCCGCCACACCGTGAAAGCGCCCACTCCTCCCTCTGCCTCTGAGAAACCCTCCCTTTGATGTGGATCATGACTAAAGTCTGTTTGATGTGACAAACAGGCTTTTTCAGCGTGTAGCCGCCACTTCACAGGAAATGCTCTTTATCTGACATGGACAGCGGCTTATCTACGGCTCGAAATCGGGCCAAATTATCGCTCGCTAAATGCATGCGCCATATGAAGCTTGAAATATATCTATTTGGAATGCTGCCACTAAGAATTCATAGAGGGTTTTGTTCAAGAAAATAAGGCACACTGTGTTTCTGTGCATATTAGGTGGTTCTTGAGCACATAACAGACAGGCAAATGCACAGATGTGCTTTGTTATTTTCTGTATGAGCTGCTGTTGATGTGACCTTACTATATGCGTATTTGTACCTTTGCTTTGCATGTCACTCATGATATGCATCTGACATGATTTAGATGGAAATGTACACTTGTACAAGCACTCACCACACTTCCTTACGTGTCTGTTCCTGTGCTGTGCGCTTAGAAGTGTAGAGAGACTGCTTAACAGACATGTCTTTGCCATTAACTCTCAGTCTAATTCTCTGCAAAGGACACAATGAACTGGTTTCCCGTTTAGATGTTTAAGCATACGGCATCCTTGTTAAAGTAACATAAACCTATCCCTGAAATGAACATTTCCTGGCTGAGTATTAAGTTACTGTGAAACGAAACTGCAGATTAAATTTAAATTTACTTCCTAGATTATAAGTATAATAAAACATGTTGCATATAAATGGGCAGGCATCACAGGGACAAATTCTGCTATTACAGTCTGCAGTGACAGATATTATATTTATTCTGAACAGATCTATAGTTCCTTCCATCAGATCTACAGTTCCTTCTATCCTCCATTTAAAGATATGGTTGGTAACAGGACATTCTGGTGCTGTCTGTATTCCTATGCTAACCGCAGGTGTTCTGCACCCTTTCAAGACTATTCACAATGTTCAGCAAATCAGCCACTTACAGGTCAGAACACTTACAGCTTTGACAATAGCAGAGAAAGAACTTTCAAGGTGAATCACCCAGAGCTAATATCGGGTCACCATAAACAGAACATCTGTGTTACTGTTATGGGTTTCCTCTCAGAGTGGTATCTTGCACCTGAAAAGGAATGTATCTAGCCAATAGTGAGCAACCAGTGAGCAGTTTAAGTGCATGTGGAGGGGTGAGGACATGTGAGGACACATGGGATGCAGAGTTGGTTTATGAAAATCGGATCCACCCTACCACCCCCCAACCCCTGGCCCCCTCCCCCGGGCTTACCCGCATACTCCGGGTCCACATGAGGAGGGTAGAAGCGGAAGTTGATGAAGAAGGGGATGGGCACTCCGAACTTGAACCACTCCACCACGTAGGGCGTCTGCTGGCCGTTCAGCGGGTGAGACACGTCGCAGCCCAGGATCACGCTCTCTCCTGCGCGCGCCGTCACAAACTGGGGCTCGTCTCGGACTCCGTGGGCACCTGGGGGAGACAGTGTGAGATCCGAGTGCCTCACCAACCCAAGTCCCGCCTGAGCTCCTCTATCAGAGAGCCACGCATCTGCTTCACATGCTGATACAGCTGGAACCTGACAAAGGCTGCAGGCGAGAGAACACTAAATTCTCCCAGCAAAATATTCACAGTGCTGTGGAGTACAAGATAAAATGCAATGCAAACAGATAAAACAAGGAATTATTGAAGTACATACCGCACAAAACGTCATGGGAAAAGTTACTGCACATAACATCGCACAAGGATTCTGTACACCTGACTGCACGTGTGCAGAAGTGAAGGTGCGTGCAGCTGTAGTTCTAGAATTCAGAAACATCTGAAAAATTCCGGAAGGCTCAGCATGCGTTCTGCTGGAGTGCGCCTCCCGTCCCAGCAGGGCAGCGTTCCGGCAGCAGCGGGCCGGCATGCGAGTCAGGCGTGGGGTGCGCAGCTGGCGAGGGTGGCGGGGGCGCGGGGGAGAGGCGACACCCGTGGGCAGGAGCGAGGCCGCAGCCTGGCGTGGATTAATGCGGAGTAAGAACGAGGCCCACCCACACTCCACTCCACTCCACAGCTGCTCTGAGTCAGTCCGCACCTTCGCACGCGTGACTCACACCGTCACGCCACGGACGCCCGTGGGGAGGCAGCGTGTGGGAGCTACAGCACGCCACCCCCTTACAAACGACAAACAGCACGTCTATGAGCCAGAGCCTTTACAGTCTGTTAATACAATCTGAATATTTTATTCATCCAAATGAAAGTCCATCGCTTCTGTCCATATTGAAAACAGAACCAAGACATTGTCTGACTGGAAAATATGTGAGAATATGGAGTAAGATGTCCACAGCACAGCAAGCAAACTCAAGTGATCAAACTCAACATCTGACCCCAAAACTAACTCCTAACTACTTCTTGACACACCACAGACAAAGTTGGCATTTATCTATGTTATTACACTCTACTCAAATATGTAAGTACTGTGTAATTAGGAAGAGGTGGTAGTGTGTAATGATGGGGTAGTCAGCTGTAGGCTTCTGCAGTCTATTCAGATTACACAAAGCTCCCTACTTTGTTCCACATTTGTTCCACATTTGTTACTGTGTGGTTATGATGTAATAATGTGTCACTGCACACTAGTTCTACAAGTAATTACAATGTTGTTACACTGCTATAAGGTGAACTTGGTGAAGTGTAGCTCTACTTCTTCTTGTTACTACTGCCACTGTGTAAAGACTGTCATTAACTGGCATCTAAGTTTTTACATCTGAAAAAGGGTAGTATTTAGTTTAACACAACACATATATACATCTGCTCTGTAGAGTCTATCAAACACTCTCCCTTGGTTTCATTCTGAAATACCTGAATGAAATTGAAACTGATGGTCATTTTCATTTCAAGAGAAATACTCAAGTTTCTCCTTGATAGGCAACAACATCAAAAAAGCACATACAGGATGTGTGTACTCATCAAAAAAAAAAATGAAACGCTGCCTGTTTGACTGTCCACGGCTTGTTTGAAATCTCAATCAACCACAGATGCATTAGACACGGCAGTCGGACTAAATGACCTGCTTCCCTTCTCGCCCCCCTCCCACCCCCCGTCATGTTTGCTGCGGGGCGAAACTCTGATGTTTTGATGGGTGTTGCTCCTGTATGCGCAGGCCTGCTGGTGGTTGGATCCATAGGATCAATGAGAAGGCAGGCTCCTCATCCGGCTGAGCGATCGATCGGGGCTAATTCTCGCTCGGGCGGGCTTAGGAGGGAGGAGGCCTCGCTAACTCTCCCCGCAGTGGCGAACGCGGCGCCCACGGCTCGCCTGAGGGGGACCTATCGGAGAGTGAAAGGTCACCGCCTCTGCTGCTGTGGAACGGATACTCTGGGAATGAGTTTTGCGCCGCGGGGTCCGCCGCATGCACCAGGCACCAAATTTTTTTTTTTCTCCCACTTCGATCGCAATCAACGCAAGCTGGTCCCTCTGTAGGAACCCCAATCTGAGGACCACATGATGTGCCACTGACCGTCCCATGAAACCAGCAGAACTCAGTGATTACGTAATAGACATTACATTAACACCTTTGGAGTTAAAAGGCTGTGTCTGACATTTTTTGTCAAAAATGAGTTAACATTTGACATCTCTTCACTGTATCCTTATTTTATGCACTACAATAGGATAAATACTTGTGTGTTATTTTTTAAAACATGTAAAAGCAGCAGTGTGGGGTAGTGGTAAGGAGCAGGACTTGTAACTGAAAGGTTGCGGGTTCGATTCCCCACTGGGGCACTGCTGCTAACTTGGGCTAATCCCACAGTTGCCTTAGCAAATAGTCAGCTGTGTAACTGTAAAAGAGTGTCACTGTGGATAGGTTTGTGTGCTAAATGACAATAATGTAATCTGTTACACAGATGCTGTGCAAATCTAATATATGTGATTTAAAAATATCAAAGTCTGATATGTCAGAACTATAGCCTCAGGAATAACACTTTAATTTCAACCTCCCAAATTCACATTTCAGTTTATGGTTATATCTAGTGGCCTGGGAACAGTGATGCATGCAGAGTGCATCGTGGGTGATGTCAGAGTCACACTGTTACAGGGACTGACACCTGCAATGCTCACATTCAGGTCAGGTACCTGGAAGTCTTCATTGATTTAGCAGAGGGTAATGGTTTGAGTTGTCTGTATTCCCAGACGTTAATGTATTTAAACTTGAAAGAGGCAGGACGGTATAACTCATTAAAAATATGGGGAAACGCTCAAATCCAATTTAGGCCTGAAGTACCTCTGCAGGGATGCGTTTACTGCTGTTGTTAATGCTCTGATGATTTGCGCTTATGTTTGAAAACAAGTCAGCATGGATAAAGGTCTGAGACAGATGATTCAGTAACAGTAATTGTCACAGAATTATTCCATATTAAACTACTTGGAACAAGTTCAATTTTATTGCATTTGGTTACTTTAAAATGTCAGCTGAGCACTGGCGGCTTGAGTCTGTGCCAACTGGCAGACGAATATAATATTCTTCAGACTGTTTCGACTTTAAATCCATGCTGCAAGGCTAACAGCAGGGCAGCAGCTTCAGAATGCTGAAAGTTTTCCCAAAGTATCTCCTTGAGTGAAACATTATTTTCTGGCAGGATCCAGGGGACTTGGAAAAAAGAAGCCGAATCTATGCAACCAACATCTATGGACATGTTCTCTACAGTCCCTGTGCGCTAGCTTTCTGAATGAATTCTGAACACTGGCACAAAAATAGAATGCTACATTTCTGATCTAAACCACACAACCCGCTGATCACTACCACACAAAAACCCAATAACTACCACCAAAAGAAAAGAAAAATAAATCACATTCTACATCACATTCTACGTTTTAAACTAAAATGAAAGGTTCATATCTTGCTGTTGGCCACCATCTCTCTTCTCTCAACAACATTTAATCCACCAGCTGCACACTGTTTCTGCCAGAACTCACACCCCTGCTGCTATCTGTTGTAGCTGTTGTTTGTCTGCTGGTAACATCATCAACTTTAAAATAACACCCCAGAGGGAATAACCTCATTGTTTCTATTGAGGACAGCAACAAGCAGTTACTAACAGGTCTTTTCCTCCTCCAGGAGATTCAAGTGGTTTACAATGAAAGTCACAGGGGAGAGGAAAAAGGAAAAAATGTCCTCCTGTGAACTTCCGAAGCACATTACTGACACCCTGAAGAGAAGGCATCAGATGCATTTTCTTTTCTAATGACATCAGCCCTGAATTTCAGATGGCCATTAGTCTGAGTATTTGGCTTTTATGACATGCAGTTACAACATGTTATAACAAACAAAACTTCACACTTCCTGTCTCTCCTGTCTCTGGATTTGCAGCCATGTCCTTTATCAGTAGGCAGAAATATATTTTAATATCAGACACACACACATACAGACATTAGTTATTCACAATTTCCATCAAGTACCATCAATATCTGAAAAAAATCTGTCCCAAAAAGTAGGTTTTCAAAGAATAATTACAGGGCTCATGAAAACCAACACCTACACAATTTAATATTTAAACCACAAAGTAACTTATCTGTTTGATATGATTTGTAGTGCCTTGTGTTTATGCTAATATTAGTAGACCTGGAATTACACCGATCACAATCTTGAAATGGAAAGTCTATGTTTTCCCTGAGCTACATTAAAATGTTTGGCTGGACAATAAAGACAAAAAGATGCAGAAATTCCAAGGACCCTTCAGATAGCAAAGTGAAAAACCTGTGTGTATTTACACTTTATATTGCTACTGACAACAGCGCTTGTCAGTGGAGCACAGTATCAGTATGCTATAAGAATGCTTGCCACTTTGAGTACGACCTTTAAGCACCAAAGCACTGATTTAAAAGCCTGTTGGGAGTGTGGTATCCTTGATGCTGACAAAAGAACAGATGCTAAAATAAAGATAAATAATTAAACAAAAGTGAGCCTTCAAATCTCTTCTGAACACTCTCGGGTCTTTTGACTCATTTAGAAGGAGCTTTAAACCTGAGCAGTCCAAATGCTGTTCACATCAAAGTGCAATTCACGGTGGCAGTGCCCCATATATTAGAATGCCTCCTGTGAAAACCATCAAAAGTAGGTCAAATTTAGATATGGCTCCATCCTGCTCGCTAAACTTGTTCTGCCCTGCCTGATAAAGTGCTTTAAGCACGTCCAGTAATGGTTGAGGCTCTTAGTACTTCTTGTAGATATGAGTGCATTCATTTGTAGGAGAATAAAAGGTAAAATTTAAACCCACTCTGTTGGAGCCTTGTAGATTACATGGTTGTAGGTGCAGTTTAATGCCTCTACCTCTGTCTAGCTGCTCTGTGCACGCACACACGCAGAATTGAGCACAGGATCAGGATCAATTGTTTTGGCCTCTGGCACTTTCCACACAAAAATTCTCACACCTGTGAGTTTTTTTGGCTGCGAATGGCTTGCACCATATCAGCAGATTTAGTTCTAGCTTGGTGTTGGAGAGCAATGTGTTTGTATTCTCCATTTAAAATAATTCATGTTTATTGCTCACAATTTAGACCATAATTATTTCAAATTTCACCAACCTGGGTGTTTAAGAAAACAATCTGTTTGAACAGCTGTTTGAAATGCATCATCTGGTCTGACATTTCGCTATCATCAAGAACCATTTTTCAGTGTGTATGGGTTCTGTTTCTCTGAAAACTGCCAGCAACTCTCAGACTAAGGAAGTCGGTTTTGTCCAAATGAAAGCCTGCAGTCTGTTCAGACCCTAGGGCAGGTTACATTAAAATGTCTCTGGGCAAATGACTCTGGGCAGCTTTTAGCATATAGCTCAACTCGCTATAGGTAAAAAGCTGGGAGCGCCTTGCTTCCCCAGTGCTTGGCTCCTCCCTCCCACACCACACAACTGGCCAATCACAGTCCTGCATCGTGTGGAGCTCCTGCAAACACCTCTGCTGCCGGCACACCTGGAGGCAGAACACAGCGTCTCAGCAATTTAAAGACCCTCACAGCTCACCCCGTCAGCACAGCATGAGTCTCTCCATCTTCTTATGGTCTCTCAGCAGAAAGCTCTGTGATTGGCTGACTACAGCACGGAACTGCCCTCCATTATCCCTACTCTGTTCCTGCTAAACATCATCCGGCCCTCCCAGGAGTGCCTTTAAAATGATGCAAATTATGCTCAGAGGAACCCTCATCGTTCTCTCCCCCCCATAAAAAAGAGACCCTTTGATGTGTCTGCTCTCAACGTCTAGATGGAGAAAGCAGCTTAATCTTTAAACTGTTACAATTAATATCCATAAATGAGTCTTCAATAATAAGCGAGGAGCAGAAGGCGGGAGAGCTGATGGGCCTCTAATTAAGAGAGATGGGAAAGGATAACACAGCTCAGCTCCAGAGCATCTATTAGGATTTATGGCCCAATAAAGGCCGGTTCTTCTGTACGGGCTGATTGCTTCACTTCAGCCTGATTCTGCTGCCCTTTATCTTTACTGAGGGATATCGTTTCTGACAGCTGTTTAAATGATGTCACTGTGGCCCTTAATTTCCTTTCGCCAGCCTGTATGAGCACGACGGTGCGGCCTCACCTCAGCTTCCCAAAGCTTCAGCGTGAGTCACGGCCCGGTCGTCTGAAGCTCTGAGAAGCAGAGGGACAATGCTGTTCAAGTATAACTTTGTTTCACAGCCACCAGCACCACGTCTCTGCAGCTTCTAGACAATGCGAGTTACAAAGCACATGACTGTGTCCTTGCACAAGTTTGCATCACTTCCTCAAAGAAATATCAAGAACATACTACTCACTGTTAACATTTAATTGCAACAAGGCAATTCTGAGCATGAATTACTTGTAACCATGTAACATGGTTTGTTTGCTTATGGTTAGTTTTTTCCATAATGAATGGTTTTGTTCTGAAATGCTCATGAATTTTGACAAAGATCAAAGATCTTTTTTGGGGGGCGGAGCAGTAAAAGTAAATGAGGCGGCAGAGGCAAAATGAATAAATAAATAAAAACGGATTAACGTGCAATTTCCCAGAAAGTTAAGTATTTGAACCTATTTCTGGTTAGATTAAGGAGGCAGACATCCCTGTGGTGGGTGCTTTAGGAAGGGACAATAAAACTGGGAGTGAGTACTTTGGAGAATCTCATCCCCTGATGGGAGACGGATGACAGACAGATGGCTGCAGACGGATCCACATGCTCCCAGTTCATTAAGAAGAACTTTTATTACACATCAGCACTGCTAATGTACTAGAAGCTAACAAACTCCTGCTGTCTACAGGAAGTCTCCAGCCTATACTGTATATATATGTACGTATGTATGTATATATGTATATAAATGTACATATGTATGTAAATATTTTAACAAACACAGAATTCTCATTTAAATTTGATTGGCACTCTGCCACAATGCCATGCATATACTGACTGCGCGATTTGAACTGAGTCACAAGCAACATGAGTGGTTATTGTGTGAAACACGACACGGATGGCTACACAGTCTGTTATTTAAAATATATTCTCCCCTCTTTCCTCTAATCTATCTTTTTTTCTGTACCTCCGCCATCCCCTACCCAAAGGCCCCTGTGTCTCCTTCAGTGATTGTGTTGTACCAGTTTAATCCTCTTTATTTGGCGGAAGAGTTAATCCACTTTATTTGATTAAGCATGCGCAGCTTTTGGACTGAAAGAGAGCAGATTTAATCAAATTACAGGCCTGTAAAACGGAACTGCGGTCTGACTGTCACGGACGGCGCTGCCGGACCCCTCTGAGGCGGCGCGTTGTTTCTTTGTGAAGGTGCAAGGCTACAACACGGCCTCCGGCTTCACCTCAGAAACACACGGACGCTTCGGCAAGAAGCTGGACCTCTTGTTCAAAAAAAAAAAAAAAACCCAGGCAAAGTAGCTCCATTGATTCATAAGCCAGCTTTATAGGGCGTAGTGGGCCTTGCAGGCCTTTTACTTAGTTTGTGCTTCTTGTGTACCACCATATACTTGTAATCTGAATTGTTTCAGATAAAGACAAGACCTGCCCTGCAACTGCCCTGCAACGGAACTTTATCAGTATGCAGAGTCCTCTTGTGTTTTTTAATCAGGCTGTTCCTGAGCTGAATAAACACTCTCATGCCTTAAAACCTTAAACACTAGACAAAGTAAGAGTAAATTGAGAAAGTGCCAAACACTATGCCAGCTATCAGCTTTCCCCCAAACTCCTGCTTCCAGAATCAAGACACATCTTAACCCTTATCATATGATAGCTCAAATAAATTTCTAGTGATAAAACCATAAAGCTCAGTTAAGCTTTGCAGCAAATACTTGGAGCTATTCACAGGAAGAATTCCCGTTATACACTTGGATTCATCTTAACAGCATCTCTTACAGGATAATGAGAGGGAATCACTTAATTGGGTGTTCCTTCTGGGTAGAAACATCAGACTGTTGATCCTCCAGCCATGAGCTTAATGAAGGGTTTTGTGGGTATAATCAGGTCTTTGGATCAGAACCACTGTGATGCGATCCAACAGGTGGGGCCTCAGAGTTCCGGCGCCCGGTCGCCTGGGCGACCCGGCGGAGATCGACACGCGCAGATTAGCGCCTCCCGGCTCTGTGTGCCGCGGCAGCGAGCGGGGAGTGTGTGGCCTCCTAATCCGCTTGTTTTCCGCTCTCTTTCCCACAGGCACGACAGAGTCACACCAACCGTTCAGCACCTGCGCAAATCCCACACGTCACTCAGCAGCTTTGCAGTGAAAAACGCTCCCACAGAGCACGGTGGCCCTGAGGAGCTTTACTCCAAACACGGCTGCGAGGTACAAACCTCACGTTTCAAATACTTCCAGATAGCAACAATTAAAAACAAAAACAGAAATTAAGCTGTCTGAGATGGAGAAAGGATCTATTTTAAGATGAAAGCAGTTTCATAAGGTACCTATTTCTGTGACTGTATAACTTTGGTATGATGCAGTCAAACCAAGGTGATTTTATCAACAATGTGGCATGACTTGCTCTTTCTTATTTACTTCATCCATACTGTAATACATTGAGCTGCCAACTATGAGGATTTAGCTATACTGTAATTACTGATGTATTAGAAATTCTGCTAATTCAAATAAAGACAAGGTCAGTATGCCTTGACATACAAAGAACCTCATCAAATGCAGGTATGAAAGGGAGGTGCTTTTAACTTGTGAAGCACAACAGCAAACACCCAAGTTTTTGGCAGGAGGAAGAAGAGTAAGATATTTCAACGTACACATAAAAGTCGGTCGCAGCTAGCCACTGAAGTCATTATTTTCCCATCATTTTAAAAAAGAGCAAAAACATAAAATGAATTCCTTGTTCTCATGGAGAGTGGAACGGCAGAATGTAATTGAACAACTTTTTGCATTTCATTGAAATATACTGAGTGTGTAAATGACAAAGTCTACTTTAAATGATGTGCTGCCAAAATTAACATCACAGGAGCACCCAGTAATGAAGTGTGTCTCTGCACTTGTTCTCCTACGGCGGAAACGTTATCCATTATCTCCAGAATGCAGAGCAACATTTGATCATTGTTTGATTCATTTATAAATGCTTTCATGTTGCGCCATTTACCATGACAAATTATCTTGAGTGTCTACAATCAGCGAGACATGAGTCATATTTATATTTGCCAGATGATCAACTGTTCCTCAGCCACCTGTTCAAGACCAGACATGGTCAAACGTTAAGATTTTAACATTAATACAACGGCAAAGTCCCTTTATGCATCAAATTAAAAACATGCCAATCATAAACTGGCAGGTTTTGGTTAGTTTGGCCCTCTGATGGAAAATGATAAGTTATGATTCTTGGAGGCTCACAGTAAAGGAGCTAGGGTCACTGAAGCCTAAATTACAACTGTCTGTCTGCCACCCTGCTCAGCATCGTACATTTCAAGCTCTGTCAATCAAACCTGGTAGACCTGTGATTCCAGTCATGTCTCTGCGTAGATTACAGCAGATAGAGGTCAGGACTCTCCCTGTGGTCTCAGACCAACCCCTGCAGCTGCCTGAGAGAGAGACAGACTGAATGAGACAGTCACTGACTGTGGAGGTGTGGAGTGGGATCTGTTCATGTGCCTGCGTGTGGAACAACGTGCCAGGAAAACTGAGATGATGGGTTTTAATTTATGCACAGCATTACCAAAGTTCAGTCTCTGTATCCTTGAGCCTGTTTAGGCGAATGCACTGGAGGTCCAAAGGGTTAATTAATTTTCCGTGAGGTGCATCTGCGGTGCATTCATAATCTCTGCTGAATTTCTGATTTTCTTATTTCTGTCTTACTGAGACATTTAGCTTGATGTTCTAAATTAAGTATTTTTCCAGATTTTTTAATTAATTCAGTGTCATGAGATGTAATGTTGTTAGGACTAACATAGCCCTCAGTCAGAAAAATGATTGAATTTCAGCTATTAGAGACAATTTTCATGTGCCAAAGTTAATTGTTTCCTGTAACTGAAATCTCACTGCTAAGAAATGTGTTGCCACCTTTTAAACCCGTAGAGAGATAATGATGTACATTCTCCACATTGTAATGTTTATTTAAATATTTATTTTAAAAATAAGCTCATATGGTCATCCACACTCCAGCTAAATTAAGCCAGAAATAATACAAAAATAAGTTGGAAAGAAGTAGTATTTGTAGTGAGCTGACATAAGTTAACATAAATATAAGTACCTGATGAGTGAAGTAAGATCATGGAACATCTACAAATAAAAAAAAAAAAAAAAAAAAACAAAAGCAAAGTAATTTCTAACCACAATAAACAACCACCAAAGACTGCCAAAGATGTACAGTTATGAAACATCAACTGGATTCTGGTGAGTGTATCTTTAAAATATAACTTTCAGATTCTATACAGCCCACTAACCATATGCTGCCCGAAGTGAACCCACACACAGTGCTGTGCGAATTCACAAAGTGGTGAATTCACAGGTCGAGTCAGAAAAATAACAAATTCAGGATTGGATTAATAATAATAACAGATTGCTTTTATTTAGTGCCTTTTGCCAATCTCAGTGCCCTGTGTGTATGCGTGTGTGTGTGTGTGTAGAGGGGAGAGGAGTAGACTAATTTCAGTCAAAACCAAAGTACAGCTTCCACCTTTTGAATGCTCTGTCTTTTGAGATTGTCCTCACCAAAAAAAAATCAGTGCAATTACTATGCAACATAACATACAGAAATTAAACATAACAGGAATGTGAGGCCAGGTGTTGCTGAAGTGTTTAATGCGGAGGCCCTGTTTTTGGGGCTTTTCTAATATGTAATGATATAGCTAGTTTTACAGTTGGTACTCAATATGTAATTAGTTGAAATCCATACAGTTGCCAAAACGTTTATGACCTAGTTACTGGAAATGGGGCAGACTCGCTATGGCTACTGAAAGCCATGTGTTCTCCTTCTTCTGTACTTCTGTGTGAGTGCGTGAAAAGAACACCTCATTTAGAAGCACCAACATTTTCATTTCATTGGGCTTCCTTTTCAATATTTCAGTTCACATTTGGGACACTTCTTGTCAGACAATACCCAACACACCTTTGACATAACCTACCCACTCTCCCTCCCTTCAGACTCCGTATTAGTTAATCTGTGAATCTGTTTCACTGGTCCCACTTAACATGAAAACCAGTCCCACTTACAGCAGCCCCAATACCTGTTTACACATATTATACATATTTACAAAGTACTTACAATTTAAAACTGTGGCATGGGTCATTACACTTGAGCAATGAACTCAATATGTATGCGTCCAGTCGACAGTATGCGCATACAGTGTTAATGCACAAGTGATGCAGCCACTCAGTGTACAGCGGGTTCAAAAAATGTAACAATTTATGATTTGACCTTTGAACTTTTGATTTTACATTATAAAATCCATTAAATCCAATCTAGTCAAAAGATCACAAAACAAAGTGCAGCTGTTCAGAGCAATCAGTTAGAAAAATCAGCTTCAGCTGCGCTGGGCACAGAGCACCTCTCAGCCTCCCCATGCGACTGTCTCAATATGAGCAACAAAAACAGCCTCCACTCCACAGTGCATTACTACACACTCCATTATACGTTCTGCATTCGTTTTGCAACTGCTCTTATCTTGATTGGCTAACACATTTTCAGTCTCTACGGCTGGATATCCACTGAAGCAATTCAGGCAGATCACCTGCTAAAGAGAACTAGAGCTGCACCTGGCTCGAGGTGCGAAACTTCAACATTGTGGTGACAGACTCAGCTTCATCTGTGAGTTGCACTGGTCGCTGCAGATTAGCTCCCTCTCAAATTAGCAGGATATTGGGAGAAACACACTGGATTACGGATTACAGACTGCTCTGTAGTGGTATTAATATTTATTTGTATATATTTGGCAGGCACCTTCACACAGGGTGATTACAGAGCACAGTACAATGCAGAGCAGAACAGAAATTTAAATAGGCAAATATGAATACAGCTCAAAGCATATAACAGCCTAAACGGCCATGCAAAGCCGTCTGATTCAATTACAGGACAAATCCCTAACAGTAAGTACCGTATGTTTATGCGGGTGTAAATCTCGCAGGCCTGCATAGCTATGCAAAGAATCTAAACTGTGCAGTAGGCAAGAACACGTTGTGGGACTGCACAAGCGTCATGGCAACTGTATGCCTCCAAGTTATACTTTCAGTATTTCTCTTTCCTTGAAGCATGTTTTATGGAGCATTCATACCACAATTACAGTATCAGTTGTACAATAAACATTACGAGCAGCCCACAACCGATGAATGAATATGACGCATGTAATGACAAGTAGTTAAGATAATGGCAGCATAACATCGTATGTCACATGCTTTATCATATAAAAAGATTATACAGTATACTGTATATATCAGGGTTTCCGTTATCCGGTAATTACCCGTTTTTTGCCTGGTAAAATTAATAAAAAACCAATAAATTAACAACTTGGTTGTCAAAATGTCCGGTAATAATGCTCATACTAAACGTAGCTATAACGAAGGCTATCCCTAAACAGGAACTTTGTGTTTTGACAGCGAAACAGCCTATTAACAGCCCACAGTACTTTTTTCCCCAAAAGGGTGCGCTCTCTTATCGCGTGATAATTGCCACTAGGCCAGCAGAGAGGGGCTTCTCTCTGCAGAATCGAATTAAGACGGCGCTGCAAAGTCGTCTGGAGGAGGAGAGAGTGATGCGGCTTATGCGCATTGCAAGCTGCAAAGACACATTGGACACGTCTGATTTCCAGTCAGCAGCAGAGGACTATGCTGTAATGGAAAAAAGGAGAAAATAAAATGTTACCTGGTAGCCTATAGGCTACATTTGATGCCATGTAGGCCTAGCCTTTTTTTTTCAAACAGGCTACAGATGTTACAGGTTACAGATGTTTCGTAATAGCCTACATTTTAGCGGCTAATGTTGAGGTTTCGCACAATCGTTACTGTTTGTTTTGCTTAATTGTTGCTGTTCATTAAATAGTCAAACTGATTTGAGGTCGTTGACATTCTTTTGTCAACCTAGGTGTACATTATATTTTCATTAGTAACATAGACTGTTATTGAAACGTGACTGGTAAGTTTCAAATTTGCCCGGTAAAATAAATTCCTTCCGGACACCAGACCGGCAAGAAAAAATCCGGAAACCCTGATTGATTTGTTCAGTTCAGGGCTGTTCAGGGGCAGGGTAAGTTGTCCAGAGGCTTGATCACCCTTGGAGGACCACTGACAGGGCAGAAGATGCTGATGGAAGCTGGACAGTCGCCACGGTGACAGAGGATAATTTATTGCCTTGCTAATCACATCACAAGCCCTTTATGAGATCACAACCAGGGGGAGATCAGCACAGCCTCACAGAGTCATTACTGTTAGCATGGCCATTTTCTTAATGGAAACAGTGAACCAGAGGGGTTTGTGTGGGCGGTCTGTAATGAAGGCGTATTTTCGGATCTCATCGAGACAGGTCATATTTGCGGTCCATCATGCGAGCTTCTCCACAATCAGGCGTGTGACTCCTTTACTAAGTGTTCCTATTTATTCACTCACAGTAGTGTTTCCTACACTGTTTAATGAAGTGCTTAAAAGCTATTCAAAAGACTATTACAGAAAAAAAATAATCACCGCTCAACTTAATCAGAATTTCAGATATCAGACACCCGTTTTCTTGCCAAAACTGTACTGCAGAATAAAACAAAAAACTTCCAGGTTTATTGAAAACCTGACCAACTAAGCACAAATTAGGTGTAACACACCAAGGTCAAATGGCGGCCAATTACGGCCTGATTGCAATTGATCGTCCCACAAAGCCCTGGGATGTGCCAGCACCTCCCGCAAAACGGCTGTTGTCACTGATCGTTCCGGTTGCCCCTTCAGCTGTGAGTAAAGGATGGTTATTAATGGAAATGATGGCTGAGGGGAACAAAATGGGCACACCCCCCATGCTCTGAGGCAGCATACAGCACAGAGGCACTCTACATTACAGCACCCTGAGAGGATGAATTCACAAGTGTCCCTGCCCAAGGGCCACAGCGAAGTTCTTTTAACATACCCAGCTCATTTATTCTGCTGATAAATATCAAATATTTTCATTATCCATCCGTGTATCCATATGCGTGTAAAATCTGTTCCATCTAGTTTACTATTTTTTGGCAAAATACACTGCAGCGTTGCTGGTTTTATGCTTCTAGTGAATTAAAAGAGACACTCCTTTCTTAAGAAGGCCCTTACTACACATACGTTTTATATACATTATATATATATATATATATATATATATATATATATATATATATAAATACATGCTTGTAAGTATATAATTATCAAAATCAGCCTCATTTACAGGAGAATCAGCTTGGGCTATAGATATCCTTAGGTCTAAAGCTGGGACCAATGAAAACGCAGCGATATCCGGGTGAGAGGACCAACCGGAACGCTCAGGCAGCTGGCAGTCAGAGCCGGCGCCGTCAGCACACCGTGACTCTGCGCAGGGTCGGCTGAAGGACAGCGGGGGGCAGATCCGCAGCCGGAGGGCCGACTCGGCGCGGCGAAGGTCACCTCGGGCGCGAGCTGTGCACCGAGGCCTTCGCGCAGACGCTCGCGGTGACGCATGTCCGTGCGGGCGGACACCGCAGTCAGCTCCGTGACTCACACCTCACCTCTGCCTCACACCCACCAGCTGAAAACCCGCCATTCAGCGTCCTGTGCACCTACACCACACTGATTCATTGTAGTATTACTGTTCAGTTCACTTCTCAGTAAATGCCTGGCGCAGTCCTTTCATGTTATGAATGTGATGAACTTAAGTGCCTGTAATGTTATTAATTTATGTGGGTGGAGTGATGTCGGTTAGACACTTTGATCAAAGGTAAAAACTGAATCTCTGTGAATCGGATTCAAACTGGCAGTCTCCTGGTAGCAAGTTCAGATTTCTAGCCACTTTAGTGTGAGGTTGTGATGGTTTTCCGAAAACAGCAGGTCTTGCTTCTTCAGATGTAGGAAGTAAAAAAAAATATGACTGGTTTCTCAAGGGGCATTCTGTCATGCTATGCCTCTGAAACAATCTGGTTGCTGGTAGCTGGTGAAACTCCAAGAAATAGATCATGAAACATGACAGGGTCTCTGTCCAATTAACACAAGGTAGACTCCATATTGTCACAGACTTACTGTCCATGTTCAGTGTTGTTACTGTACAACTCTCTGGAAGCTGCCACAGAGAAGAAACCAGCTCAGGCTGACACAAAATAAAGAGAGAGAGAGAGAGAGAGAGAGAGAGAGAGAGAGAGAGAGAGAGAGAGAGAGAGAGAGATGGTGGTATAAGAGAAGGAAAAGAGGGAGAGGAGAGAGAAAGGAAGGGAGAAAGAAAGGGGGTGGTGACAACAATAGACTTCAGTAGAGAAGAGGAAGAGGAGAGAGAGAGAAAGGAGAGGGATGGGGAGAAAGAGTGGGGATGGTGGTGAGGGAAAAAAAGACTTGGAGAAAGAGGAAAAGGAGAGAGGAAAGGATGAAGCATTAGCTAGAGAGAGAGTCTGTCTGAAAAAAAAAAAAAGAATTGCACCGAAGGCAGGCAATTATAATTCATTATAAGTACTCCAGATTGCACAAATTTTAAATCTAATGCTTTGAAAGGGTCATTGATTTACTTCACTAGTGCTATTCTTGACATGCTATTAAATTAAACAACAAAAATGCTTTTCAGGCCATGAGGGAATGTTTGATTTGCTTAGGGTATTTTTTGACTGACAGGAACACTGTGGACATGACCTCGGAGCAGGGAAGGTGTCAAATGGCCAAATGCATTCCCAAACAGAGGTCCCTCTGTCCCTCGTTTGGCTTCCACATTTAAATCTACATTATGATATATGTGTTATAGTGATATGTGGCACAGCATGTGTTTGGGCCAATAAGAACATGTTTGTCAGATTATGACCCCGTCATGCAAGATTTGAAGAGTGCAAAGGTCAATGCAGAATCTGAGGGTTATACAACAGGCAGTTTAAGGGAAATTCAAGCATATATCAGCATACATTTGCCATGAGCAATATACCACCACACCGTGCGACTAAGCCAGTTCTGATTCACATTTCTATAATAAATCTATCTGCAACACTACAAGGATATGTGAGTGGTAAAAAAACAACCTCCCAGGCACATAACTACGCAATCCCTAACATAATGTAAGACAGTCACCAAGTATGGGACCCATCTTCATTCATATAATGTATGCTGGGAGTCTCAGATCATGATTATATCAGCAAATTCTGAGGGTTATGCAAGCCATAGACCAGACAGGATGGGTCTCACATGCCTCCATTATATGTACATTCACCTTTAACGAAACAGACGCCACACCATGTGAACGAGCATATTTCAATTTGCATTACATTACATTATTGTCATTTAACAGACGCTCTTATCCAGAGTGACCAACGTAGGTTACAATTTTTACAAGCTATCCATTTATACAGATGGATATTTACTGATGTAATTCTGGACTAAGTACCTTTCCCAAGGGTACAGCAGCAGTGCCCCAGCGGGCAATCAAACCAGCATCCTTTCAGCTACAAGCCCTGCTCCTTACCACTATGCTATACTGCCGCCCTGGAAGATGATGCATACTGCCTAAGGAAGATGTGTTGTGTGAATTCTAGTGCAGACAGAGCATTGATCACTGGCTTCCCTCAGTCACAATTCTCTGGTTCTGTATTCCAAACTCAGACAGTGCACACCAACACTAACTCTGCATACATGCATATGCTATCCTTCTGATGCCTTTTTTTTCCACGTTTAACTATATTGTGTAAATCTTATATAAAACACATTTTTAAAATGTTTGAATGCATTCAGAATTTGAACTTGCTTGTACACAGAATTAGCTGGGAGAAAGCACAAGTGAAAACTTGGCTATAGAAAACACTTATTTTATCAGCTGCCATTTTCTTTTCCCTCTACGTATCTGTGTATCTGACAGCTCCTCTCCAATCTCCTATGGTGGTTTCCATTCGGAACAAACAGAAACAGAAAACCCCGGATGAAGACATCTAGATGGCTTTTTAGTGTGACAGTGGCATTTGCATTTTAACGTGATACATTTTTTAAAAGGATTTTCCTCTTTTTGCTATCAGTCCTGTTTGCCCCCGGGCCCTTGAAGACTGCCTACTGCCATGAATCCCTAAGATCTCTGACGCACCTCTCTCAGAGAGAGCTGCTGCAGCCTGGTCACCCTTCCACTCCGCAAATCCCATTCATCTTTTGATGCTGACATTTGTCTAACATCAGCGTAAAAACCATTACCCTCTTTTTTTTTACAGCTTTCTTTCAAAGTCTTTTTCATTGGCTGGCCTCTGTTGAAAGAGATCACCACCACATATACAAATGCTAATAAACAATATTACATACACCAAAGACAAAAGACACCATTTAGGATCAGAATGATATCTAGACTCTATGGGGATATAATAAATGAATTACAATGGATTTTTCTTTCTTTTTTCTTGAGGCAGCACTACCATATTAATTGCAAAATGGCATGCCCTTTTAATCTTAAAACCAAGACTTTTTGAAACACTGAATAATTTATGCTCCAAAACAACAGTGTAAAATGAATCATTCACAAAAATCGCAATTCACAAATGAATAGCATCAAAGGAAAAGCCATTATCGCAGTGTAATTATAGAATAACCAGAGAGCTCTGTATCCTCTAACAATAGGATTTTGTTCCATCAGCTGTGAAAAAAAGCAACTCAACATCAGGACACAACATCAAAGCATGATGTAAGAGGAAAGAAAGAAAAAAGAAAAAGGCTTCTCAATTAGGGAGCAAAAAAACCATTCCTCATTGATCTGTCTGCCAACAGGGAGGCGCAGTATGAGATCTGAGCAGACAGGAAGTGAAGAGGACACTCAACAGGAAGGAGAATAAATCTTTGTCCCATTTAGGTCCATCTATATACAGCGTCAGACAATCACACAACAGATCAAGGAACCTGTCCACTGCCACTGCATTTCAACAAAACATGTAAAGCTGTCAAAAGTAACACAAAAGGCATTCTCTTTTTTAAGGATTTTGGGCTAACTGTCAAAAAACCTTCTAAAAATGCTCTGCTTTTCTCGGAAGCCCCTCGGGCGAGAGCAATTAGAATAGAAAGTACCTTTATTGCCTTTTCAGGAATTCATCACACTTTCACAGTGCCTGCCCAAAGTTATTCCACACAAAGAACAAAACGTAGAAACAAGTCCACTATGATATGTGCTTCAAAATACCCAGAAGGGGAGTACAGACACATATTCACAACCAGACTGAACTGATTTAAGGTTAATGTAAACAAATAGAACATGTTTAAAAATGAGTCCAATTTAAAATGAAAAAGGGTAAAAAGGTGACTACAGTTGAAGTGTTCAACATGAATACACACACGAACACTCTTGGATTTTAACTTGGGGTGCTGAACATTGATAATCAGACAGCTGAAGTATCAATTCACCAAAGAGAAAATTATTGCTAAGAAGCAACACTGTACTGCTACTATGTGTCTCTCCTTCATAGGTGAGCCAATCAGACTGAAGCTTAAGATTTGAATGCTGTGTGTTTATAGCCATAAAAGACTTAGAGCATCTAATCAAGCAGACCCAAGCATTTGACACTGGCATGTCCTCGGGAAAGGCGAAAACGCTCATATAAGATAATAAAGCCAAATACCATCACACCTTTAGCATGGCGAGGTCACTCTCTTGGGCCAGATCAGAGAGATTTTGCTTTTTAAAACATAACACTGGAACAGTTTGTTGCATGGATCAAGAGAAGGTACTGCCCACACTTTAAGGGAGCTAGCACAGAGGGAGACAGACAGATCTCCTAGAGACAAAACAGTTGAAAAGAACATCAATATCACTGAATTTAATAAATTGTAGCTCGTTACCTTATTAAATGGGCTAAAAGTCTTTTATTAGTAATATGACTCATTTCACAATATTGATAAATACCATTAAACATAATAAGATCTTACTAATGCTTAACTTCCTTATTAAATAATGTCTGCTGTTCTTAAGATGATTCAAAAGCCAACAGTGGAAGGCCTGTAACAGAAACAGGCAGACAGGTAGAAAAGACATCATAAAACTAAGCAACTGAATGGATCAACAGATCCAAGCAGTAACATTTTCAGATAAAGACATAAACAGACACAAAGGCTTCAGGCAAATAGGTTGCCTATTATTCTTGCACAGCATGTTAGACCTGTCTTATTGGCTGCAGTTAGGGGGAGAAAATTGATGACTGTGTGGGAAAACGGCATTGGTTTTAGGTGGGAGAAGCAGCAGCCATGGACACCTCCCTCTGTCTGTGACATTATCAGAAGGGCTGCCGGCGCGACCGAGAGCACGGCACCCATGTCATCCAAGGCCACGAGCAGCCGTGGGGCGTCTGTGCAGGAAACGCAATTATTGGAGAGATCCATTCCAAGAGCCCCCCTGTCACGGCTCCATGAGTTATCACTCTGGGGTCCCAGGCTACTCCCAGCAGCCAGCTACGCCTCCAGTGGTGTCTCAACCACCGCCAGTGCTGTGTGTGTGTGTGTGTGTGTGTGTGTGTGTGTACACACGTGTATGTGTGTGTGTGTGTGTGTGTGTGTGTGTGTGTGTGTGTGTGTGTGTGTGTGTGTGTATGTGTATGTGCACATGTGTGTGTCACTCACAAATGCAACCCATTGGAGGGTGAACGGGAAGCAGCCACAGAGAAGACACATGACCTAACCCTCAGCCAAGCACACGGAGATGAAAGCGTTATTGACTCCCGTCTTGACTGATGCCTCTGTAAATGTCAGCGCAGAGGCAAATCAGGTCAGGTATTGACAGGGTGGAATTTGATCGGCCGTTTAATGTTTGTGGATTGAGTGAAATATGAAGAGCAGCGGACTCTCGAAATCAGGTGTGCCGCAAGGCAGGATCTGCGGTACTTACCCGTCTATCAAAATTGCACAAGTCTCAGTAGGGTCTGCCAGATGTTTACCTTGAAGGACTTCAGTCAAGACAGAGAGAACACTGATGTGCTCTGTACTTCACACTGTTTTCAGTTAAACTTATTGATATTAAACAAAGCACACTATTCTACTGTACTGTAGACACTAGGCATCATTTACACACATACATAACAATAGAAATGCCCTACTATGAAACTGACCATAGGCTACGAATGATGTGCCTTCCTGCATTTCACAGCAGGAAAATGACAGAATAACTTGCACTCCTTGGCACAGGTGAGGAAAGGAATTTAAATGGTGACACATCTCACAGGTTTAAATTGGTTTTTAGAGCTTGCTCTCATAATTCACAGATGCAAATGTATTCCAAAATTCCTGCACCTGAGTTCTTATCCCATCAAGCATTTTGTCAGGTTGAAACAGAGGGGAAAAACAGAAGCCCGTATGAACACTCCGGCTTTATGAAGCAATAAGGTGTGAGTGTGTAAGGGTGTGTGCTATTAGGATTACTGTCATGGCTGTGATACTGCCAGTAGATGCTGTATGAGGCAGTCAACCAATGAGAACACAGGAATTGAACCGTCTGTTTTCAAAAAGCCAATCAAATAAAGTCTGTATTGGGGTTTATTAGGTTTAACTTGGAATGGACACATTTACAACCTGCAGTCTCCTTATGCCAGTCCTGCCAGAGGTCTGCTGAGTGGAGCCTGGTGATGAAGCAATACAGAACCAATACCAATAAGCCATTGTGGTGGAGAAAGAAGCGGAGAGGTCCAATTGAGTTTATCATAAACAGCGCATGATCCTTGCTGCATATACACTGATCAATACCTATACAGGAGCAAGGATAGGAGGATCAGTATTTCTTTAAAGAAAATGCAATAAAGTTGGGTGAAGACAGAACAGCAGCTCAGACTCACTGACATTGCAGCAAGCAATGTGTGTTCTGCTTCTGAATGGGTGGGGATCTAAGACAGTGGGGAAAAAAGACAGAGCCTTCTGGGCTACAGTTTTTGGCTGTTGAGTGTAGTCTGTGATTGAAAAGGGGCTATAGCGTGCACTTCATCCCCCTAGTACACCTCATCAACAAGTAGGGCCAGAGCCAAGCCCAGGAAGCAGGTGATCGTTGCTGACCAGGAGGTTATAGGCCCACACAAAAATGTACCGCTGACAAATCACTTTTTATGGTATTAATTTTAAATTGTGTTTCCAGAGCAGCTTTTCTGTAATTACTTGAGCACAAGTTTTTTTGGAAATAAAGAAGTGCTCTTCTCCTTCCTCTGTGACAGATACTGTGTGTCGGACTACTGCAAACAGCTCCTGATGTCTAGAAACACCACTGCTGTGAGCAGACACACAGCCCTCTGCACAGGGCTGTACATGGGAAAGAGAAGATGGATGCAGATGGATAGGGAGGTAAGGATCGACAGACTGGGGTTGGGGGAGGGTGGGGGGTGGGGGATGGGGCAGGACGATCTCCTGGGAGGAACGGGGTCCGGCGCTGGAGTGCAGTATCCCCTGACCACGGCATGAATATTTAATGTGAGCGGAGGAGATGGAATGGGGGAGCTGACTGCACTCCATCGACAGGGAGGCTGCGGGGGGGCGGGTGTAAGACGAGACCGCGGGAGGAAGCAGACAGTCTAAGAGACGGGAAGGGGGTGGAGAGAGAGAGACAGAGAGAGAGACAGAGAGAGAGACAGAGTGAGAGATAGAGAGAGAGAGAGAGAGAGAGAGACCCGCTCCCCACTCGGCTGAGACGGCCGCCGCCCGCATGGGCGCGGCTCTCCGAGTGACCGCAGAGCGTCGGACGCTCGCGCCAGCTGACCGACTCCCCGCTCGCCGCCACGACGAGACAAAAAAACCTCCCCCCAAGGAGTCTGTGCTGACGGGGGCAGACGGTTCTCCCGGCGTGCCGCACACAGACCGGGTCTCTGAAGACAGCGGCACAGTTTGTTCTGCATCCTGCAGAAGCTCCACTTTTAAAAGTAGGCTTGTTACGTGTTACGTAACACTGCCTGGAGTCAGGTGGACCGAACTCTCCATCAGAGCACCTGCTCTGGGAGCTCATTTAAATCCACCAGTGATGCTCCCCGCAGATCATCGAGCAGCTTGTATGCGTCCATTATATACATATTAGCCACGGTAACGACAGAGACTACCTAGCCGCAAGGTGCAAACTCTCATCTCCTCATCTTGTGGATCATTTAGGTGGAAGGTGGGGCATGGAACAGAGGCCGCGCCTTCCAGGTGAGTGGTGCACAGGCGAATGCTACCTGGAGAGCCAAACTCCACAGTGCGAAAGAACAGAAAAAAAGACTGCAGACAAAGTGGAGAGGCAGAAATTCATATAGGGGCAAATGTTCCGTGAAGGCTATTGGTGGATATCAGTGCCCATCACTCTATTTCTCTGTTTAAAGTTGCTCTGCATGATTAGCACCGGAACCTGAAAGCCACTATCACACATCAAATACCACAGATTGCATGAAGCAAAAGCCTCATGCTTTTGAGTGCTTGTGAAGAGAATCCACATGAATCCTAGATCCAGCTATCCCACTGTCTGACATATGGAGGTTGGACGTGTTTATGGGGCATGCAGTTTGCCTGGAGCTACAGGAATACAGCTACCGCCCATCAATTTCAATCAGATCGTGAGCCTGCCTTTCCAAGGGTCACGGACTGCATCCGAAACATAACCCAATTACTGCGCCAAATAATTAAACATAAATGTAAATAAACGTGCAGTAGTACTAATAGTAGTGAAGTAAATAAACAGAAATAGTAGCTGTAAATAAAGAGTAAACAGTAGCAGTAAACAGTAGTCAATAAAAAGCAATAAACATAAAGGTAAATAAAACAGTCAAAGAGATTCATCGCTCGGGATTGATGGTTATAAAGGAATTCATTTACAATTCCAATTTAAAGTTTGGGGAGAACGTTTGCACGCAACACCTTCCAAACGCAGGGGAATCCAGAACAGAGGGGATCATGAAGACGAGGTTTTATGGGTGTATTCTGGACGTTTTTCACATCTTAATCACCACTTTCTGCAGTGCCCTCTCTCTCTGCCACATGACCTCTGGAAGGCAGCGAGGATGCGGGCAGCTGTAGCTGGGAAAATGAAAGGGAGGAGAGGCCGATTCTGCTGTTCCTGCACATCATTTCACACACAGCTCTGACATCAGCTTTTCTTTACTGCTTTTGATTACTCCCGCCAATCTCCAATTATAATAACAATAATAATTCTGGTTAAATCAGAAGTAATGAAATCACACCTACAGTAATCAGCATTCGGCTGTAGCCGGACACTGTCAGGTTTGTCTGGAATGAGTTTAAATCTGCTTGTCTGAGAAAATCAAGGGCTTATTGTTCGGTAATGAGCTACGTACAGGTACAGCACTGACCTGTGCTGTGCATTCCTGCACCAGCCCTTCATCCAGAGCCCACACCTGCACATATGAAGATCTGCTTCAATCAGCACCTCCAGCAAACGCTGCTAGTCAGTACTGTCTGAAGAGCTCCTTCCCTTCTCTCAGCCAGAGAAGCTTCATTCTTTACAATGCAATTGAGCAGCAATAATAATAGCAGTTATCATATGAATTTTTGGTACTGTATCTTTTCCCCATTTTAAAGTATTCCTCACAGGAGTGGAGCAAAGCTAAAGATGGAGACTGTTCTTTAGCGCACGCTTTCTTTATTATGTGAAAGAAAAAATGTCCTGATTCCTCATTCTGCAAAGGGAAGCAATAACCCTACATCCTGCAGTAGGTGTGTGTGTGTGTGTGTGTGTGTGTGTGTGTGTGTGTGTGTGTATTAATTCAGAAAGTCTAGTCTGGATCATTGCCACTATTACACAGATTACTTCCACCCCATGTATCAGTGTTATTGATTATAGAGAGTATTAACACTGTGTTTACATGCATTAGAATAACACATAACTCATATGGCATCTCTGCGAATTCCACCACTAATTTCACAAGTAATACACAAATTCTATCACTTTTTCTGATTAAAAACCCTTAAGAGGACCACTGAAAGTGGAATGAGTTTGCTACTGACATCTGATCAGCTGATCACTTCACTCACAAAAGTTGTCAAGCAAACAAAAAACCAAAATCCAAGTCAGCATTAAGTCAGACTATGTCCCACTCCATTTCAGCCATGTCCAAACTCCTCATTCACACTCGCTGAGCTCTCTTCTAGACTTGCTTCACATTAATTCATATTCTATTTGAATAACCTATAAATATGAGCAGGCAGATGGGTCAAATTAGCCACGGATCTTCACCATAGACACAATTAATCTGAGAAGAGGGAGACTCGATCCCCCCTCCCTCACGGGGCACCCAGTGTGCCAGACAATGTCAATACCAGACAAAAATATCTCTCACAGTTTGCTGAACTTCAGTTAAATATCACCATCCCCCTTTCTTTGCCCTCAGATCCGCAGGCAATCAAATCCATTTGAAATCTGACTGCCTCAGCTTCTCTCCCGGTGCTCAAAACTCCCATGATTCCCATGAGGTCTACGAACGCCGTGGAGGGAAACTCACTCAGCCGGTTCACTCAGCAGGGCAGTCATCGGCGTTAAGCTTCCTGTTACGTCCGCAGAATTACAAGATAAGAACGATGGCGGTCGGGAGGAGCCGAAGACCGATTCGAAATCTGTTTCACCTCATCAAACATGAATCCCGGTCTGATTAATGTAAAAATAACAATGGCACGGCAGACACAGTGTTTCATGACAGATTTTTTTTTTTTTTACGTTTTGAGTAATGCTTTGCCATCTCAGTGAGGAAGCTCTCTTTTTTTCCCAGGGTCATCCTTCTTTTCATTCAGTAGGAGAAAATAGTGTTCTTTAAACCTGTACTGGGGATGAACAGCCGAGCACGAGTGATAAAAATAACCCACTTCAGCTGCAAGCTTCTGCTAGTGTAGAACATATTGCAATTGCAATAATTGAAAAATCACTTCTATTCATTTTAAAATTTACCAGGTGACCTTGAAATGTACACTGTAGGAAATGAGACAGGGTTGGCCCAGTGCTCCACAAAGACTGCAACAACCAGCCTTTGTTTGGCAAAAAAAATACAGCTCCAGGCAAGCTGGTGACTGCTGCACATGAGCGAAACAGAGATGTGGGAACCTGTTTTTTCTCCTCCCTCGTTCCTCCAGCAGGTCCATGTGGCCTGACAGATCCGCCTCTCACAACACCCCTAACAGCAGCGGGGGGCAGCGGCACGCCAACGGACCTCCCCCCCCACCCCACACACCACCCCCAAACCCCCCCTCACCACCTCCGCTCATGCCAACCAATGACTGAGCCTCCAAAGGACACCATGACCTGTTTCAGGGAGGCTCCCACTACTGGACATGTGGTCACATCACATCCAACAGCCGCCACCCCCTCAGAATCAAGGGGGCGGGGTTAAATGAGGATTCAACAAGTCCTGTCCAGACCCATCACTGTCCTCTGTCCTTCCCGACCTCCGCAGAACCTGCCCTGGCTATCCCACAATCCTCAGGGCACGGAACGGGGGAGTCTTCCACCGTGTTTGAGAAGCGGAGAGGCTGGCTCCAGTCCAGCGTGGCGCTGGCAGGAGAGGGAGAGAGAGAGAGAGAGCGCTCGCCAGCTGACAGCTTGAGACGGCCGCGATTCAGCAGAAGGACAGAGCCTCCACGCCCGTCTTGGCTGCGAGGGAGGAGAGAAGGGAGCATATGCACGCAAACGCATGAGTGACAGAACTAGGAGAGAGGGGGAGAGAGAGAGAGAGAGAGCGAGAGGGAAAGCAAGAGGGAGAGCGAGAGGGAGAGGTAGAGAGAGACAGGGAGAGAGAGAGGAGGAGGAGAGAGAGAGAGAGAGAAAGAGGGGGAGAGGGAGGGAGAGAGACAGAGAGAGGGGGAGAAAGGGAGAGGGAGAGAGAAAGAGGGAGGGACAGAGCTCCAGCCAGAAAGTAACACACGACACTCCACCAGGAGAACCAGCGTCTCTGGGAAGTGCCGTACTCCCAGAGGAGTGAGCCAAATGGAGCTGTATGTCCGGGTCATCCGTTAACTTCACTAATGACTGGATCGCTGGCAATTTTCCAATCAAAATGACTCTGCATGTTTGCAGGACCTCCTTACTCTGTGTTGAGGTTATCCTCGGAGTCCCCTGCCACCTGTACGGGGCCCCATGAGCTACAGTGCATTTTTATTTCAGAAACCACTGATGGTGTTCCTGTTTGCTCCTTTAATAAATCGGTTGCTGCTGCTACACCTCTGGTTTTATCTGCATAGGGTCATAGAGTGCAACAGTATTCAGCAGTATGAACCACAACCACTAACCTAAAATTATGTCATTTCTGTGAAATAAGTTCCTCTCATGGGTTTAAAGTGCATGATGTGTGACATTTTCCTGACAGGAAACCTCTGCTGGTTCATTAGTCATGATGCAATTAGCCCTTTAACTCATTAAGAATACACAAGCCTTTAACAGATTTTTTGTTTGTTTTATAAATACCAGACATACACAAAATCGGCCATGATGAACAACAGTATAGGAGCATGCAGCAGTGACAGCAGTGAAAGCCACAGAAAACTGCAGCATTCCAAGAAATATGAGAAAACGTTCCCGCTGTAACACCTCGAGAATCTAATAACTACAGTAATTTCGTTTCACTGCGGCCGTTTCATGGAAGACCACAGACGCGCCACCCTCTGGACAGTAGTGGAAATACAAGGTTAAGTAAGTCCATGAGGACTACATACAACCTTTCGCCACATGCACAGGGAACACGTATCACACCATAAAATATTTCTCAATATGACCTGTACATGAACTAGCCATACCATCTTTCCAAGAAAAGAACAAATGTATATGGTCTTAGAACATTAACGGGATGCAACAAAATGCTTACATTCCTCTTATATAAGGAATAAGGCACTATCAATATGCCAAGACACGGCCATAGGGAATTCTCAAATATGTATCAAAGGTGAAATATATATATCGCATGAACACCAATTAAGACACGATTTGCCTCATTTCGTAAAAGCGGTGAGTCTGCCACACCGAGCCGGTGCTTCCAGCATCCCGTTTCAAAACTATCTCAATGAGGAACACCTATTTATGGAATACAAAATAGTCCACTTTTAATTTGCTGCCCATCAACGATACTGTAACAGGACGAATTCAACACGGAACGCACTTTCAACTTTACATATAAAAGTTACATCAATATTCCCTTCACTACTGCAGTATATTACATGGTCATGCTTGCCATAGGTTAACGTACTATTTCACATGTCGCAAAACCAACAGAAATTAGAAATTTATAAATGCTTCACGTCATTCTAATGCACGTATAATCATACATTTTCACTAAACTGAAATGATCATCGAAGGACAGGGTAATTACAGCCTTGCCCGTTTAATAATTACTATTATTAGGCACTTTCCAACAATTCCAGCAAAATAAAAAGTGTGAATTTCAACAGATTTCTGCCAAACCTCATTACAGTAAAATATAAAACCTGAAAAGGAACTACACTCAAGCAAATATCAAAATAAATTACTGTGAGTATTACATGATCTATGAAATGCAACCACTAAAGAACTTCCATAAAACAAATAACTCCACATGCACCGACAATTACTTAATACGGTGGTAATCAAATAAAAAAGCAGATACCAAGCAAGAAAGAAGGAACAAGGTAATTTTAAGTTTAGCACTGAACGGCATCAAATATCGCACTTCAACTCACCTTGAGCTGCCGTTCCTCTCGTGCTGAATACACTTGCTATCAAAGTGGCCACATACCAAATCATAGTACTATCGCCGACCAGAGAGAAACCTCATCATATCTCAAAGTGCCCCTTTCAATAAATCTTTCATAGCCGAGCCCCTCTGACGGCGAACACACAATCTCCCGCTGACTCCCTTTGATTCATGCCCCGTGCACGTTTTCTTCAGCGCGTTCCTTCATTCCATCCCTCCCCTTCTTTCCGTTCGCATCCTCTCTCCGAGAGACAGGGCACCTGCACCGCCGAGCCGATCACTGTCTAGGCTGTTTTGCGAAGCTACGGTGAAACCAAACATGGGAATTTAGCCATTCGGTCCGCCTCCGCTGGGTCGTCATTGGTTAGCGTGGGGCATTTGGGGGCGTGAATTGGTCCCTCCTCCCCCCCCCCTCTGTCGGATGCCGGGAGGACAAGGCGAGCCTTGATTCAAGGTGAGTTGGAGCGTGCAGTTGCACGGGAGCCGCAGTATCATGCGCACTGACGGAGCCGCGTTAGCATCCTCACGTCCCGTCCTGTCGCCACGGACCTGTGACGGCTGAGTCCTCAGTTGCGAGGGGTCGGGAAGAGAGCTTCAGTGGAACGCTGTTGTATTCATGAATTCAATTTACCTGTGTACGTTATACTGATGTAAAATAAGGCGCAGTGTTCATAGCAATTTATCAGAATCCATCCTGCTAAGTCTTGTAGCGAAACCGAGTTTTGATTACACTTTAGGTAGTGCGCTTCATACTTGAAACTACTCATCACTACTGGGACCAATTAAATTGGACCGCGCAGTATAGAGGTTGCGGGAAGGGGTGCCACTGATACCTATAGCCTAATTTGGCGTTGTAAAAGTAGACACGGTTTATTGTATCTCCCAGACCTGAGAAAACTTAAATCCATCTGCTTCCTTCTCCAAATGTACATCGCGTCATTATTAACCTGCAATCCAGAGTGAATCAAGGAGAAATGCACTTGCAAGAGCAAAAATGTAAAGTAGCCTATGTGAGGCGAATTCATGAAAATACCAGATGACTAGAAAGCGCATTCACTTGTCTCTGGTGTCAAACGGCTCCTTTGTGTTTTAGGCATGACTTGATCGGATTACAACCAGGGTACATCCTGACGAAATCTCTGTGGGGTTTCTGACAATATGGTAGTGATGTAAAGCGTGTGCCAGCGGCAGCCAGGGTGGCTTATTAAATGTGAACGCGACAAGCAATTGCTTGTCTGACAAATACTGTCAGGTAGCGCGAATCAATTAACGCTCCTCTAAGTAACCCATTTTCACCCGCCCCTAACAAATCAAGATAGATATAATATCTCATCTCAGCTGATAGCATTTAACCCTCCCTTAAGATTACACGCATTATCTGTTCTGCCCTGCAGGCGCATTTATCCACGTGATTTACAATGCTTACACTTCTCCAACCCATTTTCTCCGCTGAAGGTTTACGAGAGCAATTAAGGTGAAGCGCTGCGCTCAAGGGTATAGCCGCACTGTCTCACCTGTCAGGCGGGCACGAGGACTCAGGTCAGAGCCTCAGATCTCAGATGTATTCTTATTTCTTTATTAGGGTACATGTGTGTCAAAACGTGTTAAAAGTGCTGGCGTATCACGTGTCTTCACACCTACAAATATAGAGTTGGTACCAGCGGGCGATAACATTCTTACAGAACAACACAGTAGAACTTCTAATTAAAGAACATTACACTGTCTTACATTGGTACAGTAAGGACCTAATTTCTAATTAGGGCTATGTCTGGACTACTCCAAAAGCAGGTCCTCCAAGATTTCAGGCAATGAAGAGTAATGTTTCCATCCTATATCAATTCCCAGTGGAAGTTTTCAAAGTGGATTTGGCAATTTTTCCACATTTTTTCATCTTGATAGAGTCTGGGAAAGATGTCTTGCTTAGGGGGTAAGCCCAAATGTAAGGTCACCCATGGATGTTCAGATGGCGTTCTCAAGAGAGAATATCAGCGTTTCAAGTAATGCAGTCCAGCTTGATTAAACATTGGTATGATTGACTTCAAATATTCCCAGACCAAAAAGCCTTTATGTATCAGTTTTTAATAGAGAAATATTTAAATAGGGATACATACTGGCATTGAAAGAATAAACCCAGGTGTCGTTTGGTTTATGTGTTGGAGTTTGGTTATGCTGAAAAGTAGAATAAGCACATTAAAATGAGTGATTAGCAGGTCACTAAGATGGCTGAGTTAATTACAACCTTAAAGCAATGTGTTCATCCTCTGTCTCATCAGGTTTATATTTTTAATAAATTACAGATTAAATGTATATTAGTTAAAATGGGACACCGAGGTACCATATTGTTTTAGGCTCTGAAGGCTATGAGATTGAGTTTTGTGTAATGCATCATATTTCATTTAAATTGTAATTTTATTTGGTGGTCTTCTTCCTTAGGCCATTCTCAGACTGTGTTGTTTGCTTCTCTGCCTAATTTAGACAGTATTTCTAATGGAAACCCTGGTGTATTGCCAATCCCATTCGCTCTAAATATGCCATCCTCAGTGCATTTTACTGAAGGGAGATCTCTGCTGTTTGATGCACGTCCAAAAAACACCACTAACCCTTAATGTTTACTTTAGTTCTCAGCTGTGCACTTTCCAGAGACAATCAAAAACCCAGAAAACCCAGGCTAATTGGTAAAAAACTGGAAACTTATTCCCTGATGTGGGAAAAGGCAGCTGAGAGACTCCTGGACCTTCCTTGTGTGAGGGGATGGTGGATGGTCCAGGCATCGTATTCATCTTGGCCAGCTAGCATAGCGGTGGTGCTGTAGAGGCACTTATTCAGATGGGCAAAGAGACAGAAAGAGGGAGGGAGAGACAGAGAGAGGGAGAGAGGGAGAAAGGGAGAGAATGTAATGGTTAGAATTTAATTTGGGTGCAATAAGTTATGAGGCAGTGTGACATCAGATTGCCTCATCAAGTATGAACTGTGACAGCATGCAAAGGGCTGGTGGGCAGAATGGTTAGGACCCATGGCCATGAAGGTGATCCGAGACTGCCCCGCCCCATTTAGAGCAGGAACCAGGTACAGTCCACCTGGAAGTGAAGCGACAGCAAAGACAAGGTCATAGCACCTAAACTGTTCTATAGCCACGGGCAACCCCCTCTTCAGTACCCACATCACTATAAGACTCACTGTAAATGCAAATTTTCAGTCTAGTCTAAAAAACTGAGGTTGTGTCTCGAATATAATTAGGTAGGCTATCCCGTAGTACTGGAAATTCTGAAGAGTGCTATGGCTAAGAGCTGTTTGTCCGTCAACATGAAATCAAGTTGATTAGCATCAGAAATATTTGTTAATTTTTTTAGATACATTGAAAATGATGTGCCACAGTCAGTGGTGCATACGTTTATGAAGAGATATTCTGAGGCTCTGTGATTTTATTCTGTATGTATTTTCTTACTGGGGTCTTTTATTTGATACCTAGATTTTGTAGTGCTGCATTGCTGAGGCTCATGGTAAGACTTTAACACAGTCTTAACTGAAGCTATAATTGGGTTCTGTAGGGATATAAAGCATGAAGAAGAGCCAGAGATTTTTCTGCTGCACTGTCAGAATTTATAAAGGCAAAAACACCTATGAAACAATGTGCTATCCCAGGAGCCAGAGAAATCAGCTCAGCCAGAATTTCTCTGTGTGAATCACAGGAAAAGTATGGATGTGATATATGCAAAACTATTTGAAAACAGAGGATTTAAAAATGATATAAATTAAATTATGTTGCTCACAGTCTTGCCTCAAAGTCTGTACTCCCTGCGTACTGCTTTGAAATGAATCTGTTTTGAAAGAATCTCTCCAAAACAGAGATTTGTAGTAAACAAGCAAACAAAAAATTTAAAATGATGATGAATTTAAAGCAGTTTGTTTGTTACTGCACACCCTTATACCACTTTACAAGAAAGATATCAATGAATCCTGATAGCACGTTTTCAGTACATTATTTAACCAACATGAAGCCTAAAAATATGTAATGTTCATGGTCAAACCAATCTAAGAGTCAGCTTCATTTAATATATGACATCATTACAAACAGCATCATTGCCCCTCAGCTGACAGCATGCTGAATGTTTTTTTTTTTCCCCCACACTGTTGATGTGACTGTTGATAGTGTGCATGTGTGAATTTGTGCCACACGTGTGACATAACCTGTAAAATGATGCAGTCATTGATGTCACATTCAGACAGACATGCGTGAGAGCTCCCAGCTGGCAGCAGGCTGGCATACGGTCCCTCCTGACAGGAAAGCTTGACAGCACAGGGATCTTTGCCATTCTGAGGGGAGACGTTGGAGAGACCCTTATGAATCAAGGAATGTGTAAATACTCTACTGAGCCCAAGACATGCGTGCAAACAGGATTCATCCCTGGCACAAAACAGCCACACTTCAATATACAAAACAGTATGATAATGCAATAAACAAGTGATTAATTTGTCTTATGCAATAATTCAGTCAACACATGCAATATGTAACATAAATGTAAGTGCGTGGGTTGCCACGGTGATCCTGTGGCCGCAGAATAGAGTGTAACTGTGAACAGGGCATGCTGCCTGGTGCAGATATTGAAAACTGCAAAATCTGCCACTAGCAAGGGTCTTATGGACAGGGTGAGGGCAGAAGACCTGCCTGACTGACCTTTCTTTCCCTCTTTCTCTCCTGATAAAACTCAGAATTGTAGCTATGGTTGTGTGTGTGTGTGTGTTATTTTCCCTATTGCAGTTGTAATGGTGAGCAGATTTAATGGAAAAAAAAATCTGATTGGCTCATCCCAAATCACTGTGTCCACTTCAACCAATCACCATTCTGTAAAAAATGAATGACTTTGCCCAGTGTGGTGCTTTTAAAAGGAAGCCTACAGCTCTTTACTGCACAATTTCCCTGGCAGTTTATTTTCGGGTCTTGTTTAGCACTCATGAGTATGTATAGGTCTAAATGACATTGAATTCAGGGTTTTTTTTTCTACGCCTATCTCTGTGCTTGGCTGCCTGCCAAGGAGTCGTTCCTTAACATCTGCTGGGAATATGACACCTAGTCTTCAGTCATTATAAAGCTTTTACTGATTTTTTTTTTTTTTTCACTTAGACTTGTGAGAGTGAATGAGAAACAGCTCTCCTTTTTAGCCAGGTTTTCAAAGCATGACCCTGATTTCTGTGGGCCATTCAAAGGATTCTGAGGAAGACACGCATGCCATAAACCGAGCATTGCAGTTTTCACACAAAAGGCGGCAGTGTTGCATAGTGGTCAAGGAGCAGGACTCGTAACCGAAAGGTTGCCAGTTCGATTCTCCACAGGGGTACTGCTACTGTACCCTTGGGCAAGGTAGTTAACCCACAATTGCCTCAGTAAATATCCAGCTGTATAAATGGATAACAATGTTATAGCCTGTAATTTATACGTCGCTCTGGATAAATGCCAGTAATGTAATGTAATGTCAAGCACTACCGTGGCAGGACAGTCGCTAAGAATATATTAAGAATAAATTCATATTGGAAGGAAAGTCACTGTTGCCAATATGTTACTTTCATTAGCTACATATCTCATACAGTGCTTTAGAAATACTGTTATAACAATCTACAATACAGTGATCAAAAGCAGAGACACTGGATCACGCCTGTACCAACAACATGTCAGGTAGTAGTGAATGGAGTACAATCATATATTTAAATATAATGTATCTTTTATCTCTCATTAATTACCAAAGCACCTACTATAGCGTATAAAAAGAACTGAGAAAAAGTTATGCAGTTTTGCTAATTTGCTGGATTCCAGATAAGACAGAACTAAGAAAAAAGTTTCTAATGCTGCCTTCATGAGTCTAACTGTAATTTTAAGAGCTATGGGCTAAAAGCAGCTGAGAAAGCATGTTACTTTCACTTTATTTAAATTTATCTAGGACTCTGTAAAATTAATCATTGCTTAAAGTACATATGATTCTTTTAAATACATGCACAGTATTTGATAACCTCCTCTGCACAGGCTCTTTTTCTTCCATGTTGGCAGTAGCCCTCGTGGCCTTCTACTGTAAAAACACAGGGCAAACCCTGGCAGGTAAGTATTTTGCAGGACTGTTGACAGGTTAATCTTGTTACGCCCATATCATGAATATCAGAGACTGAGAGGTAAAGCAAGGACAGGTGACAGATGTGGTGAGCTGACAAGGGAGTAATATCATCTGAGTTTAATGGAGTAGGATTGAGCTTATTTAGTATAGTGTCTTATGCAGAGTCTTAGCTGTTAATGACTTCTGACTTTAGTGAATAGACAACGTATCAAGGAAATATCAATAATCTAATATATCGTGATTAAACATGTAGTTGTTGTATCCCAATAAAAGCTGTCATCTTAAAAATGCCAAGTGATGTACTTGCATACAAATCATACATTTTCCATAAGTAAACACATACACATTTGTAAGAATACAACCTAAGGTATAGCTGTGAATGTGACTGCAATCTTCAACTAGCAATTTAGGTCGCGTTACTTCACTCACACTAAAGAGGCAGTACCCCAAATAACTTCACCCTGTGGTTTCTCATTTTACCCCAGCCAGGACATTCTTAGGCTTTATTTTTATCTCAGTCTTCTGTGATATATTTTTAAATGACAGTAATGGGATCCATGAAGCAATTTATTTTAATCATTTGTGGGACCAATGTGCATATTTTCTTCTTTGACGCACAAACAGCTCAAGCTAGAAACACAATGTCAGGCGCAGGAAATTTTTATTGCTATATTCTAACATTTCTTTGTTCAGGGAAGGCTGAGATATGCATTGAAAGCTAAGCAGGATAAATAGAACAAAAGCAAATTGCATGGGCAGTTGTTTATGGCCATTGCATTCTGTCTCATAGACAGTGTAAAAAACCAGACCTTTAACTCTAATGCTATCTATTTTGAGTATAACTAGCTTAGCTGTTGTGGTAAACATAAACAATTGGTAATTAGAGTGGACTGACTTTTCAGTTTCACTCCCAGTCTTCACAATGCACAGGCAGTTATACACTTTACAACCCCGGTGGCATTCAGCCAAATAAATTACAATTGATTCAGTGCTGCTCATGGGGTCAATAACATTAATTCCTAAATTAGTAAGACAAATAGAAATCTACCCTTGAGCACATTTATAGAGCCTTTTACCGTCTTGTCTGATGAAAACCTGCAAATGTGGAACTTGGAGACAAAGAAAACAAATGGAAAAACGTTAGTTATATTCTCAGATAATAACAGGGAATTTCATCCTGAGTATTTCACTGTGTGTTCACACCTAATTCTTGAAATTGCAATGAGAGGTCTGCCTTCAGGGGAAGGATGTGAGAACAGACAGTGCAGACTCAGTCTGTGCAAACCTTAAATATTTGGTATAGGAATGTAATTCTATTGCCGCTTCTTGGTTGTAGCAAACTTTTAAAACCATATTCCAACATTGACTTTTATAGAAGATGTCTCCATCAGGACTTTCAAGTAACAAATCATTTTTCCAAAAGACTTATGTACCCCACATTTTAATGTATTTTTACATTACATTTTACATTTTGACGTTATGTATGCAGATTTTTTTTTTCTGCACGTCGCCGACTCACAGTTGGTTCATCATTACCGCATTAGCGTGTCACAGAGATGACACTCTCATGACACTCATGACACTGCAACAGATCGCAGAAGATGAGCTCTCCGGTTTTACTATCACAATAACAGTGCTGTCGCTTTGCACATGAGCCTTCGCCCTCTCATCCTCTCTCTGGCGGATGGAGCCGCTGGAGCTGAGGATATCTGTGAAAGCAATCTGCCAGTCCTTTTTTTGCCTGGCTGCACTTCTCCACTGCTACACAGTTTTAGCCATATTGATTGCACTGGGACGAAACAATTGTTTTCTTCAACACACCAGAGACATACTTAGAATTGAATGATAGAGTAAATTACCTGGTTATTTATTAAAACTGAGCGTCTCATAGAAACCTGTGCATATTCATTTTAAAGAGAGATGTTAGTGTGTTGAAAACTACACATAAAATTAGTAGTTATCAATGCACAGCTAGGCAGCCCTGAACTGCACGCACAGAAATCAGCTGACAAATAGACATGTCTGAACCACCCTGTTGTCATTCTAGTTTTCATTTCCTCTGCTCTAACCCGGCCAGCAAGCCATTCTCCGCAGCCACAGAGAATTGTTTGTAATTGGGTGAGAATAGATCACATGGAAGCCCTAGTGGCTTCAGCTGCTGCTTCGGCTGATGGGGAAATGAAGGAGTGTGGGGTGCTTCATAAGTACCACAGAGACTCTCACCATTATTCTGTATGATTTTTAAGACTCAATCTTCCCAGAGTCATAGCTAAGCTTTTGCAAGAATGGACTGTAAAAAAAGTTATATGCCACACCTAGGAGTGAGTTTTACTATTTTAAAAAAGTTAGTAACGTATGCAATGATGCTTTCACTGTTGTGACGCGTGACTCGTGACTCGTGACCCATGACTCATGACTCGTGACTTGTGCAAGGTGGGCTAGCTGAGTTTAGCAAGGCTAGGTGGGTGGATGATTTTTCCTAGGAACCCCTTAGTATCCTCCAAAGATGCCTGTCTCCAAAATCACGCATGCTGTACGACTGTAGAAAAACAATGTGACAGTTGCAGCTATCATAAGAGAATTGTCCTGCGCAAACCTTGGTATGGTATACCTACGAGGTGTACGTGTACATGTATGATGCACTGATGTATTGAGTGTTTCTCTGGCAGCAACTTCTAAATCTTTTTCAAAGGTGAATCAAAGATGAAGAAATTGCATTTTGATTGGGTGAATTTGCAATATTAAGTAAGAAATCAAAAAACTGAATCTGCTCCCAGGAGTGAGGATCGTGTTAATAGCCATACTCAAAACGGAGGCACTGATTGGTATTTGTTCCCTAATTATCTTGTATACTTGTGGTGACATTTTACAGTTAGATATCAAAGGATCACCATCAGAATAACATAATTTCACTGAAGAGTGAAATTATGTTATATTATATAAAATTATATTTTACAAATACAGCTACTGAAATTTTTAATGATTTTAGTCCATAGGCTAAAAAACAGATTGCAGTCCTCTTCAACTACAAACTCCAAAGAGAATAAACCTTCTGGCCGCATTGATTTTTGATCCTCGGCAATATTTAGGTCATTTCAGCTCAAGGTGCTCTGCATCACTGAGCCAGCCTGAAATATATCATCGCTCACTATCTCCTCAAAAGTATCACAGACTCATGCAGAAGTTCAAACTGCATGACAAACTACAATCAGAAAAAATGGTGATATTTTCAGAAATGTCCATATTTTGTCTCTTACTGAAGGTGATAATTGCAGGTGTGTATATATTCAGAGAGAACAACAAATATAAGATGAAAACAGAGACATTTACAGAGCTTAATGAACTCGAATGTGGGGGTTTTAATCCATTTGGTTTTACATTGTTGTCATTTAGCAGGCGCTCTTATCCAGAGTGATTTAGATAGGTTACAGTTTTCACATTACCCATTTATACAGAAAAAGAACTTATTTGCTTCTTATTTACGCTACCCACATTAGTTGTAGTGTTGGATGTAAGCATGTGCTTTTGTTCGCTGTAGCTTCCTGTTCCCTGGGGGCAGCAGACGCCTGTGTCCAGCTGGCGAGAGACCACCTAACGGTCTGCAAGCAGTTTGGGGAGGCACTGTCCAATAACCAAGTAAACAGCACTCTTGTTCCATCATCTGTGATTCGTATGTCACTAGTCACATCACGTCACATCTTTACACAATGGGTTTTGTTCATTACATTACATTACATTATTGGCATTTAGTAGATGCTCTTATCCAGAGTGACTTATGTCAATTACAGGTTTTTACAATGTTATCCATTTATACAGCTGGATATTTACTGAGGCAATTCTGGGGTAAGTACCTTGCCCAGGGGTACAGCAGCAGTGCCCCAGCGGGGAATCGAACCAGCAACCTTTTTGGTTACAAGCCCTGCTCTTTACTGTGCTACACTGCCGTCCCAGTTTTTACGTTATGATTTTATGTCAATCTGCATGCACAGTACTGATATAAAAAACAATGCAATAACGTTAACATGATCGATCACAGAAGTCTGTCAGCTCACGCTGAAATGCCTCGGGCAGACTGGGGAACACCACAGGTCTTGCTCGCAGGGTTTAAACAGTTTAGCTACACTTCTTCCTGAAATTACACACATTCTATGTCAGCCATGGGGGAAACCATCTCAAGTATTAAAGGAACCAGTTCATGTTATGATCCTTTAGGTGCAAATGTTCCCATCACATATTCTTTGCTTCATTCCATTGAGAAGGTCCCTTATATAAAAACAAATCCAAGCCTGTTTTAAATCTAATATACTGGGAAACAGTTATGAAGTTTTTTTTAATTGTTGTAGTACCATCCATGGTGCAGTAACCAAGTGCAATTAGGAAAGATTAATTTGAAGTCATGCTGAAGTGAATACAATGGGCTGTATAGAGACAGTAATCAAAAACAGGTTTATTGAGCCAAAAGCATTCATTATTCCTAATGGCAGTTACCTCGAGAGAGCATTCTCTATGCTCCCAGGCTAAAATAAAAAAAACGTAGAAGTTGTTTCGAGAGAGCCGAAAGGAACTAAAAGGGAAGTGATGCCAACACCAGCCACCTGTGAACGAGTCTGCAGTGAGGGATTAAACTGAAGGACGATCAATAATTCATCCATGTCTCCGATGGGCGGGATGGCATTGCCACACTCCGCACAGTCTGACGCAGCTAAAGGTCAAAGAGCAACCATGTGACCTTATCTGATGACAAAAGATGATGTGTTCCCCGTCTGGTTATTCGGGACCGCATTGGTGTGTAATTCTTCAGCTTCAAATGTACATTATGTTTCTCCCTCAGTACTCTCAGATATGGGATATGGGACTTCCTTCTGAATGAAGGCAAATTTGCAGTATGGTTTATTAAGATATTACATGTATGTATATTTATATGTATGTATACATGTATGTAAAGATGTGTTTCACTGTGAGCACATCGGTAAGGTTCTATGACCCTTGATAATTATGATGATTAATGTTTTTCACTGTTTATAGGGCATGTCTGCAAAGTAATAATTCATTTGTTTTTCATTAGTATTATTATGGCTACTATGATGTTAAGTACATGTCCTGAACATGTGTGGTTATCAGGAGTGCATGATGTTCCATGTATGTAATGGTTTCCTTTCCCATCTATATCCTGCTCCAATCTAACGTTTGCCTGTACGCAATCCTACATTTGCTGTTTTCCTTCCAGAGCTTCTATAATTGAGGGACACAGTGCATTATGGGTATTTAAACTGAGTTGAGACACCTCAGTGCTGGGCAGGACTCCATCTCAGTACCCAGGGTGAGCCTGGCATGGCACTCTCATGGTGGTTCTCTGGTTTTCGGGGGGAAAGTAGGTCAGTCTACAAGCAGGATGAAAACACTGGCCCCCAGGGATGTATCTGCCTGTCTTTGGGTTTGACCAACGTGCCACCTCAGTACCAAGAGAATGCAGTGTCTGTGTGTCTGTCTGCAAGTAGGAAGACTGAGAACTGTGTGTCTGCATTTCTGTCTGGAAGAATACTCTGTGTATAATTAGACTAAGATTGCTGTGTCTACCGTCTTTTTACATACAATCCTAACTGAAGCTACTAGTCTCAGGTTTGGTTTTTGCCCTCAAAGACAGGATAGTAATTATTTATAAATCAATGACCTTCACATTTGTATTGTTTCAATTAATTGCCCATATGTATGTAGGAGATTGAAAATGTTACCACTGTTAAACCAATAGGTTTAAGTATTCGGTCTGGCAGTTAAAACAAAACGGTTGAAAGTTTAGATCACAGCAGATGCCAAGACTGAAGCAGTTTTGTTCAGGAATGTCATGTTGCCTTGGAGATTGAGGGCTTGCCCTCTCTGTCCCATCGAGCAGCCACAACAGCACCTTGCTGCAGTGGCCTGTGGCTGAGAACTTTCCGGAAGCCCCACCCCAACAGAACTGCCAGGACAAAGTGACCTCCTCACAAACAGCGTCCTTTTTTTTCTACCCCCACAAACACTGCCTCAACTTCCAAAACTGCTGACACAGCACCTTCAGTTCAGACCATCTCTTGACCTTCTGAAAAAATAATCCCCCGATAAGAACAAGGCCCCATTTTCATGGCGACACAAGCATGGCATAATAGCTTTAGTCCAGGTTTATGACCCAGAAGTAATGGGAAGGGGCAGTTAGAGGTTGCCATGGGGATTCATGTGCGGAGGAATGCAAACCAGAAGAGGGACCAACAGAAGTGCACAGCTGAATGCTGAGCTGGATAAACCGGATGGGTGGTGCTGAAATCTGTCTGTGTGCATGTGCAGTTCTGTCAGGGCAGGAGGCATGGCTGACCAGCCTGTCTCTCCATCAGGACTCCTTCATAAGCATCTAATGCACCGGCTCACCGTGGCTATAATGGAGCTTTGAGACAGAGTGAGTGCAGTCCTCCGATATACTCGCACATAAGCCAGCTGAGATTTTCACAAATTCCACAGTGCACCAAGAGGCCAACCACCGAACAGAGAGTAGGCGCATCTCCAGCATCACCTGAACAAGTTACAGGTGTACAACAGAGTGCTGAGAGTGATGCAACAAGGAAGCACTGGCTGACGAATCCAGTGAATGAAGGCAGTTGTGTTTATCGCTGCAGACTCCCACTCATTCTTAGCAAATGGCACAGCTTGGACTTGAACTTGGGTCTGAGCTGTAAGTTCCAGCATGCACTGAGAACAAATGGCTTTGGAGGCTGGACCACTCAGGCCCTGAGAAATGCTTATCTAATGACAAGCCCTAAGGACTATCATGTGCAATAATCATTTGTCTGCTCTTTGGTGAGATGAGATGAGATGAATAATGAGATGAATGAATCTACTCAAGCACTCACTGGAGGCTAAAGGTCAAGAAGAAACCATGCACAGGGGACATCCCCAGAAGACATCACCTAATAACATGTGTACAGCTCTTGGTTCTGTCTAGATGCTAAATATATTAGTATGTAACAATGCATGTGTTGTGTATGCTGATATCTGTTGAGGGCATATTAGTTACATTCAGTGTTTTACATGCATATGTGAGGTATATATTTACTCAGTTTTCTCATGGCAATGACGTGTTTGTCACACGTGTGCAGATGTTGCACTGTAGTCAAAGGCGAGGGGTCACATATCCCTTTTGTATCTACAGCGCAAATCAGCCACTCATTCCCGAGACAAACTCAGTTGTATTCTGCAAAAAAAAAAAAAATGGGGCATCAAGTTCCTCTTTTTTTGCCACCCTACCCCCGCCCCTCCCACCCTGTCCTAATTTTTCAAGCTGAATCATTCTAGAGACACATAAGACACGCTGTGCAAATCTGCCTTCTTTTTTTGTTCCTGTGTGAAAACTCCGCTGATGAGCAGCCTATTTTTGCTCCAGTGTGTCTGCTTGTGGGGCTGAGAGCCCTCAGCATCCCGTTATATTCAGCACCGACGCCGTGCTGCCAAGCGCCGTCTGGAAGATGAATTCCTGGCTGCAGCAGCACAACGCGGCCAGAGCTTTTAAGGTGTGAAACATGACGATCGTTTTTTAAAAGATTTATTTATTTACTTTTAATCTATCAGTTGCAATGATGCATGGAACTGGTTATGCGCGTGTTCCCCTGCGCCTCTGCAGGTGTGCGTTTGTGTCCCGGTCGGAGTGTAGTCGTGCGAGGTGAGTGCTTGCACGTCTGCCGCGTGTGGCAGGTAGCCGGTTGTGTATGGGCGGGTATGGCAATCGTACAGTGGGTGCGTTTGCATCAAAGCTGAAACTGCGTCACCAAGGCACAAGGGAAAGCGGCTATTTTTATCCAGGTTTCATTCTCTGCCTATGTAATGCTTACCTGCTAGAAGATGAGATGTTGCCACTGTGCAGACTAGGGTTTCTGGCACGCATGACTAGACATGGCAAAACCATGGGTATAAAATGAACATATGCCTGTATACATCACATGAAAAGGCAGCTGCACTGAAATGGACCATTGGTGGAACTCAGTGCCCCTAGCCTGTATTAAAGCAATCCTTAAAATTTAAACAGCACAAGCCGCTGCCTCTCTGCTGACTAAGGAGGATGCTCCCCCCACCCCCCCACCCCCACCCCTACCACTACCACCAAAAAATCAGTAAATGATTTACATCCCAGCCCTGAACAAAGGCAGAAAACACACAATGCCAGGGCCCTTTACCTCGGAAAGCACCCTCTGTGTCAGAGCTGAGAGTGTCGTCTTGCTCTCTCTTGGTCCCGGGCCCTTGTGTTTAATGTCCCTACCTCCCCGGGTGCGGTCAGTGAGCTCTCCGCCCACCTGGCTCTCAGCTGTATTGGGCGGGAGCCGAGCGCGGCTGGCTGTCAGCGTCCCGAAGACGAATTGGTGATTCCCGGCTCCCCAGCCTATATTTACCGCGGTGGCAAGCACACTAATTGGATTTTATTTAGGAGGGATCTTTAAAGGCCAAAAAACACTGAGCCAATCAAACGTGAGGATAAGGGGAATGAGTAGGAGGAGGAGGGAGGGGTGGGTGCAGTGGTACAATCAGATTATATAATGACAGCCAAAAGCAGAGAATCTGGGGCAAAACGTGATTATACACCCCCCCCACGCCCCTCCACACCCCCCCAGTGCCCTGCCATTACAGCAAAAAAGTGAGGGAAGTGCAAAAAGTGTGGGTGCTGAAATTCAAAGCTTCTCCTCCAAATGCCAGTGAAACTCCAGAGAAAAACAGATTACAAAGATGTGTTAAAACATATTTCTCATTGCAAAGATTTACATTATATATATATATTTAAATATAAAGATGTATATAAATAGAATTTTGGTGGAAAAGGGTTTTGTGTGACTGAACCAACGAACAGGAGTAGAACCGAATAAAGCAGCCAAAAGAATAGCACAATACCTTGGTTACATATGATGGCAGACCATGCAGTTACTGAATAAATGTACACTTGTATACTTACACTTGTAAACATACTTCAATTCCATCTGCCTCTTAAAAATATGCATGCATTTGGAGCATGACCAAAGGCCCTTGTTTTTATACACAGAGGTCTAGATGTGGGACCAGAAGGCCAGCCAACTACCACCCATCGCCAGCAGACATAAGAATTAATTGACCGCTTGAATAAGATTTCATCATTTTTTATCAGCTGGCAAGCAGTAGTTGTCATAGCTGCCCTGAATCAAGGTCAAGAGTGACCACAGAAGGCTTGGCAGAAACCCTTATCTGCCAGACCTGAGGGCAATTTGCCACAGTGGATCTTGACCCTGTAGTACCCTAATGCTACCTGGCATGGCTTAGGGGTAAATGCAGTACTGATATGTTCAATGTTACCCTGTATGCAGAGTTTTGAAAGTATAAACATAATCACTACCACCCATCAAAGGCTTTGAAGGATCTGTCTGGAGTCAGCATTGGCATGCTTAATGCTACTCCTTTCCACTCTTTGTCTTATCTTTTTGAAACACCTCCAGGTGCTAACAAGATCTTGCCTGCAAAATGTGGTCATTATGGATGTTTTGGATAGTATTTAGTTCTTGGAATCTGCACACCATTGGAGTAGTGCTTTTCTCAAGAAAGACTGGCACACATACTGATCAGATGCAGCGTATCTTGTGCCTAAAAATGTTTCTCAAAACTGATGTTTGATGAAGTTAAGCAAGAAGTGATAGTAGGAGTCAATAGTAGTCATCTTTAATTTGACTCAGTTTAACTAACATACAGTGAATAATAAAATGGGGATGATGAGTTCTTCTCATGTAAAAGTATGATTTTTGGAAAGATTATTTGTTTGTTTCATTTTAGGGTATTTGGACATGATATCAAGCAGCTCTGGGGATTACTGGATTAAACTGCTGCATTGCAGGTTGCAGCAGTATATACTCTGTATGCTGTAGCTACTTTTTTTGGAGGGATTGACAGTAAAGCCGATATCAGAAAAGACATGTTTATTGTTTTGTAATGCCTCCATGTAATCTGGGCAAAACATAAATACTGCAAATCACTAATCATAACAGACATAACAGAAATTATTCCCTTCCAGACACAACTGTAATAAAAAACAGTTTATTTTAGTTGCATTTTACCTGGTGATTATTTACCTTTATTTAGTTGTATATATATATACACAAGCTGTTTACCCCCAGCAATTTTTAAAAGTTGCAGTTTTTAGATGGAAATGTCCATCTAATGTTTCAATACAAGCTACCTAAAAATTCTGTTCCTTTTTTAAGAGCATGTTTCTGACTGAAGTGAATGTCTCTGACTGCAGCAGTCCTGCGTGGACATGTTAATGTTTCAAATCCCTGTTCAACACTGTTGAAAAGACCCAAGTTACCCAGATGTGCTACACCATCACTGCACTGCAATGCAGCAAAAACAATCCAATGAACACGCATTGGTGTAAGCTCGGGTGAAGTGCAGAGGTGAATCTTCACTCGGCTGTCTGATTAATGAGTGAAGTCACGGCGGGCAGCAGGGAGGGTTAAGGTGAGGGCACTGGATGTAGGAACAGAGCACCTGTTTCAGGATGAGGGCAAGGCTTTTGTGCCCTCAAGCCACACTCATCACCACAAGTGTTCCAGCAACAACCATAATACATAAATGGGGTACTGGGATACAAAGTGCGGATCATTACAAATTAGTGAAAAAAAAAAAAACATTTAAAGGTACATAAATCTCTATCTGAAATCACGGGGATCTGCAGTTCATTTTTTTACCCTAAATCACATTCTTAACTTTGAAAGCCAGCTTAAATATGATGGGCCATAACATTTTATGACCCTATAATTTCCATTCTATTCCAACTGGCATACAGAGATCAAGTAATTCACAACACCTGAGCACCATTCAGACATCAAACAATCTGTTTTTTTTTTTCAAACATGTAATTGTGCCAGTAGTTATCAAGTACCCTCCTCCATAAACAGGTGATCTGAAGTAAGATGGTAGATCACTGGGCCTAGTGTTGGACACCACACCTTTTTATTTGAGCATCTCTCTGTATCAACTTCACTTCACCTGCAGGAGATGTATTGAAATACAGCATAGTTTATTGATTCTGCATAGAAATGGACACCTCTTTCTAGATAGGTACTTGCATTGCAAAATGAAGAAACTGAATGCAAAATCATCTTATAGTCCTTACATTGTGTCAAAAAGGCTTGATCATAAGATTCCAAGATGGATTCAGCAAGTAATAAGCAGCATATTGAACATGGTTAGCAATACTGAATATCAGTCAAGAGCCCATGGAGATGAAACATTACTACTTTAAATAATCATTAAGGAAATGCCACCAGTGGTGTGCTTATGTCTTATAAAAGTATTAATATTTCTAACCATATTTCTATACTCTATACGTACTGTATTACTGAATAAAGGGAATGGATGGCATTTACAATGACTACACATTTGTTTAACTTTACTTTTGCGATTTCATTTTATTTCATTAAAATTGCTCTGATGCAGAGTGCTTTTAAAATGAACTTCAGAATGTGTGTTAGCACAGTTTTATCCACAAATATTCTTCCCCAATAAAACTACAGTCCTTGGAATTTGCTTACCACCCCACTCATTTACTCATTTGATTATGTAGGTAACTAAGGGATTGACACATAGAGCCATTAATTGATAATGCATGTTCCAATAGTCACTAGTTACTATTGTAAGTTAGCACTCTTCAACTGCAAAAATGCAAACATTGCTTTAAATTTGCATATTTTTCCAAAGGTAGAGCGTAGGAATGAGCAAAATGGAGACATATTGTCCAATTTTATTGCTTTGGCTTGAATCTTGAATCAAAGATGTACACTATAGCAAACCCACAGAAAAAGTAATAATATTAAGTAGTAGTAGTAAAAAGGAGTAGTACAATAGTATTGGTGAACATGCAATGCCACCTGTGATACACATGTATTCACACAGGAAAAGGAAACATACTACCATCACTACAACTAATAATAACAACCATCTGCTTTACTGCCATCATTCATACAGCCTAATCCAGGGTGACAGCAGCCCAGAACCTCCGGGCGGCTCTGCCCATACAGTATCGTAGATTACAGTAGCGTTACCTGGCCATGATGATTTACTGCTATTATATAATCAATTATTTAAGGCGGCTCTGCTGTCTCCGGCACACCTGGCCAGCGGAGCGTGTCTGTGACGGGGCTGATAAGACACCATTCTCCCTCTCCATTTCAGGGGAGAAGCGCTTTAACAGGGTCCCGGGGCGAGGGGAAATAGACAGCCACGTCTGTGGCATGAAGGTGCATTTCTCCAGCTCGTGGAGAAGATTCACTAATAAGAAATCTCTCCCCACCCCGTTCCCCTGCTTGCTGTGGTCCCAGTCCATACTTACACTACCATTTCTGCCTCTGTGCAAGTGATAACCCCCCCTCCCCACACACACACACACACACACACACACACACACACACACACACTCACCCAACCCTTTATCTGCCACGCGCTCGTTGCCCGTCTCAAATAATGCCGACACAAATATCCTCTCGGCAGACTTTGTGACGTGGCATCCCTGAGGTCCGATTACACCTTTAATTCAAACAGTTTTCCACAGGCTCCTTAGGAGCTGCACGTCTTGTTTTCCATCTGCAGCATCTCCTTTGTGCCGGAATCTTTGCGAAGTCATAGTACACTGTGAGCTGTGCTGTGCATGACTTCAGCTCAATAACACAATGCCATCTTTGCTCTCAAGGGCATTGTGGGTGGGTCTCTCAACTGAGTGCAACACTCCGTCTGCACTTTCCTTTGGTTCAAAAGCTCAGAAATCGAAACCACTGTAGTAGTTTGCCCATAACTTTGTGCAGTGAAAGAATTTAGTTTTTTTCAATGACTTATTCTTCATTACAAGGCTACTGAAATTAACCAAATAAAAAATAAAGTTGGGTGTGGTGAAAAGTGTATTTATTGTTTAAATTCATTACTGAATTTTCAGGGGAGAGCATCATATATTTTAATGTGATTCTGGGCTTAAATATGTTGTGATGGGGAATTGTTTCCTGCCAGGATCAAGCACTGTCACCAGTGTAAAATAAGGGAACCAAACACACACTTCTGAAAGTATTGTTCAATTTGCATATAGAGGATTCTTTTACTTCAAAACTGGCAGTTCTGGCTCATCGCACAAAAACACTAACACAAATGCTTTTGTCCTACTGTACAGAGCCTGCGATTTGCTTCAATAATTCCTCATAGCCATGAGATATTAATTTTTCAAAGGACAGACAGCAAGATGGGATTTTGTGGCTTTGTTCATACAACTGATGTGTGAAACCGACACCCTCCGCAGTGGAGTGAGGCTACATTACCCACTACCCTCATCATGTCAATAGCTGCGGGAGTCATTTTTGCCACAGGGCTGTCCACGGAACACCGATGTTTAAAAGCTTCAAACTCCTGCATCTTTGTTTGAATTACATCTCCTCCCTGGCAAGGTCAAAGGAAATATGTCCATGGCTATCGATTATTTAATAAGCCCTCCAGTGATGATGCAAGTACTGTGCGGTTCTCCAGAGAATGGTGCAGATGTAATAGCTGTTGTGTGCCGTTCTGCTTGCTTGCCACTGCAAGATAATTCTGCTTGTCATGAAGTGCTTGTGGCTTTACCTCTCCTGCATCACCCTCTTTGACCTAGAAATATCTGCAGTCAGGAATGGGTTTCAGCGTTTTTATTTTCCATTCCACAAATGACAAAATTCGCTGTTTTTAGAGAACAACCAAAAAAGAACTAAAAAAAAAAACACCAGGAGACCTGGTATGGTGCTTCAGAAAACACCAGGGCAGTGCATACACAGCCAGTGTATTCAGCGATAATCAATTCCTGACAAAAATGACATATATTCTGTCAAATCAAAAACTAAATCCTAGAGTCAGTGCATCCCTACTTAGCATAGACATAAATAATTATTTTGCCTGAGCTGAAGATGAGATGGTTGTACACCCACACTGACAGAGGCTGGCATTACCCTCACTTTGTGGTGATTCCTCGGCTGATTCACTTTGATCACGAGGAGCGGTATATCACGTCTATTCTTGGCAATTTCATTTGGCACTAAATGTGTCTCACTTTATTTTATATTGGAAAACAGCACTCACCCATTTTACTTTTCTGTAATAATCTATTTTTTATTCCAAGCTTAGATATTAAATGGAGCCAGACTTCAGAGGAATAACAGTTTTTGTCATTAACTGTCTTTAAAATTCCAAGGTGTGTGTGTGTGTGTTCAGGGGGGGGGGGGTATTGGATAATAATAAATCAGTTCATATCTCTGTCATTATAAGTGAAAGGAAAAACTGCCAGTAATCATCAGATTTGCTCTTGTCATCTATGCAGTCAGCTGAGCTGAAAGAGATGTGCACCTGAATACATTGCGGGTATCAGTAGGCAGAGATTGCATTATTGTTGTATATAATCCTGTTGTTTATTGACAACTGATTAGACGCCATGTAAAACCCACATGTCTGGTACATAGAAACACCTTTCCTATGTCCTAAAATGACAGAGGTATTAGACAGAGATGATGTGGATGAAAGAACCACTGATGGTGCAACAATATAAGAAGACTTTGTGTCACTGTTGTGGAGCCAGTTTCACTTTTGCCGATGATAAATTTGACACCCCCCCCCAACTGTCAGTTTGGAGACGGTTCTGTAACATGCCGGTTTGTCACATGCACACGTGAGCAGAGAGACCTGGCTTCTCTGCACTCCCTCCCATCAATCTCCTCTTTTGTGATAAAGACTCAGAACAGGGACCCAACTACCCCGCCAGCTCCAACAGGACTGGAATTATATCCAGAATGAACTGAACTGAATATAGCCTGAAGACATATTTATTCATAAAGGAGAATTACAGCTGATCCACAAAACTCTTTCACTCTCTCTCTTACACACATATACATCCCTGGTAACCCATAGCTCTCACTTATTATATGGTAATCAAGTTACTCCTACAGAACTCACAAGTACTGGATGGGACAGCAATATGTTCCCTGAGACAAAAAAAAAAAAACATACTGTATGTGGATCAGTGTTCGGCTGGCCAAAATATTTTTGTTTAAAATATATAGGAATGGAAATGTCCAAAGATATTTATAAAAAATGATGCAAGTCAGATTAAAGCTGGTAAAATAGGCAAATAAAAAGGTAAAATGAAGGATAAACTGAACTAAACACAAGGAGCAGCCCAAAACCCTCCTCTGTCCTTGCTTCTCTTCCCCTTTTAACAACTAGTGAGTGTGGCTTTTCAATTAGACAATTATCCAATTAGCCTACAGTGTACCAGCTGCAAGCACACACATTCTCATGCTTTTACTGTTTCAAGGTAAAATGATAACAAAAGCTTCTCATTATGAGGTTTGTAAATGAAAATGCAAAGAGCCCTGAACAAACACACATTCATACACACAAATAAAATCAGGAAAGAACACAGGTCTATAGTGAAGGTTGCATTTTCAGAATCAGAAAGAACATATCTCTACAATCTGCAATGTGACAATAGAAAAAGTTAGTGATTGGTATCAACAGCTTTATATTTAGCCCTGATGGAGTGCACACTCTGACCACATAAATGCTGTGAACTGAGTTGCCATTTGTGTGTGCTAAAGCTAACAGAATGCGTATGAATGACATACTGCTGACAGACGTGTTTCTTTCAGATCTTCAGACAAACAAGATCAGTTTTAAAAACCTCAAAGTTTCATTCATGACTGAATGTGCAACACATGACACACTGCCAATTCCCTGTCACATGCTACACGTACCACAAACTGAAAGATAAATAAAATAATATTATCAGTTGCACTTTGCTGATATTCAATATACAGCAGCCCATGAGATCATATTTATTTTAGTTATAATGTCAATGCATTTATAGAATCTTATGAAGTAGATGAATTGTAACAAACACTCTTTCATCCATGCAATTCCAGGAAACAGTCACCTGATTCTCTCTCTCTCTCTCTCTCTCTCTCTCTCTCTCTCTCTCTCTCTCTAAAAATTTATCCTTGCAGTCTTCTTCTGATTTCAGTATCAGTTTCATTTACTGTACGATAAGGGTTTGGGGATCATGGGGGTTTACATATTAATGTGTTTCTTTTGGGGAGGGGGCAAAAACATAAAACAAGAAGCACCTATGGCTAAATTTGAGGAAGTGTAAATACCATATCCTATTTTAAAGAATTACACACATATACCCTTAACTTCAAAGAGGTCAACTTGTCAGTGACACTGGCCATGTCTTTAACTAATCAGTCCGTACGTTCCAGAGTGTCTCCTGCTCAATAGCTCTGGCTAAACTTGAAACCTACAGATTGGAGATCCACTTAGAGTAATTAGATCTTCTTACTCTTCCATCAGTATTTAAACGATTGAAGATAATTTCGGGGGCGGGTTACTGGACCACTCAGTGATTTCGCTGCAGATGCAGGTAAAAACTGTGAGACTTAGCTTGAAGTCACAGTCATGCAGCATGCTACTGGGGTACGGGTTTAAGTTGCTTCTTTCACTTGACAAAGGCCAGGGTTTTCTCTGCGCTGTTCTTTGGGTTGGCACAATACATCAACTGCTTTTGAGAGCAGCAATAGTGTGTGGGTACCATTTATTTTACCCTTAACAATAAAAACTTGACCATGGGTTGTATTTTTTCAGTGACAGAAACCCTCCTACAAAGGCACACAATGGGATCACGACTGTAATGCAAAAGGGTATCACACAATTTATCACAATACAAGCACTTGGTTTTCAACCATGCAGTGAACTCCCTGAAAGTGCTTTTTTCCCATTATTTTTGCAGAACGTGTTTTCATTGGTACTAACACCATACATTACCTTCACCATGGCACCTCTGGCACTAAGAACCGCAGATCAGGTGATATTCTCATTATAGTGTGAACATTTAGAGAATGCACAAAACCTTTATTATAAATCTCCACAAACATATACTGTACGCTTTCTAACAATCGGGTGGTATGATCTGCCACTATTAAATATTAACCGAGCACTGAAATACATCTTTACACAACAGCATTTCCTCAGGAATGAACTTTCATCTCCCGTTGCTGTTACAAACACACTTCAAAACTCGGCGATGCTGTGTGTTACAGCACAGCAGTTCAAAAGCAGACAGGCTTGACAAATAAATTAGGGACATTAACGCAGTTGGCTGTTTAATGCATGCAAACCAGCCTGCATCTCTCAGCGCTCTCAGCCGTGAAATTCCCTCTCTCTCTGTACTCTGATGTGTTGTTATCAGCAGAGAAATAACAGCCCCTGTGTTCTTCCCATGTATATTTTCCTCTTATGCGTCTCAGTGAATGCATACATAGAAGTTCCACACTCAGCATTTTTTGAATAAAAATGAGGCCGAAAGATTCGAACATTTCAGCATACTGTCATTGCCAGTGAAAAGGGGTTACTCTGTTGGAAACCTTATGTACAGTTACCCTAAAATACCATGACAGGTGATATTTTACCAATAAGGAAAGAATTGCCACCTGAGTGATGTGGGACTTTTGTGTGTCTCCCCACAGGGAAAGATCAGGAATTAAAATATCCAGTTTTTTCTTGATGGAATGGGTTTAAGGTAATGAGTTTAAGCCACACGTAACATTAAGACACCTCAGTTTGAGCTCAGCTAAGTTTACTGCCCCTTAAACAGTGCTTGTGGACTCATACTCCATCATTACTGTCCTCCACAGCACTAAATATTCAGAGTTCTGTGTCTGTGAATCGACCACTGTCTGGCTCACAGCGTAGCGTCAGACCTGTGAGAGCTGTTTCTTTAGATATGGTGACATGTAGTCTATTGCAATGTTCGTTTCCATGGGAGAAGAAAGAAATCCCACACAGAGGCTGATCCCTCATGAAATCAGCTTTGTACACAGGCACCTGTCAGCACACACACCTGAGAGCACAGTAAGCTGACAGCGAGACACACTGAAGCTGTCTTTCCTCCTCAGGCTGTGTGAAACATGATGTATGCTGTGTGCTGAGTGCCAGGTAGAGAGCAGACTCCTCTTGAGTGACATACGGCTTCTCTCCGACTGGTAACACAAGCTCGCCCTTCTCTTCCCCGACTCTCCTCCGCTGACAGCGTCTGTCGAGGCGGAGATTGGGCGGAGGCTGAAACAGACAGATGTTCCCATCATGCCCGAGTGACGGCTCGTTTCCCTCGCCAGACATAGGTGGGCGTGTTGTTGCCGATGTGGGAGACTGAGCCAAGAAGCAAATCCAGCGAAAGGAATTTCACTATGTGGCCTCAAAGGAGTTGGACAACAACCTCAACATTACAGTTACATTATTTTACATTATATTGGGATTTAGCAAATGCTCTTATCCAGAGCAACTTACATCACTTACAGTATATTTATTTTCTAATATTATCCATTTATACAGGTGGATATTTACTGAGGCAATTGTGGGTCAGGTATCTTGCCCAAAGGTACAACAGCAGTGCCCCAGTGGGGAATTGAACCAGCAACCTTTTGGTTACAAGCCCTGCTCCTTATACTGCTGCCCGTTTTCCATGCAGTTTTCAATCAACAAATTAAAGCACAGCTCATTTTAACAGACTGGCTTGTGTCTCACTGCTCATGTGTACAATTTATAGGCTAATTCTATCATTATTTTACCAGACATGGAGGTACACATTAAATCCTGTAACACTTCTAGATGCATATGCATTTCTAACTGTGTTGTATTTACATGAATACTTATTTGTTTTGCTGGTGCTCCGTTCCATGGTAACCTACAATGTAGTGATACAGAAGGGCATATAATATGAATAACAGTACATACAGAAAGCAACAGATGGCATTTCAACAAACTGTCAAAGCAACACAGTGCCACAGTAACCAGTGCCAACAATGCATCAATAACTGCCTTGTACATAATTAATGTAGCCTTTTAGGCACATGTTGAGTTCAATGTAAGGTCAGAATGGGAACTGTTGACATGGGCATGCATACAACATAGCAACAGGAACTACATATTGTAACCATGTGCGGACTTTTCTCAGTGTGAAGCAATACCTTCACCTGCTCCCCAAAATTGTTTGCTCGTTCAGTCGTCATTTTGTTAAATGTTTACGGATTGCTGTTTCTCCATTTTCTCAGCTCATCCACATGCATCCATACAGGTTAATTGTTTAATTGTTCATTGTAGTTGTAATTGTCTTTGTCTTTGTCAGCCAGCCCATTGGTTAATGAGCTACACCTCCCTAAATTAAGAGCATATTAAATACAGGTGTGTGGCTGGGGAGCAAGAGGCTTTTTTGTAAAACATAAGTTAACATAACATTATTATTATAATAATTATAATAATAATTATAACATTATTTTTTGTGATTTTTATTGTTTTAGTTGCTAATGCTTTACCAAGCAGTAATAAGACAAACATATTCTAAAATGTAACATATACTATATACCTTCTCTCATCTCCATGAAGTGTACTGTACATTATTCAGAGGCAGCAATAGTCACAGCTAATATCACAGCCAATTCCTAAGTGTCCGTTTGCTAAAATATTTGAGTCCCCCCACCCCCACCCCCTCCCCCTGGTGTCGTGGGTGTCTGGGTTCAGCGCAGACGGGCTCTGTTTAGACGCTGACGCAAACCGCCTAATGCTCGCGGCCCTGGGAAGGAGGGACTCAGTATGCCTCACAAACAAAAACAAAGCCAAATGGCCGGAGAATGCACAAGCTGCAGCCGGGCTGCAATCCTGCAGGGCGCCGCCGATCCAAACGGCTGCCGTGGCGACCGAGGCTGCCCGGTAATCTTGGCAGCGGGAGAATACGGCGTGGCTCTCTCCCTGGCATTTCCTGAATGTCAGAGCCGACGCGTCCACGGCTGTCCCTCGCAGAGTCTGGGGGGCTGTCGCAACAGGAAATCCAAATGGCAGTCCTTTCTTTGTGTGTTTATGCACGTCTCGCAGTGTTTGTGTCCCTGTGAGTTGCTATTTTAGCACCCTGCCATTCTGTTGGCTTAACTGTTGTGCGCATGAGGGATAGCCGAGTTGGAACAGTATTCTCCTTTTTTTTTCTCCGACAGCATACTGTCCAAATTCATCATTATAGCAAGCAGACCTTACCCAGGATAACTGAACATGGCTTACATTTTACATACAGCTGGATATTTTCTGAAGGTCCAGTACCTTTTGCAAATGTTCAGCAGAAGTGCTTCAAAAAGCCTTTAAGTCCACACACCACTATACCTCTCTGCCACCTACATAATATAAAATATATAATAAAAACAATTCTTCATAGCAATGGTGTTTTCAGTAATTTTGAACCTGAATATCAGAGAATAGAAAGTCCCTTCTTCATATTCTGCTAGGTTAGATGCCTTATGTTTTGCATTTTCTTCGCATCCTCTCATTATTGTTTAACGAAAGGCATTATCTGGACAGGAAGTGACCTTCCGTAGCTCCTCAGGTGAAAAATCAGTAGCTAATTGAAAGGTGTGGGAATGCTCAAACCCCTGCGTGTGAGGGCACACTCGAGCAGTGCATGAAGCGGCGGCAGCATTTTTATACAGCGGTGCGGAACAGCAATCGCGGCCCTCAGCTTGCCAATTCTGTAATGAGGTCCCGCTGTTGTACCTTTGTACTCAGAATGGAGGTCTCTGGATGAGAGTGTCTGCTAAGCAACTGTAGCGTAACGTCCTTCAGTGAATTAGAAACATGTTAACCTAAACTGTACTACTGTTGCACTGTGTTTGCCCTGAGCCCCACCTTGGGAGACGTAACTTCCCACACCTGTTTACCATCGCTCTGAGGTAAACCTGCACGGCCAGACACAGACGGAATGTTAAACACCCGTGAGGCTGAGGATGGGAAGATGGAAGGGCAATTTTCCCCCCGCGTCTCCACCCCTATCTATTCCCAATATCACGCTTCGCTGAGCGGGGGCTGAAGTGCCGCTTCGCTGCTCCGCTGCTCCGTGCGAAGACGCCCATAAAATACGAAACACTTTTTCACACCATCAGGTTCTGATGCATATAATGGCTGTCTGAACGATCTGTTTGGATTGTCGCAGAGTCATCATTCAGCACTAATCCAAACATCACGGAGTGCTGAAATATATGGCAGCAGGAACAGGAGGCAGAACGCACTGTAAAGAGAGGGCATTACTGCATTAACTACCCCAGAACCAGTGCATAATTAGCCTGCTTTAACTTCAAGCTATGGACACATAATGCATAATTTCAAGAAGGTATTTATGTTAATTGCAAAGGCTAAAAGCTGAAATTAAATATTCAGGTATCTATAGCAACTTAACATTCACAATTAGACATGTTAAGCTTTACAATTTTCAGTACGTCAGCTCTTGGAGTTGTCCACCAAATGTTGTTTTTGTGAGCTCTGTTCAAGTGTGAATAGTAGTTACACTTTGTAAAGATAATTCTCCCATAATAAGGATCACTGTGTCACATTTACACTTGTTTTGGTGGTTGTTCTGAAGAAATACATCTCTTGCTGAACCACTGGATCAGTGTGCACAGTATCTCTGTACTGATTGCTACCAACTATATTTTAATTAATTATGTTTCAGCATATTGAATCAACCACTAAAATCCTATTAAAATGCATATGCATTCTATTTTCTGTCAACTTGTTTGAATACTGTTTTATGTTAATGTTTAAAACACTCTTTATATCTGGTTATATATACATACAGTATATACTGTATAGAAAAAAATGTATGAACTTTTAATATGCTGAAAACGGCAGCTCAAAGGTTGTTTGATGGCCATGGTTTTCCAGTTTCATTCCAGTTCCATTAAAATCAGCAGAGACGGAAATTAAGTTTGCCTAACAGGAAAATCAGGGGGGTGGGGGGCGAGACCGAAAATCACTCAAATGACAATTAATGTTGCCCCCCACACCCTGCACAGAGAGGCCACGGTGACGGGTAATTGGATCGTTTTAAACAAATGAGAGCTGAGGTATTAAAGTCCCGCCGCAGACGTGAGCGACGCTGGGCTCCTCTCCTGCAGTATTGGACAGCAGGGCCTGAGAGGTGAGCCAGCGGCCCACCGGCTGTCACCCTCTCTGACCTTTATCAGCTGCAGATAGGACAGTACCCGCAGCGGGGATCACCCGCTTACGCTAAATGTGCCTGCAGTGAAATGTGATCTCAGACACACATTCATCAAACACAGACACACACACACAGATACACATAAACAAACACATACATACACGCAGACCTACACACACGCGAGAATACTCTCTCTCTCTCTCTCACACACACACACACACACACACACACACAAACACACACATTGTGTGTGTATATACACATATACAAAATCACACACACACACACACACACACACACACAACATACACACAAGAATGCACTGTCACTCATACAAAAACACAAGTATATACATGGAGAACACACATTTTCTTTAATTTTTATCTTTATCCAGAGAGACTTACAAAGCTAATATCATGATACATTAAATACACCTCACTGGGAACAGCAGGAATGTAGGGTCTATATATACAAATACTGTAACAGAGGTACCTATAAGTATAGGTATGTAGATAGCTAGAATATTCAGGAACAGACACAACTACACAAACATCCTATTTATGGTACAAAATATATTATGTGATTAATAATCAATCTATCTATCGGTGTGCTATACAGATCTTGTTCTATATAAACCATTCATGAGATGTTTCATAGGTAGAATTCATATTATATATATTATATATTTATATATACAATATATATAAAGGTAATTTGGAAATTAAACACATTTTTAATTATATAATGATTATAATATTAATTATAAAGTGTACTTTAGAGTAATTTCTGTGTCCTAATGGCAACTATAGATTACCAAATGCACTATTTGAGTGGATAAGTATAGTCATACTATTATGAGAGGTTTTAAAAGCTTGTACACATTTAATTACATTAATATACACCTGATATATTCTGAGATCTTCTGTGTTTACAGTACATATAACCATAGTTAATTACACCTCTTCAGAACACATAGCTATATGTCTCAGCTATCCACACAACTCCAGGAACATTGAAATTACAAGATGCTGAACTGAGATGAACTGAGCTGAACAGTGCCTCAAGATACAATACTTCATAAAGCAGAATTACAATTGATCCACAAATCTCTTTTGTTCCACTCTCTCTCTCGTATTCTGTCTCCGTTCCTCTCTCTAAAGTGAGTAATTTTCTAAAGAAAAAAAAAAAAAAACAATAAATATCCTTGCTGGGTATGTGGATGTTTTCCTTTTTTATTTTTTTATTTCTAAAATAATCTGAAATCCTGAGAAACTGCATCAATGACTAGCGGCTGTATATGAAAAACATAGCAGAAATCCAGTCATCTACAGCTCCCGAGGAAAATTGCTATAAAAAAATTAAAAAAATTTTTGATCCAGACGGGACATTCTCTTGGCACAACCCCCCAGCGAGAACATTCAACGGGCGAACATCAAAATATTACCAGCACAGCAGCTTCCTCTTGCTTCTGAAATTAATACTGAACAGACTTACCAGAATTAGACAAAATGCAAATGAATCTGTACACAACAGGAGCAATAACTGATTGTCACTCTCCTAGATTCCTCATCTAAATGTCATTACTCAAGCCCCATTGCTGCCTACCTTGAAAGGGGCTGTGTAGCTCATGCCTATGGCAGCAAGCATCCAGAGAGCTGTGTTTAAGCTCCCACTGAGGACAGCTGACATACGCACACTGATATAGGTATATTCTTCTAATAGGATGTTTCTTGACATAGGATGTTTCTCAGATAATATTTTCATGTCTTTTCTATGGTGGTCTCTATGGCTTTTTTTCTCCACATTTACTGTTGATAAATTATGAATCCTCACGAAATATCACTTCACCTTTGAAAACATCTCTGATTTGTTTATCCGCTGGCCTCTGTCAGCCTTGCTCATTATTCAAAACCAGTTGATGCATTTCTTTGTTAACAGAACATTGAGATTTATTTAGCGCACTGAAGGCCTGCTTTCAATGAGTGACCTTTTACACAGCTCAGGCCTTTGTGATGAGCGATTATTGTGTTATACATGACACCTTTCCATACACTCTGTTATTAATCTGAGGCATGAACGGAAGATATTTCCTGTCCTCTACTGGGGTCTAACACTGAATGGCTTTCTGCTTCAAACAAACAAACACTGTTTTTAATTAATGGGAGCAAATGCAAGCAACAACATCCAGAGTAAATGATCAAAGAGAGCTTTCATTTCCTCTTGGCCCAGAATTTAGAAAAGCAAAGACTGTATCACAGCCGCAGTTATAACTCTTTTTGATATCACTGAAGTGCTTTTGTGGGCATTGCACTTTTTAAAAATTAGGTCCTTTTAAAAGGCTTCCAAACACCATACAATAAATACAATCATATGTGAAAAAATCACATGTTCCCAGGTGGAACCCCACTTCCTGTTAATGGTGTAGCCATAATTCTACACAGGAAGTGCGCTGTGCATGACAGGAGAGGAGACACCCAATCCGCTCATAAATGGATGAAAAAAGGTTTAGTGAACGTGCAATCTTTTTCAGATGGTTTGACTTATTATTGAAAACACTTTCTCATGAGTAAAAACACTCATGTTTTTAAAAATATCATGTCTGTATGCAAAATGCAAAACTATCATTTTCTCAGTTCTCCTTATACTACCATGAGTGTTCAAATGCTAAATGACTGGATATGCTAAGGTCGTGACTGTGGGCATGGTTGACGTTATAGTCAATGGTAAATAATGTACATTACAATACATTACAATGATTTACAGTACAATTTGTGCTGTCTCCAATGAAGATAGATGATGTTCTCCATGTCATAAACAAAGGTCTAACGCTGTAAGGAGTTAGGTTGGTTGTCCAACAAAATCTGTTGTCCAAATTAACCAAATCAAAGAGGTCAATTGTTGTTTCTTTGGTAAGTGTATTTCCAACTCAGAATCATTAACCAATCAATACATGCTTTGGGTATCCTGACAGTAACAAGCTAGTCCCTAGTATGAAAAAAGTTGAGAAACGCTAGTCATCCAACAAAATTGAATTGCTGATAACAGCATGTTCCAAGGGGCTGAAACCAGCAGCCCAACCACAGATGGATGTGTGTTAGAAAAGGCAGCAAGAATCTGAAGAATGATGAGTTAAAGCAGCAGTAAAAAAGAAAAAAACAACAGAAACAATTTTTTCGTTCTATTTTAGATGTGATAAATGGGCTCTCCTGAGGTGCAAAGGCTTCATAATCCTCTCTTCAATCAAACCCATGTGGACTTCGAGAGTCAAATTTAATCAAGTGTTTGTCCTTTCTTACACTTTTCTTTCATCTTAGCAACCGCCAAACCCATCATGTGTGCTAAATCGAAAAAGACAGAAAAATGTAACAGTTAATTTAATCTGTTATTCACATGTCAGTCACATTATAAAAAAGCGTTTGGCTTTAAAATGCACTGAATGGGACGGTACAAAGTTACAGCTTCACCAAAACACGCACAAGGGCAGAAAGGCAGGTGGCTGAAAATGAATGTTCTTAGCAAAGCCAAATCTAGGGCAGCTTCCCAAAGCCAGGACAGTAGGGCTTACTTCTGATAACTTTACTGCTGTCCTTCTGTATTACATTCATGGGGATGTGCATTCCCTCTTTGACCATTTATCTGTTCTAATGATGACAGAGCAAAAAACTTAAGACTATCAAACAAACCACCAAACAGGTTTATTTGCTGGATGTGTAGCTGCTTCTTTATATTTTGTTGTAGCTATTGTGGTCTCTTGACTGCAGTGGTCATATTTCCCTGCATAGCAATTTCAGTGCCATCTGCCATGTGTGTCACTGCAGAGTAATGATGCCCATGAAGTCAGATGTTTCTTTTCTTTTCTAAAAAGTGTAAATTGAGATCTCCTTGAATGAACTCACTAGGAAACTGAAAATTACCCAATCAATAGAAATGGAGTGTTTGTTATTCAGTCCCTTGATGTACAGGCTGATTTTAATGAGAGCAAATTCCAGTGACCTCTCTCGTTTCATGCATAGCTCAGCTCACATTAGAAACTTCATGCATTTGTGAGTATTAGCTTTTCTTTTGGAAGTCTCCCACTGCTTTTCTGGCATAGATGGCCAGTGAATAATGCAGTCAATGTCAAAATACAAAATTTACTTAAAATATAATGCTGAAATCATTCTGTAAAAACTGAGAGGGGAGGAATTTGTAGAAAATGTGAGATTTTTTCAATTCAGAATGTAGACAAAGGTCACCTCAAGATTAAATAGCTTTTTAAGTGGTCCGTGTACCTTAGCTCTCTTTATAATATTTTAATGATATTACAGATTAAATTACACCAATTATCATCACTCATCTGGTATTGAGTGCATTTCTGCTCATACATTTATCTGCAATACTACTGTGTGATTTAGGACGGCAGAATAAGGCAGAATTCCATATCGAGATAGTATGTATTCTAAACAATGAAAAACAAAATTCTGGAAAGAGACTTGCATAGATTTAAGTTCATTATAACTTAAAAGGAACCTTCTAAATGGATGACATTAAGCCATTAAGCCACTTAAATGTTTATTATCCTTAAAGAAAAGGTCTGAAAGAGCGTAAGAAGGGCTCAGGACAGTGTTATAACCTTTAAAAAATGAACACACACACATGATTAGTGTCTGCTATTTGGTGACAGTGGTGACAGTTGTACTTTGGGGGAGGTCATCATCTATTCCCACATTCATTCTATCTTTTCTAACCACAAAACAGTAGTTACAAGATGTCATTTTAATAATAACAAACCACCCTGGTTTCTGTTCTTTCATGCAAATCTTGTTCGTTTCATCTTTGTGCGCTGTCTTTATTCTATTTGTTCTGTTTGTTTTGTTTAATTTCTTTTGATTATGAATGTAATACGCTTTGTGCTACTTCACTGTATGACAGGTGCTATAAAAATAAATACATTTAAACTGAAATTACAATGCACCTATGTAAGTGTGTGCATATGTATTTGGGTCAGTTATTGTACAGTTGGCCCCCAAGTGGGGACCCCATTTTTTTCATTGGGGGACACCCCCGCAAAGTGAGGAGCTGGGGGGGAGAGAGGAGTTGAGGGAGGGAAAACGGGGTGTTTGAGATTCGCAGCACGAGTCTGCTCAGGTGGGGCCTGAAACGGCAGAGAGAGGGGCACGTCTGCTCAATATCTGTAATTACAATACCCAGGACAGAGTGAGTTTTCAGCCCGCCAGCTTCTGCCAGCTCAGCACGTTTCAGATAAGCGTGTGTGTGTGTGTGTGTCTGTATATGTGTGTGTGTGTGTGTGTGTGTGTGTGTCTGTATATGTGTGTGTGTGTGTATATATGTGCTCTTTCTGTAATCACTTGCTGTTGAATTTTAGCCACCCCCCACCTTACAAATCTCATAAATCGGCAATATCCTTCCAGCAACTCCTCGTGCGTCTTGCCCCACCCTTTGATGATCCAAGCAAATGCATCTCTCATATAGCGAATGCAATCACGCTTTGGCCTGTAAAAAGACATGAATTCAGAATCATTACGAGCATTCATGTTCTGCACATTTATCCTACCTGCACGTATAAATTTCTGTTTGATTTACTACATGCTCTGTGTTTGCCTGTGTTGACATCATATTCTGAGGTCCCGTACAGGCAGGAAAAAGGGAATCGTCAGCATCTCCACCTGTTCTGAATCACACACATTGCATCAGACAGCATTACCTTGGGGCCATGCCCTTCCTCTTTCAGCACTCCATGTGTCAATATGGAGCAGCTCACTGGGGCATCATCACCTGCTGGTGTTAGCAAGATTCTGAGAACCTCTTCGATGTTGTTATGGAGATGAGTGATATTTAAAACAGGGATGTAATGATTATCTGCTCATGTGCTGCTGTTTTAGGGTTCCATTTGGTGGGGTTTTCCTGACCTTGTAACAATGTCACGTGATTCCTCTGAAGCACAGCTCAAGCAAGAGGCAGGACTCCCTGAGCTGGTTAACTGTTAAAGATGATGAGGGATCGGCAGACTCCTGTTTTTAAGGCTGGAGTTCACATTTGATTTATCAGAGCTTGCCTCTCAGACTGGCTAACTAATGTTATAAAAAGAAACAACTTTCAACAAAAATTTTGAATTGGAAAAAAACCTGGCTTGTCTATGGTCTCTACCTCTCAACTCAGACAAACTCCTGCAGAACTCAGCAACAACAAGAGATTGCTAGATTCTCAATGCACCAATATTCTCAAATGCATTTTGAACTTTGAATTTATTTTTTGTAGAAAATGACACAAATACAGTTTCATATGCAAAACATCAAAGTCTTGTGGCCACTAAAGCAATATATTTCCACATTTCCATGCAGTATGTACTGTTATAGATTTCCAGGGAACTGGGGATATGTCTGCTGTATAGATCATTAGGTTTGGTGGAAACTGCAGAACGGACTGATTAGAAGAGTGCCCACACCAGCCCGGGTTTGATGTCTTAGAGTGACACTGCATGAGCCACTTTCAGATGAGTGTCCCTAAATGCCACATCTGAGCGCACACACACACACACACACACACACACACACACACACACACACACACACACACACACACACACACACACACACACACACACACACACACACAGTTGAGAGGCGTGACAAACATACAGTAGGAATGGAGTGTAATGGCCACACAAAGACAAAAGTGGTTCCAGCAAATGTAAAAAGAGTTGAATTGGATCCCTTTTCCTCCCCTCTCACAGCCATCTAAAATCTGTCCATTTTAGCCCTGCCAACACCGCTGTTCCAGCAGCTAAACAGGGTCGCTCACACAACTGAATTACTGTCTCACTTAATACATTTTGTCCTGTCATTCCCTGTTTTTTTGTTTTGTTTGGTACCTGTGCATGCACCTGTATGCCAGCTATGTTAACAGGCTGGACTGACAGTTCAAAAATGCGGTCCACTGTGTTGGAATTTAAAATGTTATACCATGTCAGTGTTTGTGTTTATTCTTTTTAACACATGACTCAAGTTTTTATGATGTGGTTATTCAGTTTAAATATAAAACAATGTTTATTCTGAGTTTAAAAAAACACTATAAAATGCCAACCATTGTCATTCCCAATTGTACATGTAAATGGAAATTGAAATAACATAGTGCATTCATTAGATTGCATATTTAGGTGTTGTTTGTGCCCTTGTGTAAGTGAAATTGTTGCCATGGTTTCTGGGTCTTTCCCCTGCCAGGGTGGGCAGACACACAGGTTGTCTCTCCTGTAGTAAAATAACAGCTGCAGCAAACTATAGTGGGAAGGCTTTTGTCATTTGCCTATTCTCTCAGCAATGTTCTTTCTGTTTATGAATGAGGCGACAGCAGTACACATCAGTACTTAAACATCCTCTGTGGAACTTGACATTTCTGTGTGAGGTTACTCTGAGGACACCTCTGACAAAACTGTGAATAGTTTACCTTTGTGGTTAACGTTTCATATTTGCATCTGAATGGAGTCAATGATTTAGTTTAGTTTAAGATAGATTTGTTTAGTTTTTGACAATGAACACCAGGGGAGTGTATGGGAACACACCAAGCACAAAACCCATTCACAGCTGATGCATCGTGCCAGCATAATTCTTTAGATTACCCAAGTCCTCTCAGTCATCATTTGTACTTAACTTTGACTCAGAATGTGTTACTTTTATTCTTAGCAAATTCTGTTCAGTTATCACCAAAATTAATGAAAAGAATTGTGTTTGCAATAAGAGAACAGTAACACATGAACTGATTCACTGAATCCAGGCCAGAGTAATGTATCCATCTAGACAAGGTGACTGGCTGTGTGGTATGTGACTTTGTCAAAGCTGGCTGTAGATCGGTGTAGATTTTTTCATTCAATGACTCAGTGACCTATAAATAGGCTTCAGGTGAAAAGTGTCAAAAACACCCTGGCTGAATCACTGAATCCCTCTTTGGGGACACAGTATAACAAATGAAGCTTTCATGAGCCTAGGAGAGGAGAAAAGGTTAAAGAAATAGTCTTATTGTCATTTATTTTATATTTTATGTATATATTTTATATGGTATATGCATATACAGGGAGTAGGTAATGGAAACACCAAATGAAAAATGACAGATTTGCAATTAAAAAGTAGTTTACACGTGTTTCATATTCATCTGAATACTAATTGCCAATGTGTTTCTGCAATAAGTTTAAAAAATAAATAAATTTAACACTTTTTAATGTGTGCGCTTCCAATAAAATATGAAGGATCTAATGGATTTTGAAACTGCTATTTTATTATTTAATGTGTCAAGGAGAATAGCCGAGAAAACCATGATGCCAAACAAGCTGAAGTTGACTGACAGGGATAGATGGATTCTTAACAAGATAGTACCGAAAAACTCAAAACAGCAGCTCCAAAAATTACTACACAACTGAATCTACTCCTCTGTTTATGGTTGGGCTGCCATTCAGAAACCAAGACTAATGTGTTGTAATGCATAAAATGGTGTAATGAGCACAAAACCAGGACTTCGGAGCAGCAGAGGAAAGTAATATCTGATAAATAGTGTTTTACCCTTTTTCCTACAACTGGGATGGGTTTATTTTTGGATAAAGCCAAAGAAAACCTTTAACCAACATTGCCTGTTACTAACTGTTTAACACAGTAGTGGATCTGGTTTGGTATCGGCAACCACCTCATTGTCATAGTCTCATTGTCTCATAGGCATTGGGTCTGACTACTGCATTGCATTGGAGACTTATGGCCAAGGAATACTCAGACATATTAATTGACCAGGTACACTGTGACGGAGTGCCGTCACTACGGTTGAGTATGCGCTTTGACTGCCATACCAACGAGCCTGGCTCTTTGGCGTCATGGTCAAAGTTGCATGTTTGGTACCCCGTAGACCCAGGTTCGAGGCTGGGTGGGGATGACTGGCTGCGAGGCCATTGGAGGTGTGCCCAGTGTGTAAGCCGTATGAGGGGACCCCCAGGTTAGGTTGACCCCGGTGTGAGGGACCCCAGAGATGGGTGAAGCACAGTGTGAGGGACCCCAGAGATGGGTGAAGAACGAGTGAGTGGGGCACCCTGGGATGGGAGAAGTACGGGGGGAATGCGTGAGGGACGCCACTGTACGTGAAGCGCATGGGCGCACTTCCCGAAGGGGAGGGCAGTGTGACGGAGTGCCGTCACTACGGTTGAGTATGTGCTCTGACTGCCATACCAACAAGCCTGGCTCTTTGGCGTTGTGGTCAAAGTTGCATGTTTGGTACCCCGTAGACCTGGGTTCAAGGCTGGGTGGGGTGACTGCTCTCGCCCTTTGCTACATGCTACACTCTATGGTAAAAACAGTTTCTTAAACATAGTCTCTTATTCCAAGATGGTAACGCCCCCATACACACTGATAAACGGATTCAAAAGTGGTTTCATTGACACTAGGATGGAGTCAAACACCTTCTGTGGCCTTCCCAACCACCAAATAAACACATCATTGAACCTTTATGGGAGGTAAATTATGGAGTAGATTTCTACCTCCTTCATCTCTCAGGGAACAGGAGACTGTATTACAGCATTCCAAGGAGGACTGAAGCTGTTCTAAGGGCAAAGAATGGCCCAGTTAAAGGACGGGCCAACTTAATATAACTAATTATGTTTATATATAACCTAATAAGTTAATAGTTAATATATATTGTATATGTGCATTACATATGCATTTTGTTATTTGGCTGAAATATTTGATGCTGAATTTCACCAGAATAAATGCAAAGCAGGTTCAGAGTTAAACTATACTGTGGCAATCGTGATATATATATATATATATATATATATATATATATATATATATATATATATCTTTTTGCCAAGGCAAATGATGTCATTGCCATTGAACATATTTAGTGACATGTTTGTGTGTGACTGGGGAAGGAATGAGTAACTGAATATACTCCAATCAATTATTTACTGCATCAGTTTATCGTCTGATATGAATTATTAACCAACACCTTGTTGGTTTGCATAAACCACACATACTGCCATGATCAAACATGAAAAAGTGAGTGAGATGTCAAAGTGTTATAGCTTCTTCTTTCATCACCTAATAAACAGCTTGTGTCATGCATCTCACAAGTACACTTTCCTTTGTTCCAGTGAATGGGTCCTCTGCCATTATAAGCTTAACAAAAATCCCCTTGTTACATAGTCTAAGAAAAATAACACAGGTCAGATGTATGAGTTACGCAATCCCCAAAAGTCATCTGTACAAGCCTGCTCATTTTATTTACTCACACAGACGAGGCAGATTCATTTACACAGCATGTTAATACATGGAATAATCAAGGTAGCGGGGGGACAAAAAAGAAATTATGAGAGATTTTTCCATGAATCCCACCACCACCCTTACCCCGGGCAACCACACAAATATGCAGGATAGGATAAGTATTATAGTAATTACTTCATCCATTCTGCCGAGTTTCATCCGTTCTGCCGAGTCCCTCTCTGTCTTCAAGAAACATCTGAAGACACAGCTCTTCAGCTCTCACCTGAGCGCCTGAAACACTACCACCTAAAGGAATTTCTCATGTCTCAAAACTGTTTCCCTACTAAAAAAGAGAATATAATCTAATGGTTTAATGTACTCATTATCTCTACCAGCTAGCTTGTACCTTGTCTGGCTCACCACTGAAACCTGGTCAACGCTTCTAATATTGTTGACTCTTGACTTTTACTTTAGCTTTAATGGAGGAAAATATTTATCAGCTGGAGGCGTCATGTAGAATTTTCAAAAGCACTTCTCTAACTGTAAATTGAATCTGTTTCTGCCACATTAATGATAACATTACACATTAAAAATGGTCATGACAAATGTATCGCTAAGATTGAAACACAACTGTACAACCCCTTCACCGTGGCTTGTATTCTTCTGCTACCACTTACCAGTTGTATTCCCCGATGTAATTCATACAGATCAGGATTGGTTACTGCAAACAAATCAGTTTGTCTGTGCAGAGGGGAAGCCAGGAGCTAAGAGCTGAGGGAGATATGGGAAATTGGTGCTTTAGGCAGTGTGTTCATGGACAATGAGTATTTCAGTCTGGCCAAGTGTTTACTCTGACAGAACCGTGTTTAAAAAAACACTTTTGCTTAAACAGTTGTGGATTGTTGCAGTATCAGACATGCTGGAGGGGTTTGAACCTCAGCAGTAAATACAGATACAAGCTGTAGCTCTGAGAAAAGGGGGGGGGGGGTCGGGAGGGGGGGGGTGGGGGCAAGCAGAAACTAATTAAAAAAAGAGTAAAATGAGGCCTCTTGACTCACTTTAGGAGTGTATAGCGAGGAATACCTTACAACACTATGCCCTTATACATGTGGACCACAAGCGCGATTGCACACTCCTATGATTAATTACATGCTGCTTTTTGGCAGCATCTACCCCAACCTCATTCCCCATCACTGGTATATGGATCAGCAATGTGAGTGTCAGTGATGTTCCTAAGAATCTAAGAGGCATGGTTCCCCTTATAGCTTTAGTTTAACAGCTCAACAAATACTCTTGGTGCAGCATGTTGGCTGGAGGTTTCCTGAACTCGGCACTGAGGAAAAGGGGTTAACTAGCTACCTTTATTCTGGCTAAAGGCAAAAGACAAAACAAACATGACTTAGCTATCGGACCAATGTCCCAGTCCTTAAGCCTACCCGGCTGTGGGAGATGGTATAAATGAAAGACTAACACTGGGTGAAAAAACATGAGAGCAGACCTCTTCTCTCCCACATCACCCCTCCCAGCTTTCCCACCCTTCAGCTCATTTATGCATTTTCTTTATCTGTTAATTACTTGGTTTTACCCTTAAATGCCGCTGTTAACATGAATCTCCCAATGTGTAATTAAAAGGCATTTAGTCACAGTATGTCTCTAACAGGCTGAGCATGCTGCTGGTAGACCCAGGGCCTGGGAGGTGTGGGGGGCACACAGCCCCTGTTCACCCCTAGCCTTAAGCCCTGGCTTGCAGCATGTATCTGAGCTGCACCCATTCACAGGGATAATGGCCTTTTACTCCCAGCCCATCTAAAAGGGGCTTCACACAAACCTGTCACCGTCTAGACGGAGGCTGACCGATATATCCAGCCAACCACGCCTCCCTCCCACGCCGTTTCACTGCGGTGCTTCAGTTTAATCACAGTCTTGAGAGGAGCGAGCGGCCGTCTCATAGCGAAGGGATTTCAGTGCAGGTGCAGGGTTTATTCCAGGCAGGGAGGATATTTATTGTCAGGACTTAGCAATAAAAACAAATCCCAAAGGCCACAACCTTGAGTGGTTAAAGGAACGTTATGGAGCGTTTCCCCATTAATGTGAACGTTCAGGATTCTCCACTCAAAAAACTGTCTTCCACCGTGAGATATATAACAGAATATATAATAGATCGATTAAACTTTTAGGAAGTGATTTATTTCTTCTCCTGAGGCCCCTAAAAAAAAAGAGCTCAACAGAGGCAAAATACATAACACCTGAGTTCAGCTCAGTTTGGCTGATTGATTTACATTTGAAAGACCTCAAAAAATATTTAAAATGTCAGTTTTCTGGGCAGCTATTTGCATTTTAGGGATAACAAGCTGGCTAATGGTTAATCAGGATATTTGCTGTGCTAGCCTGTCATGTAATAAAGCATACATTTCTTGGTGTTAATTTAAATCTGTTTTTGGCTTAACGGTGACATTTAAAATGTTCCCATTTGGGCAGCAGAGTGACAATTTCAGGCTATTATGACAACATTGAAAACAAAATAACTACAGTGACCTTTGCAAAATTATATTTAAAATGTGTAAATGCTCAACCAGTGCCTCTTTTGTGAGGGAGAAATGAGGCATGTCATTGAATATTAAAGATAAAATATGTAACATCCTTTAAGTGGACTTCTTTTTTAAGTGTTTAGCTAGGTAACAGTGGCAAGTAAAACAATAAATGTAAGGATCAGTTTAGGGAAGTCCCTGATCTAGAGTTATGTCGTGCACTGAAATGTTTCCAAAAACAGTGTTTCTTGAAAAAAAAAGTTTCTTAACATTTAAAAAGCTAAACCTTCCTGAAATTGTCTGCTGTGTCTTGAGGACGTTTCAGCAAGTCTCAGGTTGTGTACTTGATGTATGCAGTCAGCCAACAATTGCACTCACTATGTCCAATGCAAAGTCCAATGCAGTAACAATGCTGTGTCTCCAAGATCTCACAGAACAAATTACGGATATAACCCCTCTGTATCCACCACAGAGACATTCTAAACCATGATATAGATATGATATAAGAAGATATTGATCCATGTAAGATGAAACAAATTTAATACATACTGTTCTGTTTTGTTGGTTGTTTGAGTTCTTATAACCATCCCAGTCCCACACAGAGAGATGAGACAGTACAATACTCAGATATGGTTCTATACACACTATTGCATGATTACATTGATTGCTACATCCCATTCTCTAGCTTTTTTACCTGAAGCTGTAGATGCTGCCCAGTTGTGGCTCCTTCAAGTAGTGCTATATGTAAGAAATAAGTCGATCATTCTATACTAAAATCGAAAAGAGGCTCCATCCAACCCCTCAATATCGTTTTTAGTGCAGCAGTCAAACCTGCCAGGAAGAGTTTTTAGTCTTTATGGGAACAATCAAGCTGGAGTTGTCCACCAAGAGGAGCAGTTCAGGAGAGAGAGGTTCAGCCACTCAGGAAATAGTGCTAAGTGAAGCCACTGCAATTTTCCAGAGCAATACAATCTTTGAGCATTCCCTGAAAACATGAAGATTGGAACCTCTCTCTCCCACTGTAGACCCCCAGCAGAGAGGGTCTTCAGCAATCTTCACTTGTCACCTTGTACTTGGGGTTATGTAGAAACAATGAGTCAACTAACAGTGAAAAAGCTGGTGTGGCAAATGTTTGACAATAAAACAACATTTTGCCAAATCGTTTCCCACTGTGAGGTAGTACCAAACTGTTCATCTCCCAGTCCCACCATGATGTGATCAGTGGGTTCTTTTTATAACCTGCAGTTTATACTTTTCTTATACAGTATATAGAATAAACAAAGCCTGTACTGTGTGGAAGATTAAAAAATAGATTATACAGATCCTGCAAAGAAAGACCACCAGCACAAAGGGCCAAATAGATTCTTAAAGGCAGACAGAAAGAAGATGCTGGAACAGCACACCGGTCCCGTCACTTAAAAGAGAGCAGACCAGAGTCATTGCACATGCCACTCACAGTATAAACACAATGTGACAGCCATGGGGAGCAGACAAAGGGGACAGCAGACAGTGAGAAGCTTCTCCAGATGGGAGGCAGGTTATGAAGTGCAAGAGTACACTGTAAGGACTGGCAGGTTTTATACCATGTCTGCAATGGGTTTGTAATGATGGTGTTTGTGTGAATAGAAGTAGATTTGAGCTTCATACCAGACAAAATAGATCCTGTAAGCATTAGGGATGAATCAGTTCTGTTTCTATGGGATGCCAAGACACAGGTATTTGGATCTACGAATACTGTACATGGCTCTTAGCTGGAAGATTTACTGGAAATTTATCAGCCACAACCAACCCCCCACCTCTACTGGATTTAGGACATTGTAGAGCAGCCAACGTAATCCTGGTTTGTCATCCCAAAGAAATTTTGAACACAATATGTTAACTTGGGCAAGCAGTTTCAAAAATGGTAACAAAACCGAATCTCAACAAGCCTTTAGTTATCTCTCCAATTGAAAGAGCGTTCAAAAGATTTCTAAATTGTGGGCTTTTATTGATCAAAGATACCCAGCATAAATCAATCATATCTGAGAGGCTTTCAGTACACGTTTCAATGGCTGAGCATGTTAATTTATTCAGACTGGAGCTAAGTGGTTTGGTGCTGGTATATGCAATGTAATTACAGTGCATAGGCCACACTTGAATGTAAATGATATACAATTAGGATGATTGAGGGTGTGTACTGACCCTCCAGTCCTCAGAAATTACATTTTCAGTGAGTGCAGCACAGCTCTTGTGATGTCAGTGCGTACTAATGCATCAAGCTGTCCAGATGTCACTTGTGGCGTAAACATTTCTGATGTTGTAGATGCCGGATGTTTACTACTGAGTCAGAAGACAAGACTTGGGAAATGATCTTTAAATTATGGAAGGTTGTTGCTTCATCTGCATGCATTAAGTGTGGGGAAAAAACTGCCAGGGAAACCATTTGGACATACAGTAGAACTGTGGGACTGACATTTTAGAATATGGGAACACCACTATTTGCATATGTTAATATGGCACTTGGTGACAAGTGACTGAGATTGACAGCAAATCTGAATAAAAGGGTATAAATAAGAATATGGTTATTTAAATTATTTTAGCAGGAGACCATTTTTTTGTGTTTTTATCCTTACAATGGGAAAGATTGACAGAAAGTGGAGAAAGCAAGTTGCCTCTCTTTGGTAATATATGATTGACAGTTCCTGTTGAATAGGGTCACTGTTTGCAAATCTTTTTTGTCATTATTTATTTGGCACATGCCCTTGCCCAGGGGAACATAGCTTAGATTTTTTTTTTTTTGTATAATTCGTCTGGATATTTATGCAATTCATTAAGCGATTCATGTCAGGCACCCATGTGGGGAGAGAGACTGGAACATTCTGCTTCAGATTGACTCATTTCTTGGTCACTCCTCCATTCTTTTCCGCTTGTCTGTGTGATTGACGTTCAGAAAAATACATAAATAAATATTTCTGACAATAGCTACCACTTTCTGAGGACAAACAAAATCCTGCTTAGCTGAAATAAAATCATGGAGTTTTACTGGTAGGAAATGTACAGAATCAAAGGCAGGTCTGTTGGATCTCCAGCCAGAGACTCCAACCCAGGCTGCCAAAGAAGCAGGAGAGTGTGGTGGCAGGATGATGCTTCAAGGCCCCCCCCCCCCTTTCTGTAGACCTTCTGCAACAGAGGGGAACACTGCCGGAACAGGAGGCGGACAGACGGTCCATCAGGACCAGAGAGAGCTGGGACAGCCGAGACCCGCAAGTAGGAGGAGAGGAGCAGGAGGTGAGGAGAGGGAACAGGAACAGCTGATTTAACAGGAAAGCAAGGTTAGGAGCTCATTTATATATCACCTGCTGGTTTTGAGAGTATAAGAATGTCTGTATAAGAGTTTAAGAATGCCTGATCTTCTTGAACTTCTCTACCTTTAAACTTTCACTAAGCACTTATTTGCTTCTGCTTCTGTGTCTGTCTCCAGGTTTCTCAGCCTTTTTCAGGATGTGGAGGAACAGCAGAGACCGTGGCTCCCTCACGAGCAAACAGTGGCATGGCTGCGTCTCTCACAGCGCCCGCAGTGTTCAGGAATCTGCGTGAATCTGCCTCTTTCAGCCCTGCGTGTCATAATTGTTTTCACACCACTGCCCGGAATCTCACTGAGGTGATTAAGTCATCCTGAATGACGGGAATTACTGAGACTTAGCACCTGACGGGACCCTGGCAACAGCACCAGTCCTCTGCACAATCCGCACTGTCACTGGCCACCCACTCCTTTAGCCATTAATCATCAAGAGCCCGCATTAATAAATAACTGTGTCTCACACCAGAGGCAAAGAGATTAAAGGGAAAATAACGTAACATTTAACAAGCACGCTGTTATTATGCCCCTGTAAGCGGCTGCCGTTCAGATTAAGCCCGTCATAATTCACTTCACCATTTGCATAAAAAATGAATCAGCGGTAATTAATTTGAAAGATTAGGCAATTTTATTCAATTTGTGTCATTGATTGGTATGATCAATTAATGAATTTGATCAGTGATGGAGAATTTTAATGAGAATACCAACAATTTTACATCTATCAATGAGCAACATATAAAAATCAGGGGAGAAAAGGTACAAGGAAACAAAGATGGAGCAGACGGATATTAATGAGTGCTAACCTGAATGAGACAGTGTTTGAATGTCTTCACTGCTCAGCTGCTGGTGCAATGTACTGTTTGAGCAGCTGGACTTGTTAGCCAAATGTGGGATCAATACCCCACTGGGGCACTGAGTTTGTACCCTTGAGTTATGTCTGTTCCAGAATTTCTTGAATTGAGCTTCATGAAAGGATATGCTATGCAAGGCGCTCTGGATAACAGTGCCAGCTGCGTAAAAACGTAATGATAAAAACCATTGTGTCTCAAACCCAGATGCGCTGTTGGGTTATACGAAGAGTGACCATGACTCTATGCACAAAATATATTTCCTTAATTAAACTCGGTCTTTGCTTCAATTAACGCTTGTCTTTACCATTAAAAGACAGCGTTACTTTGTTTTCTTTACAAACACAGTCCAGCAGCCAACTAAACGAATGGGGAAAATTGTGTACGTATTGAAAAAAGTACCTCTTGCGGTTATTTGTGAGTTCAAGTTAGGGACATTTTTACCGACTGCAGCGCAGTGTATTCTCTGCTCCTGACAATTATATTCAATCCAACAGTAAATGTACCTTTCCATCCCGTCTCTGAAAGCCACTCAGATCTTTCAGAGTTTCATAAACACAGCAGGCGGTTCAGTTCTGTTGAATGCTCGGTATAAGTCTGAAAAGCCACCCCAGCTTGCCACACGCAGACACTTATTACGGCAAATTGAAGCTGACCGCTGAATCAATTAGCCAGGCTCCCCACAAACTGGCCCTGGTATTGAGGAGCCTTCCTGCCCCTTCCTGGTTTCAGGTTCATTTGGGTGCAGTTTTCGTCATTACGGCCTGATTAAGGTAAATGCATTTCAATAAATACAGGCAGAGAAGCAATCGCAACCTCTCTCTTCTACTACCCTATAGCAAATTGCATATTATTACATGCACAGGTCCTACATATGTGCATAGGAACAGGTTCCGATTCCACCCAGGCCATTAGTAAATGAATTGAATTGAATATGGTAGTTGGCTAAATTAATGCAGGTGATGATGTCTTCAGGGTACTCTATAATATAGGCTTTAGAGAGATGCTGCACTCCAGGAGCATGGTTGTTTGGCTCTGACCTGCCTGTGTCATGGGAGGACATGTTTGTCTTTCAGGAATGTTAACCTATCGATGGTTATGATTTCTTTCCCCTGCTACATTTTTGTCAAATCTGAAATGAAACGAAAAAGGAAAGTTTACTCAAACTGAAAGGAACGTCACAGACGGATCCCCTCTTTGCTGGAGAGGGGTAGCTAAACCAGCTCCTATAGTCTCTCTGTCTGGCTAAGCCGATTCCGCCACCCCTGGTAAATTTCAGACAAAAAGGCTGCGATCGGCGGGCCATTTCTGAGCCGAGCGGCGCTGGCGTCTCGTCCCGTGACAGTCGGCGCCGCAGGCTCCGTCACGGGCCGGGCTGTCACAAAGACTCCACACCGAACCGCAGCGAGGCGCTTTTCTGGCCCTGTCAGAGCCGGTTTGCGTTGGGCGTATTGATCGGGTCTGAGGCCTCGGGCAGGTGTCAGCTCTGACAGCCGGCCTTGTCTTGCACGGCGTGGTGCGCGGGAGTGTGTGCCCGGGAAGGCCTTCAGTCTTCCATTCAGACGCGGCCAGTAAGGAGCGGAGCGCCGACCTCCAGCGGAGAGGGAGTCATGTCGCTGTCAAAAAGACTAGAGATTAAGCCCAACGTAGGCGGATGGTAGATTTCTTTCTTTCTTTAAAATAACACGTTGCAGCAGCTTTTTTAATATTTCTTGTTAATCCGCCTGTCACCGTGATGAGGCATTGATGAACATTTTCATTAAATGTTCGGCATTTATTCACTGGAGTGAGACTTAGGCCGCCCTTTTTAATGGAATTCATATTGTGTTCATACTGGCAGCACTGGGAGCGTACAGATTCCGTGTCCATTAATCAAAACTTAGAAAGAGGCAATGATCATACCCTTTCCTTTCTTGAAGGTGTAGGGGTGTGGTGAATTAGAGTGTTGTGATGAAATGTAATTTTGTTCAGAAAGAGGTGGGCTAACCTTTTTGTGAAATCTGACGTGAGCCGGGATGACAGACACCCATGCTGGCTGCTCGGTGGGTTCGGTGAGCGCGAAAAACAGATGGAGATCATTGACGTCTGACTCGCCGCTCTGACGTCACCACCTCCGGACGCCCGCCCCCACTGCCGGCATGAGGAATCGAGAGGGGGTCCTGTGTTATGGCGGAATGTGTCTTTTTTCAGAAAGAAGTGGGCTAGTGACACAAGCGGTGCTGACACACACACACCGGTCACTGGGAAGGGAAGTGCAGACGGTGAGAGCACCCGGTTGGCTGAGTCAGTCTGATGTCACTCTCTCCAGGAGCTCCTCGGCAGTGGGGGTTCTGTGCCCTCACAGCTGTCAGAAATCTGACGCCTTCCTCTGACGCCCGTCTCAGAATTTAGCAACCGCCCAGCGCAGAGGAACACGGGTGGGGTCACCATTTGCTGCTGTTGGTGTTATTTTAAGAGAGAATTCATTCATAACCAGCCTAACGCATTAAAATGCATCAGCAACCCCTTCAACAAACTATGACAAAAGAAAATAGAAATATGTTCCAAGGATTGTTTAATTATGGTAACTATGTCATTGTTATGAATTTGCTGTATATACATATGTGTGTGTGTGTGTGTGTGACATCAGCAACAACAAACAGTATCATCAAAGCAGTCATGGCCACCTTTAAAAACGATATGTTCCATGAGCTCTCACATACTTCTGTTTCAAGCAGTGTTTCGTTTAATTGCATCGTTTGTGCGCAGAATATATCGATACTCAGCCTGGCTAAATGTGTGCATGATTTATCATAATTCCAGTCCATTGATTACCTATTGGGCAGTACAATAGATCAAAGACAGTGGATGAAGGGGATGGTGTTTATTGACTGTTTTTGATTTGCATTGGAGCTGGCACAAAGGGAAACACACTCGCTGGAAGCTGGCAGTTCCACAGTCATGATGACAGATGTGTAGGAATTAGTTTTACTCGTGAAGTACTCCAGCAGGTAGGCTGTGGGCGGACAGACCATCCTTTTCTCGGATCAGTGAACCTGATGCGTCTGATGAGTGTCCAGCTCAGGCTCCAGAAGTACAGCGCAGACAGCTGAGAGGTAAACACAGAGCCTGATGAAGAATACACCTCACAGCACATTGAGACTGTACATGACATGGGGAAGAAGAACGTAGAAAAGAGGCTAATCCATCATAGCCTGGCTTCCTGCTGCTAACTCTGCTTAATAAAAGGAAAGTGTGACTCACTGAGCTGGCCACAGATAAGACAAGAGGGACTCCTTTCAATCCTTTCAGTTCTGTCACCGGTCTTAACTTTGACTGTGGTCATGATGACTCAGTTCCATCATCAATCTCCACTTTGACCATGGTGGTGGTGATGGTGATATTTGATTTTCTTTTCTTACACTTGTCCAGTTTTCATTTATAAAACGTCTTCAGCTCTTAATATACAGTACCAGTCAAAGTGCTTGGACACACCTGATTAAGATAATGGGAAACCATGTATTCAAAGACAATTTGATCTAAAGACTTATGCTTAAATGCTTGAAGAATGTTTCTTAGACAAATATAAATAATGAAGTTAATGCCTATTTCTTCTTTCCAAAAAGGTCTGATTCCTTGTAGGTATACACTCTTTATGGAGCAGACAACTCTCTACTTAACTCTTTCAACCTTCCCTTCCACCCCCCATAAACAACTCTACTGTATGCTGAGTCCAGCCAATTCTCTTGAAAACCCCTCCACCATTTTGTGGCTTTCTGGACACAAACCCCATTTGATGAAACCAAACAGCAGGCATACTGTCAGGGGTTCAGCTGCTGCCACTTCCCGCGATGACCAGCAGGTGTCCTCGTAACATCCTGTCAGGGTTCTTGGCTGCTGCTTCCCACGACTACCACTGGATGGCCTAACTTCCTGAATGTTCTCTGCCTCATTTAGTTTATGTGTTACGCCTGTGTTTAGTTATTGTTGTCACGTGTTTTTTTCTGTTATTTCAGCCCTACCTTTGCTTGAGTTGCCATGCTTCGTGTATGCACTTGTGTACTAAGCCTGCCTTCAGCTTCTCAAACCTTCAGTAAAGAAAACCTTGTTTTCTGGAAACCCACCTTTTTTGTCTCTGAGTGATCTCTGCACTTGGATTCACCCTGCTCCTTGTAACAAATACAAAGGCTTTGTGGGCAATTTTTGGATAGGAAGATGGAGACTTGCACGTCAGACTAATGGCATAAGATAAGCAGAGTGCAGAAACTCAGCGGGTGTTTATCCATCAAACAGCAGAGCAGTAAGTGAAGGTATAGGTGCATCTTGTGGAAGGGCAATCCTGGTCCAGTGCCAGACGTGCTGCAGGTTTTTGTTCCATCCACGCCTTTGATTGCATAATCAAATGCTCTTAGGCTGATCACCTGTGTAGGTGACCATGAGTTCAAAGCACTCAGTATATAAGTGTATATTTCAAGACTGAAGAGTCTGCAGGAATATACATCTCTGTGACTCCTGGTTGCCTTTCTCCTGTATCCAGGACTGATGTAAAGAATGAGGCTCTGTACAGTCTGTTTCATTCCTTCTTAATTCCAACTCCTCCTTTTACTCTGACAGTCTTTAAAGCTCTATAAACAGCCACGCCGCCAACATTTAGCTGAAGACACTCCGCTGTCATTTTTTCCTAGCCTTGTTACAATTCCCAAGCTCCATGCTCCAGTTTCTGTTGTACACAGATTGTTGCTGTGTAATTGCACCCACATAAAACCATGATAATGTTCTGCTAGAAAGATACCCTGTTGGCAACTTGGCGGAGAGAATTTCCATTTTGAAAAAGAAGCCACATTAGCAACCGCAGAGCGGGACACAGATGTTACGAGACGATTTCTGCACTTGTTTATGAGTCACAGCCCTTGTTTATTTGGTAACAAACTGTTTGATACCAATTATGAGGTATTGTAATGAGGTCCAAGGGTGTGCTCGGAGTTAGGCTATAACCGATAAACAGAAGGTTCATTTTTGGGTGGTACGCAATAAAGAGTGAAAACAGGCACTCGGTCTTAATGAAAACAGCCTCGCCACAGATTAATGGCTGCAAATTTTTACCTCTTAAAAGCATGTTTTTTCCCCTGTTTGATTATTGTTCATCAGCTTGTTTTTGAACTGAATTGTTTTAAACTGCCTGCACATGAGTTGCAATTACATTGCAATATATTTTATTGCTGTTTATTTATTTATTTAATGGGGGGAAGGGCTGCAGACTGGCAAAATAAAAGCTGCCTTTCCTTAGATGAATAAAAATTCTGAGCATGTTAATTGATACAAATGTCATTTTTGTGATTTTTTTTGATAATCTGACATTTCATGATTTATTGACTTGTAGTAACAGCTGAGTAACAAGGAAAAAACAATTACTTGTATGTATTACACTCATTCGCATTGTTCATCATATGACTGTAGAATCAGGAACTACGAAAACCAGTGGGGAAACATTCAATTTGATGAACTACTCCCCACATATGGAAATGAATAGCTATAATAAGCAATGGAATTTTACCTGAACTGCACACCTGATTTGAAGCTTTTCCTGGGTTTACTGTCAGCAGAAAAGCTGGGATATAGAGGGTAGCAGGCTAACACTGCCCTGTGAGTCTGCATCTTTGAGGGTGTGATTTGAGGATGAGGGGGCTGTGGTTATAAGTTGGCTGTCACAGGTTTCCGAGACAAATTCCATCACAAACCAAGAAATATAAGCAGAACTGCAGGGAACCTGCTGGGAACCTCTGGACTGCTGTAAAGAGAACCGCCATAAGCATGTGTACTGATCATTTAACAGCACACTAAAGAGGTATGGATTCAGTGTTAAATCTAAGAAGGGCCTGAGCAGATATTAAAGCTGCATGGTGCCGCAGGCACTGCAGTTAGCAGGGCATAGGTTAAGGATGACTTATGCGCATTACAAAGAAGGGCACTAGAGGAGTTTTGATAAAGTTACATGTTTTGTTATTTAAAATGGGCGCTAAATGATGCAATGCTGAGATACATGAAAATACAGGTAGTTTTTAGTTTATGGCATTATGTATGGAAATACAGCCCCTACAGCATGAAAATCAGAATGCTATATGCACCATGCCGTAGCTGTGCTCAGGTAAGCATTAAGCAAACAATGATTAAAGGGTAATAGTGAAACATAGCAGGTAAGCATTAATAAAGTAGCACCTGAGCATTCCATGCTTAGCCAGTTACTCTGCTAAAAGCAATGCACCAAAGGTGGATTAGAGGGTAAAATCTGTCCACCTTATCTGTGCATCATATCAAACTGGACATGTGCTTAATGCTTGCAAATATTTACAGAACTTTGCTAAATGAAGGCAGGACATTACACTGCTGTCCTGGAGAAGCCACCATATAAGATCATAGTAATTGTGCAAAAAAATATGTTTGGCAGCAAAAGGTACTCCATACAGTGAAAATGTTAAGTATTAGAGATTCTGTCTAATCAGCAGGGAAATGATACTGGTATGCAGGTGTTCAGTTTTTCTTGCTGCACCAGAGTGAAAACATTGTTGATCTTGGGTTTGATCTATAGATGTCAACTGTCATTTGATACATGTATGGAAAAAGTTCCAGAGCCAGGGTTTTCTGAAAGCCAGTCTGAAGTCTACAGCTGAGAGGATTAATGAGTGTAGTGTACTCTATGTGCACTACAGAGTGAACTTGAAATTTCCCACATCCCAGCCTTGCTGTATTGGGCTGCTCCAAAAAGTGTAATATCTGCAGTGTTCTCCAAGTTAACAAAACCCTAGACTTCCATGTGTATCAACCGCCAGCTGGACAAAGGACAACTGTGTTTGGCCAGCGCATATTCAAACAGCGTTTGCAGACCAGCGGTCGTGTTTGATCACTGTCTGCCCCTTGGTTGACGCGGTAACAGAGCGAGGGTGGCGGTTTTGTGCCCGTCAGAGGGCACGAATAATGGATCCCACGTCCAGACCGATTTCCACTCCCTCACACTTTATCCAGACTTAACAAGGTGGGGGGATGTTCCACTGAGTGGGATTGTGGGTAAAATGTAATGCATTAGGATGGATGACTGACCCTTGACCCCACTTCTGTCGTGGTCACTAAGAGCCTGGTGTGCAAAGGAATTTCTTGCACAGTGCATCCCTGAGCAGTGCTAAGTGACAGGCCATTGGTCACAGCTGACAGGCCATGAGATGAGGGCCACCGTGAGCTGCAGTGATCTCTATGCAGGGAAGACAGCGCTTTCATGCAGGGGGACAGTTTCTCTCCAGACTCCTGACCGCTGGAACATCTTACCAGTGATGTGGCTGCAGAGTGCAGAGTGCTTGCTGCAACGGTTTTTAGCATGTTCACCGCCGTGGTTTCATGCAATCCTAAATGACAGCACAGAGACAGGAGAGTAGACCTTAGCTGTTTCACTGTTGCAGCTGAGATACTGTGCACAGGTCTGCACTGTTTTATGTTTGTGTCCCTACTCCATCATCAGACTCCATAACAGCATTTGGTGTGACTGCATTGCTTCAGTCAAGTCACAGTAGGCCCCACACTGGTTACCACCAGGGGGCGACATTGTAGAGGGGGATTTACTGCTTCCTCTTGGTGGGAATAGGGATAGGATCTTTCTATGTGCTGTCATGTCAGATCAATCAATCATGGAGGCAGGAGCTGCCATGAATCCTGGATTCGGGTTGCAGTAAGGGCTACTGTTAGCATTAATGTAAGCATTAGGTTTAAACAGACCCATTACATTTTCACTGTAAATGCAAAATTATGTAACAATAGCCTAAAGGAAGTCTCCTCAGAATATGGTGTAGACTCAAACCCTCATTCAATCAAACCACAGTGCATTCTGTATCTTTAACTCTGTGTGCCCAATTCAAGCAAGCATTTTAGACATCTTTACAAACTGCCCATTGCTTTTATCCAACACCAAACTTATGACATTGCACAAGTACCATTAAAAAGTAAGATTCACTTAATTTTGATGTTCAAAATGATGGTCTCATTGCATTGTGGGTAGAGTGAATTTGGCCCCAGGCCTCATTCTACCTTCTTTCAACCTTGTGTCTGTGCACAGCTACATGGATTATGGGAGTCACAGGTGGTGGTATGAGACCTAATATTTCCTACACTAAAAGCTTTCAGCTTTTCCCTTTGAAGACATTGGTCAGAGCAGGAGACTGTAATAATAATCTCAAACAGAATCAGGAAATGAGGACTCCATAAAACTCAGACAACCTATTTAATAAAGGTGCACCCCACAGAGAAAAACCAGAGGTCCACAGCACTAAAATTGGAAAATCACCTTATCTGATTAAACTTGATTGTAGTGAATATCTTTTCTCCAGTGAACGGTTTTTTTCTCTCTTTTTTATCAGGGCATATTTTTCCCTATTTGCACACACAGCAGGTTACCACCAGCCACCAGAACATAATTGTTTCCACATTATTTCTGCCCTTCCTGTCCTCACATTTATCTTCACAGTATTTTACTTGAGCAAGGCTTGTCAAGGAGATAATTATCACCTTATGTTTCTTTTTCTAAATGCATATATAAATATATATGTCACATTTTACTGCACAAATTTGATTAATTTGGGCACTGGTGCATACCCTTTTGCTTTTGTGGTGCCTTTTCACCACCTACTGGCAAAGCAAAGGTACTGCCATTACCCTGGGGGGAGTTACATCGTGTCAGTTAGTCAGTCAGTTACACAGTTACACTTAAGGTTTTAGCATTTCTGACTTTGGAAGGCTGAGCACCTGAATGCTTCACTTACAGGTTTTTCCAACTTTTCGTGCAGCTTTCAAAATGGGCAATTCGAAGTAGTGTGCTGTAAATGAAGGTAAATTAGCCTGGGAAACCACAGCTCCCTTCTGTGAGCATGATGGCTGTTTGATTTCATCCCGGAGTTTCACTACATTTTCCCAAGAAAAGCCTATTTGATTGAATTTAGAATCACATCGTCAGGTAAGTTAACATGAGAGCAATACACAAAATGGAAGTTTGCCTGTTCGTACCAAACATATAACCTACTATGTGCACTTAATGTATTTTTGAATTAATTACCTAAAAGGCACACTCACAGTAATTAATTAGTTTCAAAGGCATGAGGCATATACAAACAAGGCATATACAAACAATGTTTTTCTTTTCCCTATAATGTTTGCTTATTTAAAAGCAAGGACATGGATTGATAGTGGAGAAATCTCCTGTATCCAAGAATGTCTTTCTCTAATATTAATATTTCTCCTTTCAATGAAGGTCCCTCATATTTTCAATCCATATGGCCATTCAAAGCATCTCAGCGCACGTAAAACTTCATCAGATCCAGTCTCTCCATCAGCAGCCGTAAGCATAGCATTGTACAAAATGGGTGCAACTCCTAAAAATTTTACAGTATAAACTAGAAGTCTAATCTCAAGTGCAATGTGGGACAAAAGTCTGACAATTATCAAGCACCTACTAGACCAATGAATGATATGACTTAATATGGTTAATGAATTGTGACTGTCTCGCAATACTGCTCATCATTAAAGTCTTTCAAACAGTCAACATTAAAGTCTTTTCAACTCAGTCTTCAAAACTGAGTTCTGATCCAAAATGTATGTGCAGACACAGGACCAAAAGTCAGAAAAATGTCATTGGAAGTGGCAGGGGGAGCAATGGCATTTTGCGAACGGGCTGGAGGAGTCAGCGAGCACTCCTCGGGTTTAAGGTTGTGCGGACGGGCAGAGAACTCCTCCGACCGGCCCTTAATGAGGTGCGAGATCTTCCCCCTGCAGCTTAATGGCCTGCGACATCACCGTACAACACGTCCAGGCGCTTCCCCACAAAAAGGTCAGCGCGACTTTCATTCCTGTGCAGCGGAATTAGGAAGGGGTTTGGAAACGCGGAGCAGCAAAGGAGCGTGGCAAACCGGGGGGGGGGGTGGCGAATTATCGGGGAGGGGTTAGAGGAGTGGAGGGGACCTGAGGGAAAGGGGGTGCAGGCTTTTCGGTAGTAGACCCGACCCCACCAGGCTGGGGCGGCACAGGTCATGTTTGCATTCTGGGCAGCTTAACCAGTTTTTGGTCCTTCCTGCACCTAAAATCTGCCTTTGAGCATTGGCATGGTTAGAGACTGAGCCAGCTATTCTAAAGGGGTGTGTTTTTGGGTTTTTGGGCAGGAAAGGGAGTCATATTTCTCAGGTGCATTGGAAAGAGAGGAAGTGAGGTGGAGAATACAACAGAAAAGAACAGGACTTTATTAATATCCAAAGGGTACATTACATTGCCAACCACCTTAAAAAGACTTTCAAATACAAATAAAAAAGCAGTTATAAATACATCCAATTGTATTTATGCATTTTCACTGAGGAGACATATGCTGAAACGTACAATATTTCATCCTTGTTAGGGAATATTTACCCTGAAATTTGCTGGTCTCTATTTGAAATTCAATCACAGACCAGTCAGAACTGGAACAGATGGAGAATCAAAGGTTGTGATGGTTCATTTTCTCTGAGGAGATGAAGTTCTGTTTCTGATCACCGAGTTCTCCCTCTAGTCTTCCATTCTTTTTGCTTACACACTTTAAAAATATAACAGGATAAAAATAAGGCAAACACAGCATGCAGCTTTGACTTCAGGCATGCCATAGTCCAATTTCTCATGCAACCATATTTACAGAATAACGGCACAACATTGCAGAGTTCTTTGGATGACAGCATTATCAGTGATTTAGTTTCAGGGTAAAGCAGTAATACGTGAAAGGGCGTGTGTTGCTGCGATTGTTGGCATGACGGTGATGCGGTTGCTAGGCACAAGGCCAAGCCAAATACCATCTCCATCACCGAGCGCCAATAACCACAGTAATGCACACTGTAATAAAATAATTGCATTGTTTGTTCTGATCCACAGCATATAAATAAACCTCAATAAATCATATACAAATGCACTTATTATGAACATCCAATATGATATAATTAGGTAGTTACACTTTATCGTTTATGTTCAATTCACCGACATTGACCATAACAACAGTAATTACTTTGAGGAATATGATGCCTGAAACCTTTCTAAAGATCTCAGTAAATATTTTGCTATGCATGATCGTGACACTGAATTATTGACACTGAGGGTTTTGGAAAAATTAGAAAAAAAAGAAACAATCATGCTTAAATTATTAATTTTCAAATCATACCAGCCATTTGTTTAACAGAAACATAGAGTACTGTTGGGTGGCGCCAGAATGCAGGTGTTCTAAAATACTATATATCAACCTGCTCTCTCCCAGGGCGATGGTCATTAGCATATGGAGCAGTCAAGCTAATGTGCTCTTCTGCCTCCAGTTATTGAAGGTATTGATAACTGAGGAGAGACGCTGAACAATGCCAGTGCTTCTTGCTTCCTACAATGAATAAGAAACAGCCACTAATCTGTAATTAAACCTGCAAAAGGAGAACCTTCCATAAGGACTGATAGATTTATATGAGAAACAATTTGAAGCCTTTTTTTCCCCTTTGAAAAATAGTCCAATGATAGTCCACAGCATGAGAAAGGAACAATATTGCGAGGTCAGCATTTCGTCTGAATTCTGCTCTATCATCTTATTTTGCAAAAATGGCTCTCTCATGAAATGCACATCTGCTACCTCTTGCTGCAAAATAATCAAAACGAATGAGAGAAAATATGCTTTTGCAGCATTCGGCCACAAATAAACCCCCACATTGCTACTCAGGTGGATTAGTTTGTTTTTATAAGCTTCAGAGCGTTGCTGCTATCTGGAATGCTGGATCGTGGCCAAGTATAATTCCAAGACAATTTATGAAGTACGAAAGGTCTGAGGATCGCTGTTGGATGAGATATGGAGGAAGGCCCTGGGGCATGAATGAAAATGCTTTATGACATGAAAATTCCAATTATGACATTCCTTTTATTTTAAGGCCTCCACCTTCCGACCGAGGCAGGAGCACGAGGCAGAGTGGTGTTCAGATGTAAATTCCGCTCGACAGAAACATCATCTTCCTCCATCACTTCTCTCTCCACCACTTTGACTGCACCATCACCTGCGTATTTCATTACGAATTTACTCTGGGAATAAAAGGTTAAATTTCCTCTACAGTCACAGAAATACAATTATACCCCGAGTTGTGCAGTTATTGTAATGAGTGAAACCTAATGGTGTAGATATCAAGTATTAGTGTTTTCTGTACAATTCCATTCAGTATTTTATTTAGGTATTACTAAATACTCTTAAAAATAAAAGCTTGCATTCACATTCTGCATTAAGTGCATCTTCCTCATAAGGTCTCCTGAAAGCATGCACAGTACCTTTATAAGCAGGCCATTACTACTTTATAAATCATTCATAATAATTTAATTTGATGACACACTGGCTGTCTTCATGCAAAAACAAGCTTTTTTCTCGATCACTGGTCTTAAGTGACTTCAGCAGCCTACATAATGAACGTGGTTCACATTCACCAGGGTTCTCAATCTACCTGTCTTCAATTAGCTGGTCAATACTGTTAAAGCCACTGTAACAGCCACTGACTGGTGAAAAGAGTGTTGGGGGGATGGTTGGGGGGCAAAAGCAAAGCACCCCAGCTGAACTGAAACAGGATGCATGTGCAATAAATAATTATAAATTTGATCAGAACTTGAAGTACATAGTGAACTTGAAGTACATAGTACATAGTGAATATTATGCCTGTGCATCAGCTACATAAAACACATAAATGAGGACACTCGTGCCTCTGGTGATGACTAAAGCACAGCGCTTCACCCTCAAGGACACAAAGGCGGCCTCAAAATGAGAACAAAAAGCACCTTTTCTCCCGAGCCGCTGCACTCCCCACTCCCTGGCTGTAGTGAATGTTAATCATTCTCAGCCGATGGGGCGATCCCTTCATTCAGACTCATTCAGCGCTGGCACTCACTGCACGGCACCTGACATTTTCTGGCGTGAGTCACCGGGTCCATCTGGGCCGTTTGGTAACGCGTCCCTGATTGAAAAGGACGCTGGTCTCCCTCCCACTCTCAGCATCATAGATCAAGTGTGAATCACCCAACCTCCCCCCCCAACCCCCACCTTTCCCACCCACAACTCCTCCTGGTCAAGCTCGGACGAGGCACCGACACAAAGGGCTAATTAGAGTAGGCCGACAGGGGGAGCGGCCGCAATGACTCAGTCAGCAAGTCCTGCCCACGGTGCCCGGGCGGTTGGCCTTCGTCCTGCAAACGCTCCCCCCGGAGGATGGCGATGGATCGTTCCTAATCGTTGCCTTGGTTTCCCGCTCGTTAATCACATGGTCCAGCGCGGGGCTCCCACACACACACTCAGTATCATCACCGTGCGCACGAAGAAAGGGAGGGAAGAGGAGGGAAGACTTACCGTGCCAAGAGAGGCTTGTGTAGGCTGGTGTCCTGAGCAGTGAACTCTCCTTATCTTCCAAGTGTGATTTATCAAAGATTTACCACCGCCTTTCTTTTAATCTCATTGTAAAACATGCTTGGGGACTTGCACTTATCCAGCACTGTTATAGCCCTTGCTATTGACATCTTTTTTTCCTGTGCATGTGCAGGTACTCACAAATGCTGCAATCTAAAGCTTGTTCCACATGTTTCATTAGCCTTTGTTCCTGATTGGGATATAACCTGCTTGGGTATCAACAGAGCACCATGGGAAATTTATCCTGCAACGTTGTGAACTCTTGTGCTGAAGTGTCCGCAACTCCCCTGTCCCAAACTTGACCCTTCGCCTATAAAATTGAGGCATTCTGTGCTGGCCTTAAGAGTTTTGAGACCGTATCTAATGAAAAGCTTGATATATATTTTTCCTATGATAATAGAGCTGGGGTGAGGTATTATTATGCTCCTTTGAAATACCTCAGGGGGTTGTGCTTGTTGATCGGCTACACACTGGAGCAGCTTTGTGGTTGATTATAATGGAAAACAATGTTTTCTTTCTCTGGGGGTGGCGATAAGGGCTTCTCCATTATTTTTACATTGTGTATCATTTTCGTTGCTGAAATACTTGCTGGTATTAATTATCTGCAATGAGGCCAAATAAACACGCAGAAAAGAAACGCTTTGTGTGTTCTAATAATAGCTTCTGTCTCTGTAGCAGAAACAGATGTAGGCTAGAAAAGAGCCAGGGTTACAAACAATGCACCTTGGTGTCATTAGCTACAGCATTCAGATATAAGGCAATATCAGTTCTCTGGAGTGGCTCAGGTGGTAACAGTCCTACAACTCGGACTCAGAATTGAGTCTGAGTGATGCCATTCACCACAAGTTACCAAAAATTCACATTGGCAGAACACAATTAGCTTAGTTCTGCTAGTGTAGGGTGGGTTACATTGGGCAGGGTCCACTTGTTGTATCCGTCAATAGCACCTTCTAGCAGCTCACCTGGTGCTTATGAGTGGATCAGATGGTGTCAGTGAGATGCACCGAACCTCAGTTTGCCTTTTATTGTCCTGTTGCACTGTGGGACTTGTAGTGTGAAAGATAGTTGTGGTTTGAATGTGGGTGTACATCAGAGGGCTGCATTCCTGGAACTTCGGCCTCCTGCACTGGGGCAAAAGCTGGTATAGGTGAGATGTGCTTGACACCACTGACAGTTAAAAGGGAAAAGCCAAAAAAATGGCCAAAATGACTACAGGATAAACTCTCTAATCATATGCAGGTGTGTCTTACTGCTGCTGCTGGTCTGTCTTGTCATTCTTGGTCAGAACACCCAACCTCTGGTTTGAAAATGTTACGAAAATGTCATTTTACTCAGTAAATGACAGCAGTGTTTTACATCACCTCACCATGGCAATGTTGTGGCCAAGACCAGCTGAATGGCATCATGGGTAGCCAGAGTTTTGCATGTGTCCATCAGGAATCAGCCAGCTAAAAAATCTACCACACCAAAGCAGCGCATTGCGGGGGGTCCCTGATGATCTTATCGCTGTCTGAGGAGGAGAAATGGCATATTCATTTTCCAGAGTGTCCTTCCCATGCGGAAATGAGATTCATGCGAGATCTATACAGGCTGAAACGCGAAGAGGGCCCATTGATCCACAAGCTATTAATCTCAACCAGCCGGGTGAAGAGTTCAGCCACAGGCTGAAGACAATGTGGAAATTGGGGTGTGGTTCTGTCTCTTCAAACTCAAAAAAATATTTGATGATGAATTGACTAATGGTTGATTGATGATTTGAGTAGATGGCACCAAAGTATACTTTCACCAGAAGTAATTTTTATCTTATTTGCTTTTGATAAAAAGTGTTGTAGTACAAGGGAAGCGTACATTCAGGAAAATGCAACACAGATAAAACCGCAGATGTTCCCAAGTGAAAAATGTGTGGAGGCTCTCTCATTTAAGTGTTTAATGAGTCTCCCAATACTCTCCTACTTTTTACATATTATCATGTTTCTCTGCTAAATTCAACACTCTTTCATTCTGATGAAACAATCTTTCGAAGAAAGTAAGATGTCGTCACTTTGTGGTATGGCAGTATATTGTAGGTCAAATGCTGGGTCCTTTGATCTTTTCCTTAGTGCTACCTTAAATGAAGAGGAAATAAAACCCATTGGTACCTCCTTGGAATCCCCTCTAATATGTCCTAATGAAATGCAGAGAGAGAGTAGCATGTAGTGGGGTTTCAAAGAGGGTGTTTCTCCCCTTCTCTGTCCTGGCCTCTATAAAGACCCCCTCATCACTGACTGCTTGGGTGGGGACAGTTCCACTGAACTCAGTCCAATGAAATCAACATGTAAAACCTCAGTCCAAGTCCAATAACAATAATAAAAAAACATTCAGGTTTCTTAACATGAATTATGATACATAATATGTTCGAAAGCAAAAATGAAATAGCTGTGATAAATAATTAAAAAAAAAAAGAATCAACTGCCACCTTTGGTGCCAGTTCTTGTTAAGTGGGTAATATCTGTATAATTCCACTGTGATTGCATAATTAGGGCCATACTCGGGGTCACCTCTGCATGAGTGCACACCTCTATGCAGTGACAAACAGTTAACTCTGGTTTATGAAAAGACACATTTAATATTAGGGGTGGGTTGCTAATGCTTACCTCCAATCTCCGCCATAAAGGTGACCTAATCCCAGTAATTACAGTCAGAAGGTATGCTACTGTAACACAGCAGCACAGTAATTACTTACATAACTGTGATGCGTCTCGCATTGTGCGGTTACATTCAGTGTGAAAATAGTACGGCTATATTTTCAGTGTGCAGTGATGTAGATAACCTGACATTTCACAAAAAAAACATCCGCAAATTACACCAGAAAATGTCAATCCACACCACCAATTTCCTAATGTTATGGCAGTCCCCCTCAGACTCAGTTCAGTAAATAAGGAATAAGCTTCCTTTGGCAGAGTCAAATTCAGATTGAGGAGGCACTGTAACTGATGTGACAATTTGTGATTTATGCTACTAGGAACATATTTAAGAAAGGATTACATTTTTGCATTCTTTCACAGTATTTTGTGACGATGTGGTGTATTGTGATGAAATTAATGCTGTATCGTGCAGGAGTATGCTGTATTGTGATATAGTGTAAGTACTGAACAAATGCAACACTTGCTGAAAGCCATTATTAGGATTTAAGGGCAAAAGTCACAGCTGTTCAATTCCTCCCTCAGTGATGCAGACAAAGTTATCGATAAGGGGAAATGTATTGAAAAGGTAAGCAAAAACAGCATTGACAAATAATAGGAAGAATCCAAGAAATACCTGTTGAGCTTCCAATTAACGGAGGCAGTGCTTTTGTTTGTCAAATGCAACACAGGCTTATGGCAGGGATTGGGTACACATCTGTGTTTGAATCATATGAATATAATTATGCTAAACACCAGTGGCATTGAGTGAGCCCTGACAGGCAGTGCAGGAATGTGAACAGATGTTTCCATGAGAGGCAATATGCAGCAAAGCCTGTTGCTATTTTTGAAGCCCCACATGCCCGTTTTTATCATAGAGTACATTGTTGGTAAAAACACACTGTGGGTAACCCCAAGTCAAATGCATACCCCTCTGTAGCGTTACCATCTTTTTCAGGGTAGTGATAAACTGCAGTGGTGTGTGCTACACTGTCAAATGGCAAGAATTTGAAACGCTGTAGAACCTTGTCTGTTGGGTTCATGAGTGTCACATCAGAGGGATGGTGATAGCATGAAACCCAGCGACACCTTTAAACGCTTTTAACCAGCAGGCCATTGTACTCTTAGCTGCTCTGAGGTTATCATGAACTTGTGCCAGTGTGTAAGACACTCAGATCCCCAGGGATGGGTGACACAGGGTCTGATTCATAACATCACATTACACTCGCTTAACAGATGCTGTTATACAGAACGACTTAGACAACAATTTTTACACATGATCTCTTTAAACAGCTCCCATGGGAACCAGGTTATGAGCCCAAATCCTTGACCGCTACACCACACTGCTGCCCTAAGTGATGCACTGCATTAAATTCAGAGGGGCTGGATTGCCCGGCGATGTTGCCTAGTAACAGCCCTCACTGTGGACGACGAGGAGGAGCACCACATGTGACCACCCTCAGAGCTCCACACATACCCCCGAAACTGTCACCCCTCCCTAAAAAACATACCTGGAAACCCACCCGTTGGTGGATTGGTTGGTGCTCATCCATCAGTCAGGCTGTGTATGTGAATGTGTGGACATGCTGAGAACCCAGGCAGAGGATCCTCTGGGGTCCTCAAGGTTCTGACATGCTGAATCATTGCATTACATCACTGTCATTTAGCAGATGCTCTCATCCAGAGCGACCTACGTAGGTTACAGATTTTACATGTTATCCACTTATATAGCTGGATATTTACTGAGGCAATTGTGGGTACCCCGCCCAAGGGTACAGAAGCAGTCCCCAGTGGGGAATCGAACTGGCAACCCTACAAGCCCTACACACTGCCACTGTGCTACACTGCTGCCCACAACCAATGCATATCTCCCTTACACTGCAGCTCTGAGAGAGTACCAAGCGTGATAACTGTTCACATCCTCATACTGCCATGCTGTCCGTGTGAGCTGGTCTGCTCAGGTCCTCTCAGAGGGTGGTATGTGTTGGTCAGCTTCTGTGCCTGTGTTCCTGTGTAACTGTTATTGAGCTGCAGAGCAAAGTTTTCCTTGGACAGGCAATAAAGTGAAGTATGAAGTTTGACACTGAAATCTGGATTTCATATCAGTGTATTTGGGAAAGGGGACTAAACTCACAGAAGCGTGCTATTCTGAGCACTGACCTCCTTTTCTTGCGGCTTTTCAAACGAAGAGCTAAATTCCTGCGCAAACATTTAACATTTTACTGCAGGATCAGTGTGAGAATTGGAGAAGTGGATTAGCGTCTATGTCATGCCTGATTATGACCATCTGCACTGGATGTGTTGGCTTGTGGTGTAACATCACATTGTTCGTACAAGATTTTACATTACTTTGCCCCACTAAAGGGTAATGTTGCTAATGATAAACAGTTGCAGAAAAACAATAGCTACACTGCAAACATTAATTCAAGGGCCATTGCCTCACTGATCTGATTACCAAGAGCAACAGCACAGACTCACAGCCAGTCATGGCTGGCTCCAGACATGCACTTGCCTGCACTTTTTCTCTCCCTTTGACCACGTTTGCCCTTGCCTTCCCTGCAGCGTCCAACTCAGCGACAGTTCAGAACAGAGTAAAAGCAGACACTTTAAGCCTTGTTCAGGCTGGACTGGTCTATTCACTGCACTTCAAAGAAACCGTTGCCAAGAAAGCCCCACCACATTTGTGTTCGGAAAAACGTGCTCATGTCACAAGTGAAGAAGGGAACCTATCTGTGCTTTTAAAGGGTGCCAAGGGCAGCAGGACTGAGGGCACTCTGTGTGTGTGCTGTGCAGTTTTCCACTGCGATCAGTCCAGAATGATGTGAGACTGGCAGCGATTCCGCTGGGCTCAATAGCGGCCTGGTGGTGCTGGCTCTGATGTCGATCGCTGTCTGTGAAAAGAGACTGATGATACTGCAACTCCAAGAACTCTTCAGGGAAAAGTTAATGAATCCACCCACGAGCTCCATGCACAGTCTTTCTATGAAAATACACTATGTCCCCATGTACACTACGTGGGCAGTAGTGTAGCATATTGGTAAGGAGCAGGGCTCGTAACTGAAAGGTTGCTGGTTCGATTCCCCTCTGGGGCACTGCTGCTGTACCCCTGGGCAAAGGCACCCAACCCAGAATTGCCTCAGTAAATATTCAGCTGTATAAATGCATAATATGCAAAACTGTAACCTATGTAAGTTGCACTGGATGAGAGCATCTGCTAAATGACAATAATGGAAATGTAAAATGTAAATGTTTCTGTTGCATTAATAAGTAAAATAATAAGCTCTCTCTCTGGTGGTCTTAGGCTTCATCCTCAGTGGCAGAACAATTCAAAGCCATTGCCTACAACCTTGTGTACCTCATTTTGCTTAGACAGAGAACAGTATCGCTGTTCGCAAGCACAAAAGTGACCCACGCGTGTCTAGACACCTTATCACTAACTGAAGGCTTTCCCTCCTGGTCTTGAAGGTCCGTGGTTTTGAAGGGTTTTTAAAAGCCTGGAATCCAGCGGCTGCCTGACACTTGGAGTGACAGATGATTCGAATTCCCATCCAATAACCAGCTCTGATTAAATAAAGACCTGAGCTGAGATGAAAATCACAAAGCATGAAAATCTCCTGTCCTCATCATTGAGCTGGGCTGAACCTGAAGCAATAGGCCAAGTTCCATGACTGCATCAAATGCAATATTTCAAGCCTGAGGCAATGACAAGGCTTGTGTCACCAGTGTATATAGACCTTTTTAATTCTGATACTGAGTGTGAGTCTGGGAGGAAAAAGGTTAAAGACATAGCCCAGATGGCTGTGAAACTCAAGAATCAGGGAATTAGGTGAAGTCTTCTCACATTATACTCGATTTAAAAAATGCGCACTACACCTCTCATTATGCAATGAATGTGATTAAAAAAAACGTCATGGAAATAGAGACTCCCCACGTGCACATTCATTCTGAGTCATTTTTAGTAACAGCCACTAAAATGCACATGATTCTTCCTCATGATTTATATTCCAGTACAAAGATGGAGAATATAAGAGGAAAAAATGAGAGGATCCCTGTAGCCATGTGCATATATTCATAAATATGTCTGTAGTCGTACATGTGTGTACATGCAAATCTTAGTGTTTGTGTATGTACATGAACATGTATGTGAATGAATGTGTTCATGAGCATCTGTGTGTGTGTGTGTGTGTGCGCGCATGCGCATGCATGTTCGTGTAATAATACATGCATGTGTACACCAATATCTCTGCACACACATGTGCTGCATTCATTTTACTTTAGTAGCCATTGCATTAGAGATGTAAACCTCTCCTTTGGTGTGCCTGTACAAGAGGAGATTTCTGTGCTGGTTAATGGCCCTCAGCTCATGCCTCCAGCTGCCTCCCCACCCAAGGTAAACTGTATACTCTCCTATAACAGCATGTGGTAGTTTATTTTTATATATGTATACACAACATGGTAATGATGAAACTGAGAAATTACACTGTTGTCATGGTGAAAACACTAAAACGACAGGACATCGAGTCTCATATCTTGCTTTTTTGTCGCGAAGAGACCGATGAGGTCAAACACCAGTTTATCAAATACTGCCATCTTGTGGTACAAAGATGAACAACAAAAGGCCTCCAAATAAATTAATTTCATTAGGATGTAATAGACAGGCAGCTGTGGCCACGTGGTTAGGCACTGCTGCTGTACCCTTGGGTAAGGTATTTAACCTGCATTTATTCTGAAAATACCTCATCTCATTCAAATCACACAGCTCCATTAATTACCACTGAACTACTAATTTCAGTTTGATGGGTCATTTTTGCAACACTTTATGAAAATCCAGATACGTATCGTAAGCCTAATTGAGTCAACTTTGAGTTTTCTCAAAGAAATCCAAGGGATTTGCCAAATATTTTCCACTGCAAAAACCATAGTGACTACCCCTTATGATGTATAATTTTTCCAGGAATAACTTTTACTTAATCTTTATGACAGATTCCAGAATCACCAAAATCCAAATACACCAGATACAAGTTAAACTAGCTGGCATGTAGTTTCCAGGGTCAGTGCAATCCCCTTTCTTATACAGTACATTGGTATTACACAGCTTTGTTTCCAGTCATCAGGAACTTCTACAGTTACAAATGATTGCATAAAATTTTTTTGTAAATGGATAATAAATAATCTCTCCTAGCTCTTTAAGTACTCCAGTATATATGGGTATATACCATCAGGGCCTGGTGACTCGTCTTTATTTTTTTCTCCAGTACTTCACAGCCTCTTATTCCAATATTACCTTCTGCTTCCTTCGGCAACCACAAGGATTTATCTAACCACTACGGAAACTGCCTGTTCAGCTTCTTTTTCCTTACTTATGGAATGAATTTATACCACAGGTTGAGAATACAGTTTTTTTTTTTTTTCAAATTTGCACGAGTTCTCGTTCACAGTTCTGCAGGCAAGAAGTGTTATCTAGTCAATGCTGCATAAATTCTCTCCTTTTTTAAATTTAGCCTGCCAAACTGAAAACCCCAGATCTGGAGGAGGTGGCTTTGACTTCCCAGTATATCTAAAATGTGACTCTGTGGTGGCCATTTGACTGCAGTGACTCTGATACATCAGCAAAGATTTTATCAGGATTATTACACAGAAAAGCCAAGATTAGATGGATGGATTGAAAAAAATCCTGCTTAAACCCTGACATATTTTCCCATAGAAACAATATTGCAACTGGCACTAGTAATGTCTGTCCCTGCTGACAGACTTTTTGATGTTGTCTCAGATCATTTATTATAATCTGACCCTAGAGGCCAGTTATTTTTCTACATATAGGCCCTTCTCTTTTCTCCAAGCAATTTAATGTATATACCTTTGCTAGGATTTAGAGAGTTGGATCCTGAAATTTGCTGTACATTCAGGTTTGGTTTTACATACAGGGTTACTCAACCTCCTTTTATCATTTCTGAACATCTTATATGCAAAGATGTTGTGCTTTCCCCCTTCCCGTGTATTGAGCCAAGCTTCTATAATCCCTTCTGTTGCCAAAGCCCCAATTTACCACAAGAACCTCCAACACTTCTGTTCAAAGCTACTTCAAAGTATTACCTGTACTTTTTACTCTCCCAGTCTCCTGCTCTCATTCCAGATATTTAGCTGACTAGCCGAGCATTCACTATCTGCGGCCTACCTCTAAGCTCAAAAGTTGCTTACGGCATTAGAACCTTACCAATCAATGGCATTATTCATCACAAACACTGCTGTGTTTAGAGTATTTGTGAGCAGGGCATTTCATATCAATGATTTTGAATCCATCCCTTGCCCTAATATCACAGCTTTCACCAAGAGATGATATTTTTCAGCTCAAACAGCATCCTGGTTTACGCATATCAAAAAGGTCGCAAATAAAACATTTGCCCGTCTGTTTTGGGATCTACTGCCACTAGGTGGAGTAGCAATACAAATTAAAAATTCACTCTACACAAACGATACAAGTCAGTCTCTGTCGCTATTCAACTGGAGTAGGTTTTGTTTTATCGATATTGTTTTAGCGTATTCGACGGCCAAGATGCTGGTATGTAGAGTGAGCGCATGCGGTTACGGCCCAAAGTGATCTCTTGCATGAGACAGTTACAGAAACGGACCGCAATGTAATGACGCGAAACAGAAGCCCGATGACATCACCCGGATAATAGTATAAGGCGACGACAAGGATTAACGGGGGTTTTCCCCCCATGTGGCGAAGGCCACGCTGAAGTGCAAGAGCAGCACAACAAACAAAAAGTCTGGCTGGACAGAAACCCCAATTAATTAAATAAAACAACAAGTGGGATCCAGGTCTCCCCGCAATCGGAAGGCGGACCCAGAGATCCCCGTCCCGCCTAACCAAAACAAACAACACCCAAAAACTAACAGACAGAACAATAACAGACAAATGACATTTAAATTGTAGGTGCCACGGGGCGAGCAGCACGAGTGAAGGTGAAAATAAGCCTCTTGTTGATTCTCGCTCAGTCCTGTTAAGCACCCAGCTGTTACACACCTCCATGTGCTCAGCACCTAGAGCTAATTAGGGAAAGAGAAGATAGCGCCGGACAGGCTATCGTACACCAGGGCAGCAGCGTAACTAACGAAACACATTTACAAAATAGGTGTACCAGTACCACTCTTAAGTTTCACAGATCATGAGTTCACCAAAGCCTACACGAGTACATACAAATTTGCAAAATTAGGTCTGTAGATTTTGGTATCAAATGCCAACTTGAACCTGACCAATTAGCCCCCACTAAAAGGTAAATGCTATCCGATGTATAAGTATACACTATACAGAGAATGTGGTCATTCAAAGTTATGATGTTACATGCTTCTTGAAATACTGTTTATTTATTTTAATATTTAGTCTTTATTTTAATATTTAAAAAAAAAAAAATTATTCTTTATTTTAATATTTAGTCCCTGGCGCTTTGTACAGTGGTAAACACTGCATTAAATAGCCCCTAGTCTACATACGTCCAAGTTTAAATGAACTCAAATTTTTAACATATTAAGAAAAGACGAAAAGGAAAGGAACTGTAAAATGATTATCGTCTGGCCATGTATTGTGTAACTTATGAAGATGCATGTGTGTTCAGATGAGGTTCGATGTGGTCATTGTGGTCATTTCTGAAGGACACCGGGCCTAACGTGGCGTTGTATGGGTATGGGGTATATTATCCGAACCTACAGACAAGCAGATGGCATGTGCCAATTCAGTATCAGTTTATAAAACTGCTCCGCACCGTTCCGCTCAGCCGTGATGATCTAGGCTGCGATAAATGGGTTGGCAGTGTAAACACAGTCTGGCAAAGGGGAAGGGGACTGGGCGGTTTGGAGTATCTGCGAGTGGCAGGCGTCCAAAGCGCACGCTCCCCGGCCAGTTCGCAGATGCTCACCTCGCAGCACGCAGTCGTGGACGCGGATCTGGGCCAGCGCAACGAAAGCGCGTTCACTACATCGCGTGTGACCGGGGAAGACGCATAGCGGGGAAGAACTACCCAGCCCCACCCGTGCACGACAGGCATATTTGAGACGACAGCTGCGGCGAGGGGACAGCCACCCGCGCCGTCCTGGCAGACAGGTGGGCCGACGTCATGTGGAAGAGCCCATGGGTGTGGTGGGGCTGTCTGCCTGACCATTCGGGACCTGTCTGAGTTCTTTGATGATCCACTTGTAACAAATGCCCGAATGCGAGTGAATACACGGCTGTGAAAAGGCACTTGGCTGGCATCTATGCAAAGACAAACTACTTCCTTTTGCTGGTGTCATTAAGCCATTAAGATAGCAATGATATATGAATACATGTGCAATGGCATGCGTAGCCTACGTCGTAAAACTAGGTCATTTCCGTATTGTGGCCTCAAAACACAATCAATTACCCTTGTGAACCGCTACAATGTTAAAGTGGCCATTTACCTTCCCTTAGATCTGTGGTTCATGGTCAAGTCCCATAGGGTGCTGGGGCTAATCTTCTTATTCCATTGGCCTATTTCTGGCAGAAACTATTTCATGCACTGACAATGTGTGTATCACTTTGCTATGTTATTAAGGAGACATGACAGGTAATCAGGCGTTGAGTTCTCCGTTAGCTATCTATGCCACTTTTGCGATAATAGTCATTTTAGTCTGAAAGTTAAATCATCAAAGCAGAGGTCCAAGAGGCGGATGCGCCTCGTAGCCGCTGTAGCTATGGAAACAGCTCAACATCCCTCCTTCTGGATCCTCCCCGTTCCCATCCACTCAAAGCGGTATAACAGGCGCGTCGACGCGTCCGACAATTTATTCAGCGGCACCAAGATGGCGATAGCAGGGCTGGCAGCCTTTTTCATCCTCCTCTCAACATACTGTGAGTCAATATAATATCGGACAGTTCGGGTTCGCCGGGAGGAGTTAGTTACTTTAGAATATCTGTTCTGTTTTCCTACAGCAAGTTATTATTGTGATCATATCGTGAACGTTAGATAGCTAGCAATAGTATTAGATCTAGTTAGTGTTCAGGCAAGGTTAAAACATTGCAATCGGACAACTCATTGATTGTTACTAGCTTGCCACCCAGCTTCTAAATACTAGGTAGTCGAGTTAGCTAGAAAGCTAATTTATACCTTGAATCAATCAAGACGACTACCGTTAGGTAGCTTGCCGGTAATGATTACAAATATTCGACTGCATGCATGTCTGACTGACTGCGTGTAACGGTGTTATTTCCAGTCTGGAGCGACCGTCTGCTAGTAATATGGCATGACCACGCTTCGTGCAGCGGGCTGTTTGTTTTTAGCTAGCCTGCTAACTGCTGATACCTCGGAATATATCTCAGCGCTCCTCTCCTAGTACCGGCTAGCTGAAGGCAGACCATGAGAGTGGCTGCATTCATTTACGGCAAAATATGATATACCGAGATCGCTGGCTGTGTCCCGCTAGTGTGTAGAAAGTCGGCTTTTCTGTTCCGCTGATTTACCTTGGTAATTATGGTTGTGTCAGAGTTGAACTCGTAACTACAGTCTTTTCTAAGGGCAGCTAGTTAGTCATTTATATGACGATTTCTTTTTAGTTTAGCAAGCTAAATCGGAGACAATATTCCAGAGACAGCCGTTTCATTGGTTCGCGATATATAGCAAGCAAACTGTCTTTCGAAGGCAGGGGCGGGTTAGTGAATTAGCCAGCACATTGTGGCTACAATTTAAAACAGAATGGGAGTTCTCTCTGATCTAACTAATGTCAGCATGAGACAGTCTAAATAAAGTAAGACAGACTACAATAAGAGTGTATATAATACATTTATATTTATATATATTAAATTTTTGTGATAGACCAGCCTAGTTACACGCTTGATGATATCTGTCGCCCCATCAGACTGAAGATCAATAAGCCCTTGATTAGACAGGGTAAAGTCTTTATGGTTTTGGCATTGTGTCGAGTAAATTTTCTTTGCCATTACATAATGCATTCTACCAATATTGATTTACATTTTTGGAAGGTCTGCTGTCCTTGTATTCACATTTGTCATTATTGATGTATTAGGTTCATATTGTTTGTATAAGAATCATGATTCTAGTTCTTTGTTTCTACTGTAAGGATTTTCTCTATCATGTAAGCAGAATTTATTTATTTATAGCTCTTAGTATCTGAAAGGAAGCAGGGGGGAAATGTGTTTCTTTCCCATTAGAGAAGAAAAAAGGCTGGTTTCTTGTTTTTAAATTTGCGTGTTTTCCCCCCTTTCATTGGGATTCATTTCAACATGCTGGCATCAGATAATTTTAATCTGTAATCCACAGTGTTAGTGTTCTCCATGGAGAACCAGGGACAATTCTGAGTGGAACTGAAAGTGAGTAGGCTAAGTGTTCATGATTGGACTGAAGGAATTCCCTTCCTGATCAGTTAAGAACATTTCATGACAGAATGTCCAGTTCTACCAAACACAAAAGGGAAAAAAAACAACATCTAATCTCAAATGGAAGGTTTAACTCATTTTATGTGGACAAGATCAACTGCAGCTGTCAGGACTTGTAAAGCATGTTTTCTTTGGAGAAAGATCAGTGAACAGTTTATATCTGACCTCAGCAGAAGTGAAAAGTTTATAAGGTTTGCAGCTGCCACTTGCTTTTGTCCTCTTTCTGTACTTTTCCTGTTGTTTTCCAGGTAACATTAGCATTAACATGGAACACTCACACAGTGGTAAACCTGTTAAAGTTGCCATGGCAACATTTGTTTTAAAAGTCCCTGATAAAGGAGACAGTAATGAACAGGATGCACTGCACAACTGTAGGTGATGTCATAAAGGCCGTGGGTTCTTCTGCAGCAGTTGAAGGATCACAGATATTCTAGATAGCTAGATGTCCAACTCCTTCATTCCTTACAATCCTTCGTCGGTAAGGGTCCAGTTGTTAACAGGAGGTGTCGGTGCTGTCTGTTATACTGTGCCGACTATGGGCCCTTCAAGAATGCTTGTAAGGAGTCAGCAAATCAGGTTATTGCTGCAACAATAGCAGAGGCAGAATATTAAATGTAATGTGCATCAAGCTGACTATGGCACCAAGTTCAACAAACTGACTGGCCCAAAAGTAAAGAAATCTGTGGAGGAATTCTCTCGTGGGGAAGTTTAGCTATAGCCTTCATGTCCCACTGTCCCTCGTTCCACCAGTTGCCGTGAAACATTCCGTTCGTGGCTTCCCAGACAGATGGCTAGAGCGAACTATTTCAGTCTGAATTTTGCTCATGTGCACATGTGTAGTTTCTGTTTATAGACAAATTTACAGTCCAGCTTCATGAGTAATGAGATTGGCTGTTTAAAATTCATCTACAGGAGTTTCGTTTCATTTGTAAGTGGACTTTTAATTCTTAGATTTAGATTTCTTTATTGTGTTGTGCACAGAAATTTGCAGTGCATAAAACTTGTTACTCTATTTACTAGTCTTGCACAGTTAAAACAACATACACAGATAGACACATAAAACATAAGACCATGGGTCGGTGTCAGTATAAATAAAAACTGAAAGGACAGACATGTCTGATTCAATAAAAATTTAAGAGAAATAGCCACATCATGCAACCAACAAATTCATGGCACAGGCATGGGTCTACACAACCCCCAAACCATCACAGATACAGTCTGATACCCTATATTTAATGGGGTCTGAGGAGATCTTGATGGCCTGTTTTTGCATGTTCTAACTGTACTTATATTTAATTCAAAGCTACTGAGGAGCTCTTAGAATATATGTTGCATGTGTTGTGATCTTTGTGTTAGCGCCTAATCAGTTTGTGCCACACAGTTTGACTCAGTGAAATCTTAGCACAAGATCAAGATTGTTCTCTGCTTTTTTTGCTGCTCAAAGCTTTTTCAGTTTCAAAATCCAGACTGCTAACTCATGTCTAGCAGCTCCATGGTCACAGCAGTTGCTACAAGATGACCTTTTCTCCTGTCTGAGCTCCAGGTTCCCTGTGAGGTGCCGGACTTCATTAGAGGGAAGCATTATTATTGATTTGGCATTATAAATACCACTTTAGGGAATTCAGTACTGACATGTGTCGGGGAAGAAATAAATAGCTGGCTGAAAGTGTAAATCATTTAGTTTTGGCATACAAATGTAGAATATTTTGTGGTGTAATCATAAAACATTAATGAACCACAAATACAGAAAAAACAGGAGACTATCCACAGTTAAATGCTCTAAGTATTTGGAAGATCTGAATGTTTTTTGGGTTGATTCTGCGGGAACTGGAGGGAAAAAAACCCCTCGTTCTTTCAGACGTAATCTAACTCCATTGTTGGCTGTCAGGAGGATCCCTCGGCCCCTTGGATGCTTTGTGCAAGGACACATCAATATCAATTTTACAGATGAAATCCCTTCAATGTGAGCGGATTCTCAGGAATGCAGCCGTTTGCAGCCTCCAGCACCCAAAACACGAACAAAGAATTAAAATCTACCTTTCCAGCGAGAAAGGGGCGAAAGAGAGGGTTCATGCACTGTGTGTACACTTTCAATATCCCATATAGCTGTAATTTGCATGGGACGCTTAAGTAATCAGGAGTTCTATTCAGGAGATTCTTTTCACCGAGTGAGGAGATAGTGATTTAGAGACCTGGACCAGTGCATGTCTGGCTCACAGTTAAAGAGCGCAAAGCAGTAAACACTTTTTTTTTCTAAAGTGTTGCCATAGCACCTGTAAGCATCGACTAAATCCCTTGCTTTGCCAACTGCAGCCTTTGGAAATAGCCAAAGATAAATGAAATTGCGCAAGATCTGTTGCCTGGTCGAGTTAGGTGAGATAGGTAGCAATGTCTGAACCCGCAACACTATAGAGAAACATTTGACACAATTTCTCAAGTCTTTCCTATGTACCACCTTTTATATAAAAATTAGGGCAAGCAGAAGGGCTGAGATGCATTTCAAGCTGGAACAGATATGTAAGGGTATTGTGCAATGCTTGTAATGAAAATATATGAACTGCGGTCCAGTATGCTGTTAAAATGCTTTCACCAAATTGATTTAGCAATGGAGGGATCGGTTTGAGTAATATTCAGCAAGACAGAAATGGATGTCCCTTTTAGTTAAGTGGCATATCAGTACAATTTGGAAGGGAATTTTGCACCATGTGGTGATGTTGACCCGATTTCTGTTTTTGTGTTCAGATGTTATTGCTAGATCACTAGCTGTGTATATTGGTGTATAATTTAAAAGTGTGCAAGCTTGCATGAAGGGGTTAGGAACAGCGCTGAATTACATGGTACACAGAATTGTCCTTGCCAGTGAACATGAGGGTGGCACTTCAAGCGTATCCAGATATCACTGTCGAGCATCACAGGTGTAACATTGCTCTGACGTCAAGCTCAAATAGCTCTATGTCAGTTATTACTCTTATTGCCAAGTGGTTAGCTTGTTACATTAAGCTCACTACCCACAATTCCATCTTCAGAGTAGCCCAATTATGTGGGAATTTGACTGTTTCAGAAGCAGAAGAAGCAGATGGCAGCTATTGATTGGTCATATATTATGTGGTTGACTTAATTAGCTATGCATGTATCTAAATTGTCACTGTTTATTAGCAAGCAAACCAATTTAGCTAGCTAAATTCAGTCTTGCTATTATTTCTAGAGTGGAAGAAGTTTGTAGGAACATTAAGCCTGTTGCTGGGAAGTACAAGGGATGTTGATACATGTTTGTCTTGCTTTCTTAGCCTTTTGTGTAGACTGAATAAGGTTCTTTCGAACGCTGCTGTTGGCTTCTCTTGATTAGCCTAATTTTGGCTTGTCGGTCCATTTTGGTTGTGGTTCTTACTGTCTGATTTTATTTCCATGTATATTATGTAAATGATTTAGTTAAATGTGTCTGGTTTCTACAGATGGAGAACACAGCACCATGTTGAATATACTTATCTTTTATCACCGTGTATTATTAAGGATTAGTGGTATGCCTGTAGGAAGCTTTAAGGCAAGAAAAAACTGAGGGTTTTGAGTTGCTATAGTCCCTATACTTTACCCTGTCTGAAAATGTACTTGTTTTATTCAGTGGAGAAAGTACCAGAGTGAGAAGGCGGCAGTAAAGCCCTGACTCCAGGCAAACTGATCTTGCTTGTGTTTACAATGCTTCAAGGCTCTGAATGGATGCACCACGTTTCAATTAAAATGGGGTGACAGAGTTAGGTTGTTATATTTTAGTGAGCAGTTTGAATCACACTAAAGTATTTTTACTGGTGTTGTTGTTTTTGTTTTCTTAACACTTGGTAAAGATACCGCTTGAACTCGCCCCCATAATTCGGATTAAGAGGTCAGCCTTCTCCAGACCAGAACGTGAGGCATTTGAAGTGAGCCAGGGCTTAGACCATCTGTGCTGAAACCAGCAAGCGGCTAATTCTGCCACCATGTACAGCACCATCTACAGATTGTCAGGACAGTGCTGAGTCAACGCGATTTGTTTTTCACACTTTTTCCACATTGAGCCTAATGGTGGCTTCCACTGCATGCCAAGGCTGTCTGTAGTTGGGCGTAAATGTGAACAAAACGCCATTGGTTGACATTAGGAGTATTTTGGAGGTTCCGTTTTAGCACCTGGAAAGCAGCAGATTTTATATTTCCTTCCGCCCAGGGAGCATCCCACATTTGTTTTGAGGAGGCCAAAAGGTTGATAAAATGTAATTTTCTCAAAAACTGATCATTATTATTATGGGGGGGGAGTCGACTCACCAATAGCTGTGCTGTGTCATTACCTGGGAGTGCCATGAATTAGGAACCTGAGTGGTCGTCTAAGCATGGACAGCTCTGACAAAAAGCCACGGCATCTCGAATGTCGTCCGATTCAACCCGCTCCTCACCTCCTCCATGTAGGTGAATTGCTGAAATGTGCGGTTCGTGCACTGGCGGCTGGCTCCGCTGTTCGATTTGCTGACAGCAGTAACCCTGAGCTGAAGGGGTTGGCTGAGCAACGGCTCCTCCGTGGGCCGTATAGCTGCTGTGTGAGCTGCGCAGCTGATTAATCTCCGGCGAATGCAGTGACATTCTGTACGCTCTAACCACATGATTGGTGTACGCTGTCAACATAACAGTCCTGGAAAAAAATGTCTGTGCAGTAGGCTTCTGAGTTACAGTTATTTTTAACCTGTGTGATTGCAGAAGTTTTTTTTTTTTTTTTTTTTTTAAGATTGCACCGTTTAGTTCCCAGAGTCTCTTGATCTGTCATATGAAGTATTGTTGACGTAAATGGCTTTATATAAGTAGCAATTGTGGGTTTAGCCTGTATATCTCCCTGCTTTTCCTGATGTTTAGGTTTTCCCTCATCAACATGAGTGTAAATTTGATTAAGGGCTAGTCCAAGAGGTGGTGCACATATCTGGTCATGTAACAAAAAGCATGTGTCTCCACTGTCATCAGAGTGTATTACAGTGAATTCTTCCGATCACATTGTCACTAAGAGCTAGATAGAGTAGGCGTGAACCACAGAGAAACCTCAGGAAAACAGGGGTAATAGCTACTGGGAAATGACTCCCTGACCCCAGTAAAGGGCAGGCAAGTGTCACTCCTGTCAAAACCGTGGAACAGGAGACAAGTAGAGACAAACAGAGGCCTGGGAATGACTGTATACTTTAGTTTGCTACATTAATCCAGAGAATTTTGTGGCTGGAGGGCTGGCCGTTGGGGGAACGTGGTGGGTTTCGGGTGGGGCTTCCTGTCCTGCATTCCTGTCCTGCAGGTCATCACGATTTTGGGAAGAAGCAATTTTCTAGAACAAATGGTCTTAGATCTTTCAGTGTCTGAGGGCAGAGTGGTGTACATGTTATATTCCTACAACATCTACAGCGGCTCTGCCAGGCTTTCAGCATTTTCACACTTTAGACAACCTTACACAGCAAGTATGCAGCAGCCTGGACTGAACCCATACTTATTGACTTTTACATCTAGTGGGTCACACAGATTCACCCATTAGCCTGTCCTAGTCTGATCTGATAAAGCTAGAATGAAGAGATTTCATGCAGAAGACCCAATGTGCTGCCAATTACCTGTAAGAAAGCACTGGACCTTGGACCTGTACTTTGCACAGAAGAATTTAATGGCATAGCGGTAAGGAGTAGGGCTCATAACCCAAAGATAGCATTCAGTACTCAGCTGGAGCAGTACTCATAACCAAAAGGTTGCCGGTTCAATTCCCCACAGCGGCACTGCTGCTGTACCCCTGAGCAAGGTGCTTAACCCACAATTGCCTCAGTAAATATCCAGCTGTATAAATGGATACCTTTGTAAAATGTAAGTCGCTCTGGATGAGAGCGTCTGCTAAATGCCAATAATGTAATGTAATGGAGCGTTGCTGTAGTATCCTTGTGCAAGGCACTTAATCAGTATTGCTTCAGTAGTGTCCAGGTGTAAATGCATTCCACGTAAGTCGGAGGATAAGGATAAGGGCGTCTGCTAAGCACATAAGTAATAGTAATCGTAAGGAATTAAATAGTAATAGAATTATCGGAATCAAAGTCATTGCCATGTGAACATGAATTGCACATTAAATTTTCTTAGTTTAAACTATATAGGCTAGGTCTGTATAATTTATTATTTGTGACTCATAGGGTTATTGGTTTTCTTTATGGAATATGGTTTTCTTTATGTGTTTTCTGTGCTACTGGGCATTATGAAAAACTGTAAAGTTAAATGTAGGGAAACCTTAAGAGTGCCGTTTTAAGGCCGTTTGAAGGGAAAGTCTGAGAGGTTCTTAAATGGGGAGCATAGTTACTTGTTGGTATGAAACATAAATTATGAACTCAAGTAGTTTTATAGATGAAGGCTGTTTTAGTATTTTAAAATGATCATAAATGTTGCATAAATAAAACGCTTGAAAATGCCAAATTAGCTGTTAGCATCATTGCAAAACAACATCTTGCTTGGAGGTATGCATAAATTCCCTTTGATATTTTGAAGAGCAGCACTCATGGATAAGTAATGGCATGAAAGTGTGGTAATAGCCTCTAGAGCAGACCTGTGTCAGCAGAGAGGAGGCGCATTTGAAAGAGGTAAATTTAGCTCTTTGAGGAGGAGGCTGGGACTTTAAACAGCACGGAGCCCTCTCTCTGTACCCAGATCAGTAGACTATTCCCCACTGTCCATGGCTGCCATTACCCTTAGGTGTAATGAGTAGGCAGAAAGCTTTCCTTCTGTTCCCAGATCAGTAGATCACTCCCCGATATCCAGCATTGCTAGTACATATGTCATATCACTCACAGCTGTCTCTCAGTTCCCAGAAAGTACATTACTTCATACTGTACAATGCTGCTGTTACTCTAGGCTATCAGGGACTTATCTGTCCCTTTAGCATAATCACTGTTGACTGTTGTACAACTGAACTGAAGAGTTCAGCAGGAACTTTTAATAGATTTCTTTTGGCAAGACCTTTTATAAGTCTGCTTAGCTGTAAAAAGTGTTGTAAAGGCGCAAGTCCTTAGCGGCTGAATTCTGTAGCTGCTGCAGCTGCCCTCTCTGCTGTGGGCTGCTGGCTGTAACTGAATAGCACGCCAGGGGAAAACGCATCACGTCGTCTTGAATGTCATCAGGGAACTACAGCTGGAACATTATTTGTCTTTCAAAAGGTTGTTATAACACCTCGCGTCGAGATCCAAAGTAAAACCAGCGGTCCCTGGGCAAGCTCTCATGTTAATCAAACACAGAAGGAATGTGTGGTGCCAGCTCCATGCTGTTCTCAGAGCAGTGAGGCTTTCTCCTCTCTATTGTTCTCCAGCAACCGCAAGGCCTGGGTCAGCTTTTCCACTCAGAGTAAACTGGAATGCCTTTGCGCTGAGAACACAATGGCAATCAACCATTGTGCTTGTAATTTAGCATCCATTCACCCCTGCAGACTGAAACTGTGTCACAAACAAAGGCCTTGATTTACATTAGAGGAGCCTTGGCTGTCTGAAGTGCTGGGGCAGCCTACATTACAGAGAACCAAATAATGTCTGAAGAGTAGCTGGGGTATGAATATTAATCTAATCTAATTAGGCATGTGAGGACAGAACCACTGTAATGTTTTTGTTTCTGTATTCTCTGCTGAGGGAAATGTGTTTTTTCAAAGTGATCTCCTCATAGAATGATATTTTCTGTTTCATTTTGTTAACAATGATATTATTATGATTACTACTACAGTTTCAGTCATTACAATCACTGCAGTGTCAGTGTCTCCTGTTGCAAGAATTGAGTTGGAGCCTGTTGAGTCAGTCTCCCTCAGCACAGGGTTTTTCCCACATACCAGTATGCCATACAGGTAGGGCAAAGTCCCACATCCAGCATGCTTTGGAGAGGCAGTGGGAGTGTCCCTGAGTGATGTCACACCGGCTTGAACCAATGAGTTAGCGCCTGGTGCAGGGCAGGCCAATGCACTTGAGTGACTTCCCCATATGCTAGGTCACACTCTCAGACTGACGCGAAGTGACACATTCCCAGGCTGTTGGTGGCGTGGTCCTCTTTCCAATTGCCTGTCCTGGGCTTAGTCTTTGACCTGTGTGCATCACAGAGGACATGCAGTCATGGTGGGACTCTAAGCTGCTTGGAAGTCCTCAGCAGCCAAAAGGGAGGGTGAGGCCAGGCCTCGAACACTGGTGGAAATTCAGAACAAATGAATACCGAAAAACCTGCTTCCAGAAGAGAGCAACTGAAATTAAAAGGAGCAGAGATTACCCATTTCCTTGAACAAAATGGTTGGAATAATTTCTGTTTGAAATTGAATCTCCAAGTCTGCCACAATTACCTCTCAGGTCAAAGAAGTTTTATCTCCCCAGTGCAGTAGGCTGGTTGAAACCTGTGTTTGGGTTTGTGGCTCAGAAATCTCTCTGTTGTCATTAAATATCCCACGGCGCTTATCGCGAAAAAGCGGAGGGTTCCGAGGTGGCCTGGCCGAATTCCCAAGCCGGCTCTCAATCTGTGCAACCATCCCCAGTTCAATTAGCAAAATAAATCCCTCACTCCTCACTTCAGCTAATTTGGGGTGAGCGTTCTGGCACTACACACAAAACGGCTACCGCTGATCACCCAGGTGGCTGCTACACACAGGTGACAGTAGACACACACACACACACACACACACACACACACACACACACACACACACACACACACACACACACACACACACACACACGCTGTAAAGAGCTTTGAGACTCAAAGGCACTGTGTAAATTGGGTCCATCTTCCTAAGAAAGGATGTAATTGCAGGAAGTCCAGTGCCTTCCATTCAGCAGTGCCAAGAGATACTTCCAAAAAATTTAATGGAGATTTTCTTTGTTCAGTGCTACGCCATTCTCACCTCTTTTTGTTTTAAATGAGTACACCTTTAAAGAAAAGGAAAAAATCCTGCAAATTCCCAGCTACCCCAGGATCAGGTGTTATGGAGACATGCCTCAAATAAACACCATAAACAGGTCAGCATGACAACTGGCATCCAGAAAATAGCCAAGGCGCCAGTGCACGGGCTTTGTGGCGGACGCCCAAGCTAACGAGAGAAGAGAAGCCATTCACAGGAGTTTCGCAGAAACCAATTACATTTTGAGACCACTCTGTTATCCCATTTCTGAAGGTACGCTGCTTTTCCTTTCCCTGTGTGAAGAGACTGAAGATTCAGCCAAAGACTCCTAATTAGAGTCTTAAGTCCTGCAAAGACAATCCCCCATGCTTATGTAAGGAAGATTTGCGTGGGCCTTTTCTCTCTGACTTGTCATAGTGCACACACCGTGCTCAGTTTAAAAATAGGGCAAGATGCAGGGGGTCAGAGATTTGACTGGTTAAGTCAGCAGTGAGGAGAAGGGTTTAAACCTGCAAGTCAACAACTCTCCCCACCGAGCACAGCTGTGATAACAGCACCTACTGTCCCAGCATGTGAACTCTCCCAGGATGCCACTGCTGTTGTTTTCATTTGAGATCCAGATTCACTGACACACCATCCCAGTTAGAATGTCTGAAAACAGGTGAGAGACTCCATGTAAGGCGATCATTCAGGGAGGAACGCGGTTCCCATTTGTCCTGATTTCACATGGTGCATCGGGGAAATGTGACACTGCAGCATGGCATGGGTTCGTTTGTAGTGAGAGGTTTGGGATGAGTTTAGTCTGATTCATTTTGGAACTGTTTTTAATGATTCACATTACATCACAGAACGAGGTGCTATTGATCTACAGCACTGTAAAGAAGAACGGCCTGTGGAACAAAGACACAAAGTGGTGTTTTGGAAAGAAAGTGGGCTTCAACAAAAACAGGAGGCCTCCCTTGAATGAATACTTGAAAAATTTTTGTCTTTGTGCATAGATAGGTAGAAGCATCAGAGACAATGGCAAACATTGCATTTAGTCTCATTTTAAGCAAAAACAAAAGAATAAGAGAACATGGTAAGATTACTCCCATCGTAGGGACAGTTATGTTTTTTCTCAGAATCTAACAATTTAACAAAAGAAGAGCTGTACCAGTATTTGTAAACTATGTAAATAAAACATGTCGAATTGTAAATTAATGTGATGCTTGAAGCAAGAAAAAAAATATGGAGGATGTTTGGAGCAACTCTCCCTCCTCTTAATTTTCACGTTTGAAATCAAGCCAGCAGCACCAGCAGAGACTGGATGAAACTGGACGAGAACCAAACACTCCAAGACAGAATCCTCTGGGTCTCATGTCACCACCGCCATTCTGTGTAAGTGAGAAATGGAGTCGTGAAATGTTAAGTGTCTGGTGAGGAGTTCAGTGGCCGTATTTTTCTTTCCTGTTGCGTAGTTGGATTTTTATGAAAATGGCATTAGCCAGGGTTTACCCGTATAAATCGAATCCTCCCAAGCCAGCTGTACCCGGGAGGCTGCGGCGGTTTATTTTCAGGCAACAGTTGCAGAGCACAAACAGGTTCCCTGCTGCTCCGGCCGTGGGCTCGGAAAGACTTGTGAATCACTGGGGCAGCGAGCGAATTCTCCCTGCCCTTTACACTCTGGGTGTCTGTGTTCGGGGCCCGCACGCGCCTGTACCCTCTGCGCCGGCAGCACAATGCGGGCCCTCTCTGCCGGGCCGCGGGGGGCCAGCTGGAATGCACCCCTGCCCGCACCGGCAGGGAGTCGCTCTTAATGGGCATCATGAATTGCTGGCAGTTCCTGCTTTTCGGATTCTTTTCGGGTGGCGGGGGAGTGCTTGCCCTGCGCCGGGGCAGTATTTCTCTCAGCTCGGGAGCGGGGGCCGCAGTGAGTCCGGTGACTCGGGTTTGAAATACAGATGCTGTTCGCGGGGGGGGGTTGGTTGGTTAGTGGGGGCGGCGGGGGGGACGTTCGCGTTCGGTCCGGTCCTGAAGGCAGGATGCAGGGTTACACCCTGGGCCCCATTTCCTGATGTATCACACACGGGGGATGTAAATAATCAGACAGCTCAGAGAGGGAAATGGCACTCCCAGTGCATAGCGGACTGAGCCACACCAGGTCTTACCGGCAGCCGGTTACTGGGCTGAGCAAGAGGCTGCTGCTGGGAGCTTTTGTAAGAAATCAGGGGAACGTGGCATTTGAATTGTGTCCTCTTCAAACCCGATCGCATCAGAAAGGTTAACAGGTAGCTTTTACTCTCGTATTGGTGGCATGTCAGTGTTTCATTTCATATTGCTTTCACTTTGATTCCCTCCTTCACACTTTCCTCTCTGTCCTGGCTGGATCTGAACACTCTGTGCTGTCGGGTGAAGCTCAAAACGTATGTGTTGCGTGACACCTCTGGGTGTAACCTCAGCTCTGAGAGTGCAATCTCGCAAAGAAAAATTAAAATAAAAAAAAATAAAAGCAGCTTTGTGGTCTCATGGGGACGGTATCTCATGGTTTTAATAGGCACAGTAAGATTTTAATACAGCAAATTCTGTGCCTTCTCGGGGTCATCACAGAGGGTTGCAGAGCTGCTGAACTCATTTGAAACAGAGCATTCGATTGGATCCACAACACTGGCATAAACTATGATGCCTTTCACAGCATTTTTCATTCTGGAGAGAGAACATGCTGTATCTGTCATCACTCCTACCCTGTGACCTTGTACCCGCTCTGAATTTTACATACATTTAAATGGTGGCTGTGCAAATCAAACTCTTTGCAACATTGTGTGATTTTCATTTTTGTTTTCATTATCTACTTGTAGTCATCTCCTTTGTTCTGAGTTTAATCAGTGAAAAATACCAAAACCCACAGTCTGAAATCTTTGTTTGCAAGGTCAAATATGACAATATTGTGTAGGCTTATGCCCTTATGATTTACAGAGTTCTTTGATCATTCAGAACTAATGTTCCCTCACTGATCTTATCTACACCATGGCAAAAGCAGTGATGGTACATCACTTATCAAGACATGAAGGTTGCTTCTAATTGCACAGACACTTCCAGATTTCCTTCCAGATTAACACTTCTTTTTATTTATTTATTTTCCCATGGATTCATATTTGTATTCATTTTCTTATGCGTTCTGCTGTCTTTTGACTTTTCAAATTGTGTGAAAAGCCAAAACAATGTAACACTGGATTAAATGTGTGTGAAGGCTAAGGACAAAGGGCATTAGACTGAAGAGGTCAGTTCCATTTTACCCAGACATTACAGAATAGATTAGCATATGCTAATGATGAGTCTCTAAACTCAGAGCTTCGTAGCCTAGGGCAGCCCCACTGGCCAGTGGGCGGGGCTGTGGCCAGGAAGGGTTTGTGGGGTTCTCAGGTGTTGACACACAGTTAGGCTGCAGTTCCGTACTCCTATAGCCCTGGTGTGGTGTGGTTTGTCAGCCCTAACTGCAGGAACCCCGTTGTGTAGTGTATTGGGACACCTTGCGGTACACTGGCTTGTGATCTGCTGGATTTGTAACGCATGTCCGGGGCTTAAACCACAGGAGTCATGTGAGCAGACATTACTCTCGGTCTGCTGCACGGCGTTCTCTCCAGGGAGACGGTGATCAGGTGCTAAATCTCTCACTGCTGACCGTAAAACGCGGTCTGGAGCTCGGATACAGATGTAGACAGTGTCAGAATGAGGTCCAGAGAGGGAACGCCAGAGAGAGAGAGAGAGAGCGCCGTCAACCGTGTGTTACTCTCAGGTCAGGTCACATGACCTGAGGCTGCAGTGCCCTGAAAACTGAAGAATGTAAGAGAGTACAGAGTTTGGGGAAAAATACCCCACAGAAACTGTCTGGAGGGTGTGGTGATCAAATGCAACTCCTCACAGGAGATGGAGAAAGTCATTTCAGTGAAGGGCTCATACTCTGCTGAGCTTGCCTTTGAAGAGGATCTCTCTCTCCAATGTGTTTGCAAACAATTAGCAGCCATTTATCCAATGAACCCTTTGGGAGAGAGTGTTTCAGACCTCTTACTTTGAAGTTCGTCCATACGTTCTCACTAACAAATTGAAGCATTTGATTAATTCTCTTTCCCTGTTACATGCATAGCACAATGAATAGCAGTTGCAGAGTTCAGTCAAAAATGTTGTGAAAATAAAGCAAATGTGGGGAAAAAGCAAATAACCTGCCGAAATTTGGTTGTCAGTGTTACATTTGTCAAAATGCAGAGTCTGGGAGGATTGAATAGCAGAGTCGTATCATTGCTGATATTAAGCTGAATTTTGACCCAACATTCTTTATGTCTTTATGTTTTACAGGCTACATCACAACACTTGCTGTGATTCTCAGAACTACAAACAAGGCTCCGTGGGCCAATGAGTTTGACAGTAAGTGCAGGCGCTGTTTTCGGTATCGGGTCACTAAGGTGACATTCTGTCAGTTACAAACCTGCGTGAAATGATTTGCTGTTCACCCAGACCGCAGTACCAAGGTCGTTTGCCCCAGAGCTGATGTAATTTCATCCCTCTCTGTTCTCAGCGATCGAGTTGTCCTGCTTGATAGAGTCCATCTCCACAAGCAATCCCAGAATCGAGTGGAAGAAGATCAAAGATGGCGAACCCAGTTACGTTTATTTTGAGAAAAAGATTGCAGGTGAGTCCAAGCAAATTACAGTGACGGTCTGCTGTGTGTATTCTTTAATGTGCGAGCTCACTGTCACTTAGTGGAAGTTTCACACTAGTTTGGTTTCCCATTGAGCGTAGTGTGGTTCCTCTGAAATGTAGTTTGAATGTCAGATTTCTGTGGGGAAAACACTGACAAAAAACCAAATCTAAGTGAGCCCAGGCTTCTTGAAAAGTTGGTCTTAAACATTTGAAGAAAGTTTCCTTGCTTACCCAGAACTAACTACACATTTTGAGCAGCAGTGAGATTTCTGCAGGTGCGCAGGTTATCGTCAGCTTAAAAAAATCCGGAGCTGGATAGTTTGCTAAGCCGTTGTAATTGTATATGGATACACAGCATTTTACAGTCAAACACAATATCACATCTGCAGATGGGGTTACATTTTCCCTTCATAACAAGTGAAAAGAACTGTGCATCTGTTAAATGACAACAAATTACATTTCTTACATCATTAAGTAAAGGCCACACAGAAATACTGTGCAGTATTTTACTGTGATTATAAAACTTGTAATTCATGTTAAGTTAGGAAGTGAAATGCTTGGTTTTGAACATGTTTGTGTTTGTGTCTTCCAGGGGATCTGGTTGAAAGGGCAGTGATAGTCGAACCCGCGACCCTGGTCATAACGAACGTGACCCGAGCAGACACCGCCCAGTATCGCTGCGAGGTCACGGCTGCCGACGACCCCAAGTCCTTTGACGAAATTTTAATCAGCCTGGTGGTTAGAGGTATGTGATCGGTCACCTGTCACCTTTGCTCAAATGTCACAGAGCTGACACCTTCTGAGCTCTCTGGCATCACCATGTGTTTGTGCTTCCTACATCACAGTGTAAACTACACAAGCATGAGCCGGATAGGGACTTTCAGGCCAGGACTTCCATGTGCTTTAGTGAGACCATGTGTTACAGTGATGCTGTCTGTCTTGCCATGGAACTGGTTTTTTCATGGGTTCAGAACGATCACAGTCCAAGTCTTGTTTTAACAGTATTATTTATGTATGTAAGACATGTCTGAACTCAACTCACTTTTTAAAAAACATTTTAATCCATGCAGCTAGACATTTTTAAGCAGTTCAGGTGTTTGGGTATGTGCCTTGCTCAGGGTACAACAGCAGTGCCTCAGGTGGAAAGTGAACAGACACCTTTTTGGTTACAGGCTCAGCACCTTAGTCACTGCACTGCAGTACCCATCACAGCATTTCCTATAGTAGTGTGCCTCTGTAGATGGTTTCCTTAATGAACCCAAGTAGCCATGTTGTAGTTGAGCTACAGTATGCCCTGCAGATGAATGTCGCCTGCCTGCAGGGTATAGTGGCAAGAAGCAGGGCCCGTAACAGGGCTCATGACAGGTTGCTGGTTCAATTCCCCGCTGGGGTACTGCTGCTGTGCCCTTGGGCAAGGTACTTAACCCGCAATTGCCTCAGTAAAATATCCAGTCTATAAATGGATGTAACCTATGTAACCAATGTAAGTTACTGTGGATGAGAGCGCCTACTGAATGCCAGTAGTGTAATGTAATGTGTCCGGTGTGGTCCACAGTAAAGCCGGTGGTGCCCAGGTGTAGCGTGCCAGTGTCGGTGCCAGTGGGCAAACCGGCAGAGCTGAGCTGCGCGGAGGAGGAGGGGTTCCCCCAACCGCAGTACCGCTGGTACCGCAACGACGAGGAGATCCCAGAGGACCCCAGGAGCAGCCCCAAATTCGTCAACTCCACCTACATGCTGGACATAGCCACCGGGACACTGGTGAGGGCCTGGGAATTTAGGAGGAGTCCGTTCATTTACAGAGGCATCAGACGGATGATTTGTGGGGAATTCAGCCATGCCAGGAATCTGCTTTCTCTGTTTTCACATTCCAGTCATGACTGCTATCCAATGTCCCTCTGTCCCTTCACTCACTCTGACATCCTTCCTGAAGGATTCCACAGTCACTCTGACTGTCCCACAAAATGGCAGGCCGCAACCCAATCTAACCACTGTGCAATTTGGGCGCCTTTTAATAATGAAATTAAGTTTTGTCCCCACCCCCATTTCTCATACAACAGTTTCTCTCAATTTTAGCAACTGCCAAACTCCTAAAGCAACAGTCACTCTGTGTTTAGTCTTTTAAGAAGTAAAGCTTGTGGAGAGGTGGGCCAACACTTGCCAAAAAAAATAAGCATAAATCAAAAAAAAAAAAAAACCCACACACAATTGCTTACTATAAAGATAAAAAAAAATCAAAGCTAGTCCAGAGCACACAGCCAGACTGCTGGAAATCTGTGTGCCTCTGGTAGCAGCCACACACCTGTATTTAATGTGCCTCTGATTAGGTAGGTGTGGCCCATTAACCAATGGCTGGCTCTCAGACAGTGACTATTACAATTAGACAAATAAAAATGAAACAAGTAACCTGTTGGGATGCAACTGAATGAAGCAAGCTCAGTTATGGATGAAGTTGTAATCTGAATGGCAAGGATCTTTGAACACACATTTAAACAATTAAACAATTACAAGCAGTTTAGCAGGGAACAGGTGAAGGTGTTTACTTCACAAGGCTAAACTGCATTGTGGTTAGTGTGAATCCAGGTCAGAGTACCACTGAGCTCTTCAAACACTGTAAATGAGTAGATGAATGTAATGCTCCCTCAAACTCCCTCAAGGGATAAATTAAGTGCTTGTGCAGACTGTATAAATGAATGTATTGCTCAATGGAGAAATGAACTGTGTGAATAAACATTAAGAGGGTTTTGAAGGAAGACGGGAGTCTCCACATGTTTGTGTCTGCGCTGAGTGATTGGTGACACAGCGCTGAGGTTTGGCTCGGGTATCTTTCTCCCGCAGAGGTTCAGTGCCGTGCGGAAGGAGGATGTGGGAGAGTACTACTGTCGAGCCAAGAACGATGCGGGATACTCCGATTGCAGCCCGCAGATGATGGAAGTCTGTAAGTCCCTCCCCCTACCACCATCCCAGCCAATCTCCAGCCAGTATCCGCTGGCTGACTGGATCACTCCATTGGCCACCAGTAACAGCTTTCCTCCAGTGTTCTACTCTGCAGTGAGGGGAATGACTCCTCTGTATCTGTCACACACCACTAAGAGCACTCTCTCATGCCCTGCTACTTCATGGGGTGAATAGTTGTCCCTCCCTGACCCCTACAGGGTCACATTTCCGGGTTACTCCCACTGTCAGCTGTGGCCCTGATGGGGTGAAATGAGATTTGGACATAGATGCCTCAGTGGTGCGCTCCAAAAAGTCACAAATTTATGAAAAGAGTATATAACACAGTAATGTGAGATAAACCTGAGGTTGCCTTTAACCTCCAGGACCCTCGTGTCACTGAGGAATTGATAACCCCCTTGTTAACCCCCTGCAGTGGTTCACAGAGCAGAGGGCGTTACCCGGTTTGTGCTGGGACTGCGTACAGCACGCAGGCGTGTAGATGCTGGGACGGTGACACAGTGGTGCCTCTCTCTCTCCCTCCAGATGACATCGATATCATCGGGATCATCGTGGGCGTGGTGGTGGTGGTGGTGGTTCTCCTGTGCATAACCATAGGGATCTGTTGTGCGTACAGAAAAGGACGTCTCCCCAGCAAGAAGGAGACTGGCAGCAAGTGAGTATGAGGCCTCAGAGCGCAACAGTCTGCCTGCCTCGGGGGGCTGCTAATTTTAGTCATGGGTAATTAGTCATTCAATTAGAAAAGTGTTCTTTTGATGAATAACTCAAAGATGAATAGCTCATTTCAGCCCTGCACAGTATGCAAATAGAGCATATCTGCTCTTTTATCTTTCTTGGCTGCAAGGGGAAAGAGGAAAAGTTTTACACTTTCTATTTCTCCAGTGTTTGAAGGGTTTTTTTGTGTTTGTTCATTCCCTCAAGCGAGCGATATCGTTTATGTAATATCTTACTCTGTGCAAAGCACTGCCGTAGCACATCTCACGAACCGTTTACTTGGAATGGGACTTGTGAAGCGCTCTGCTGGGATTCTTTTGTTAAGAGCGCTGTGTCGGATCGTGTTTGAATAGCGGTTGCGTCAGAGACATCTCTTTAGAGGGTTATGTGTGGTCCTGCTATGTGTATGAGAGTGTAATGGCTTTCGTTATCTCTGTGTGTCAGTTTCAAGCCCCCTGCGAGAGGAGATGGGGTGGACTACGTCCGAACAGACGATGAGGTGAGGGGCCAGAACGGGGCCTGTGCTTTCTGAACAGTTTACATGGCCTCAGACTGCAGCAGGCCTGCTTTCTGAACATACATTATTTATTCATTTTGTGGCCCTCTGACATACCAAATCAAGCTGTATCAATGTGTTACATGAAATTGTCAAAGCAAGATTGCAGTCAATAATGCGTATAAAATTTATTACAAGGCAGTAAGTAATGTAAAAATCAATGTTCTGCGCTCAACATTGTTTCCGTTTGTGTTTTATAGGGAGATTTTCGACACAAATCCTCATTTGTGATCTGAAAAGAAGACGCTAGGTACCATGGGGCCAGGGGCTCGGCACGTCTTCGAATGAACTTCTGAAGTTTGAGACAATTGAGCCGCTAGAGGGCGCTGTTCGCACCAACACGCATCGGCAACGGAACTACTTTGAGTCTGCCAAAGGTGGCAAGTGTCATCACAGACAGATCATGCAGAAGAAGAAAAAAAACCAATCATGTTTTCAAATCTGTGTGAGGCACTTGCTGTTCCATCTCCCATTAAGTCTGCTGGTTGAATCTGGTTAACAATGAGACCATATTTTGTCTGAGGTTGTCTGTCTGTCCATCTGTCTGTCTCTCCTTTAAGTCTGATGTTCAGCATATTACTATGACTTCTGTCCTAGCCCTCCTGCTCCTAACATATTGTTGTCATTTATATAACATGCAATTTTTTGTACCAGCAAAATTTGTTGAACTATTTTTGATGGAATATATTTTGAAATGCCTATAGATGAATGTTTACTTTTTTTAAGATTTGTAAAATAACGTAGATAATGCTTATTTTTATTTGTTTGGTTCTGGAAATTGTAGTGAATATTTATAACCACTCAGTATTCAGCAGTTAACACATGCAATTGAGATAATAATCGATACTAATAGAAATTTTTATTTTTATTATTTTGTTTTTTATTACTTCCCTCAGCATATCAGAGTATTTGGTTGTTGATCAACTGTCTTACACACCATTTTTTAAACCACTGGGATTTAAATGGTAAGATGTTTTTAAAGTTGTATTTTAATGTTGATGTAGATTGTAGAACAGTTTTTAGACATTTACATGAACAAAAGGACATCATTTAAAATCCAGGACACAAACAATCAAGGAAACATTCTTCACTTTAAGTAACCTTCACTGTTTGCTGTTTGTCGAGTAAATCTTACATATGCTGCCCAAGTTGACATTTTTAGTGTAAACTTCAGCAAAAATCTCCATGCAAAGTGGAGGTGTGAGAAATCACCCATTCATCTATTCTTCAACACGCTTTTTATTGATTGTACATAATTGTGCAAAGATTTTTTTCTAAATTACAAAAGAACAGAACAACTGAAAAAAACCCTGGGTTTGCCTCTAGAACAGGCAATATGACAATTTGTTTTGTTTCTGAACAAATAATAGGAATAATGTTCAGAATGAAGGGGATTTGCCTTGGTCAGTGCGTCTTGTGAGATGCAAGGATACTTCTTAATGTTTCAGTTTTTTATACTTGGTTTTATGTTTTTATACATTTTTTCCACACTGTAGATGCAGTAAATGACTGGAGTAAATGCAACACTACTATAGTTTAAAATTTCTGTAAATTATTACATTTTAAGGTATAATTTTTCATTTCATTAGGGTATAAAATGTCTGTAGTCATTTATACTAGGTTGTCTCTTTGAAGAAAACAACTTAGAATCATGTGAACAAATGTCATTTTTTTTATTGTCCGGACGCTTTTGATCAAAAGGAAACTACACTCATTAGAACAATTGTTGCTTAAAAAATACAACTTATTAATGATTTTGTTTTTGCTTTTCTTACTTTTATATATTTTCTTTATCATTCCTCTCAAGTGCCTTGAATGTAGAAATTTTAGTTGTTAAATATCAGTATTTCTCAGGAATTTCAAGGTAATAATGGAGCATACATTTTAGATACTTTCATAGCTTTATTACCCTAGGTCTAAGGCAGGACAGTCAAGCGGACCTTTCTTTTACCAAATACTTGTGATTTGGTAACTTGTATTTCAAAGTGCTGTTAATGTTTTTGTCTGTAAGTGTTTGTGTGAAACATATAGGTGTTTGAGAGGAATGATCATGGACCACCGATCTTTAACTATTATATACCGTCTCACTCGGATCACTGTAATAAAGAAGCATGAATCTGATTGGCGATCTCCTTGATTGTTTCCCTTGTGGAGAGAAAGGTCCAGAACTTTTGTGGCTTTCATTGGGTGTGAAAAGGACGCATTGTGACATCACATTCAGTTAAACACACATTCTGTTTTACCACCTATAACCAACCTATGAACAATGTACAGATTTTTAAGGAAATGTTCTAGAACATAAATAGGTTCAGTAACAGTTCATCATAGGCGGGTAATAACACTAATAACACTTTCACATCCAAAATGGGGGTTCTTGTTCACAGCTTGCCAAGGGAAATAAAGTAAAGTTTGGTTTTGGATATGGTTACCACAGTGTAAGCTGAAATGTCACATCCAGGCACAGCTAAGCAGACAATGTTACGGCAGGAGACACAAGGAATATAATAAACATCAGCTGTATTGTAATGAGGTAATGAAACTTGATTAAAAGTAAATAGACTGCCGTTCCTCCTGTTGCTTTTTTTCCAGCCTTCCGAACAATCTGTTTCAGTCCACCTCTCTTTACAGTTACAACCGACGATTCATTCGATCGTTGGGCGTTAATACAAAATTGCTTTTGTAAATCACGCACTCCCTCACGTGGTGACCTGCGGTACCTACAGACTCATTTCACGAATAAATCGGGCAAATTACAAACTACAGCATGAAAATGTTTGAAACCGCTTTCTCCTCAGCATCTTCCAGTTATGTTCCGGTTACAGAGTACTTTCAAGTCACATGATGCTCTTTTGCCGTTCAAATGACTCTTGGTCTTTGTGCTTAGCTGTGAAATGATCTACTGCAGGCATAAAAGTAAGGAAGACGGTTCCTATAGTCTTTGTTGCCATTTTATACCTCTTTTACGCAATGAATATGAATAAACGGAAAATAATACAGATGTACGACTAATTACAGGGCTAAATAAATCTCGTTAATAGCACGAGATGGAGACTGAATTGCTCTGTATTAGTAAGCTTGAGAACAAATGGACATTAACGAAATTAAAAAGACCACTGTAGCCCATTTTTGTTTGAGGGGGCTCATCTCCAATTTCCCTTGTTTTACGTTTATTCAAATCATTTGGTAAAGTAACGTAGAAACGTTTTCTCTCCTCACAAATGTTAAATGGAACTTTGTGTTGTTGTCATTACCATCGTTGACAATATAAATAAAGAATTTGCATTAAAAACTAGTCGCTGCAATTTGATGCATTTGGCTGTTGTATTTCAAAATAACAATAAACACTATAGACACACTATATAATTTAAAAGCCCACTGCTAGCCAGATTAAATGATTGCATTTACCGTGAGTGGATTGTACATCAAGAAAAATCCAGGAACTACGCTGGCCCCTCTGAAGTAGGTCCCCTGTTACACTGCACTTTTATTTTGAAATAAAATAGCTTCGAGTTCCGGAAGCTGAACTGCACAGGAAGTGATCACATAAGAGGGCAAAATACAGATTTGGGTGAAGTGCTTTGCACAATAAAACTATATTTCACCCTCACAGGATAAATTTTGTTACATTTAAAATATATAACTAGAATCAAATATTTTGAGTGTTAGAAAAAAAATACTTTGTGAGTAATGTGGTGAGACAGCTAGTTACGACTCCCCGTCATGTTATGTACTTTTTTCTTATTGCAGTTCTAAACACTAGAGAACTGACTGCAAATTACAGATACTTATGATATAGAAGCAGCCAGCTGTCAATACAGCCTCTGATCATCGCGACAGACTGTGACACCCCAACGCGCGCATGCGCACAGCGCAGACAAGCAGCACGGAATTGATACTGTACTTTGAACATTAGCGAGTCTTGCAATTGGTAACATTACGCTAGAAACATTTTCATCTTAAAACCGAGTGGACTTTTTTACTGAAGTCTGTGTATCCTAGTATTTACACAAAGGCAAAAACGTCAATGCGTAACTGATTACAGGGAGCTAGCGAGCTGTAGCTAGCTAAAGTAATAGGAAGCCCTCAAAATCCACGCTAGGGAGTTTGCTAGCTAGCTGCAGGCAGCAGTTATGAGCTTCTTCAGTTTCGGTCAGAGCGCCGAAATCGATGTTGTCCTGAACGATGCCGAAACGAGAAAGAAAGTCGAGCACAAGACAGAGGACGGGAAGAAGGACAAGTATTTTCTGTTCTACGATGGCGAGACGGTGTCCGGAAAAGTGAACGTAACGCTGAAGAGTCCGGGGAAAAGGCTGGAGCATCACGGCATCAAGGTGGAATTCGTGGGGCAGATCGGTGAGCAAGTGGCCGTTAGCAAGCTTATAAACCTAGGCCCGCTTTCATACAAGAGCTCTGATCGCTGATTAGTTATGCAAAGACACCCTAGCATACATTTAGCGTGCTCGCTAAATAATTGAAGCTAATCTGCACGGCTGCCTAGCTAGCCGTCGGCTATGGCTTTATTGTAATTTCAGTGGTTCCCCAGCTGCGGTTCGCGGACCACAGGTGGTCCACGAATTCCGGTCCAGTGATCCGTGGAAATGAAGCATAATCATGGAAATGATTGAAGATACCCGAATAAAATACCTCTGCGCAGATCACGTCCAATGGATGTGTGTAAACAGGATGTAGCTGTGTTGTGTCCTAAGTCTCAGTTAAATTAATTTAGCTGGCAAATTGTACTGTCCTCGGCTAAGTTGTTACGTTTTCAACAGTGCCCAGGATTCCCAAAATAGTTTTGTTTGTGCTGTATTATAAACAATCCAGTGAGGTGATTTGAGGGAAAAGACGTTTAAAATCAATGCATTTGATTGAGTTATTCAAATAAATATGTGCCGTAGACTAGAAACATTAAGATCTATTATTTCATTTTGCCTGTACATTTTTAATAGTTCGTACGATGGGCAGTGCAAGATCGTGTTTCACAAACAACTGTTTGTCAAAAAATTACCCTAAACTGATCCATATAATAAATGGAGCAACGACTGAAAACACAGGAACAAAAGTTTTAGTTTTATTCACTTGCTGCACAGAACCATAAAGCATCTAACAAAGAACAATGAAAGCTTTGCACTCAAAATGACATTGCTTTAGTCAGTTTCAGCGTTCTTATTATATTTCACAACAGTAAAAGAAAGCAACAAACAGCAACGCTCCCCTCCTAAGCTTGTGGAGTTTGTACCCAGTGTTACAGAAATATAAGCAATACTACGTATACTGCTTCCACTTCCAGTAGAATACTTCCACACTGCCCAAATTCTTGGTCACAATACTGGTAATGTGTGTGTTTCAACCTAATTTAACCAGCCGGTTGCCTCTATGTCTCCGCAGAGCTTTACTATGACAGAGGGAATCACCACGAGTTTGTGTCCCTGGTGAAAGACTTGGCACGACCTGGTGAACTCACACAGTCCCAGACGTTTGATTTTGAGTTTACACATGTGGAGAAGCCCTATGAGTCTTACACAGGACAGAATGTCAAACTGAGGTAAGTTAAATGCAACATTGCAGTGCTGTTTTTCTGGCTGTCTGTGGTGTTTGTTTTGTTTCTATTTTGCTTTGCCAGGATATCCCAAGGAACCAACAAATTATTCAAAAATATCAACCACAACAAAACATTTTATTGCATCTTGTGCTATTCTGTCCTGCTGCATTGTCCTGGCATAGTTTATATTTCCTGCAAATTGGTCACAGCATTTGTGACTGTTCCATGGTTAGTAAGAGAATGACAACGTGCCCCTCCGGACCTTAATTTAACCTATTATAAAAGCAGGCCTGTTTAAAGGAATAGACACAGCAACGTGTGGAAACTACTGTTCCATTAAACATGGAACTCCTTGATCAGAAAGGGTAGCATATGATGAGGGTGCAGTATAACTGAAAATTGAAAATGACATTTTCCCTAAGAAATGAAATATTCATGTCACGTACTGATAGGCAAGAAATAAATACTCTGTAGCTAACATTGTCTAGTATAAGACTGAAAAGAGAGAGCGGGCATTTTTCTTTATTAAAATGAAGCGTATCTGCCCTGTGCATGTTCAGTCATTATGGTCATTGTGTTTGCAGGTATTTTCTGCGGGCGACCATCAGCAGGAGACTGAATGACATCACTAAAGAGACAGATATCGTCGTGCACACACTCAGCACGTACCCTGAGCTCAACTCATCCATCAAAATGGAGGTTGGGATTGAAGACTGTCTTCACATCGAGTTTGAGTACAACAAGTCCAAGTAAGTGTGGAAAAAAATCCACCGCCTGATAAAGGTGCTTAATGGTTGCCGTGCAGAGGCAGACTCCAGAAGAAGATGACATTTTGAGTGCTTATTGAGATTATAATCTGTTCTGTGGAGTTAAACACTCAGTTTGCCTGTTGGAATAGTATCAGGCTGCAAATCCCATTTTACCAGTATTTCCAGTGTGCTTTTCTCTGCATTTAGTAAACAGGACAGAGAAGGCCTGTGAAATGCATTTACATGCTTTTTTCAGTCTCTGTGTATTTTGACTTGAGGCTTTGCACAGGGTCCGTGAGCACTCTGCCAACCCTGACTTCCTGTTTGGTACATGAATTAACTGACAACAAATCCCCTTTGTTTTCTAACGAAGCCAACCCTCTCCCTTCTAAAACTGTTAAAAAACATGCAGGTACCACCTCAAGGACGTCATAGTAGGGAAGATCTACTTCCTGTTGGTGCGGATTAAGATTAAACACATGGAGATTGACATCATCAAACGGGAAACCACGGGCACTGGCCCCAGTGTGTACCATGAAAATGACACCATCGCCAAGTACGAGATAATGGACGGAGCTCCAGTGCGAGGTCAGTGAGACTGCGGAAGCCTCAGGCTAAATGTGTCTGATAGAAAGTTCTGATTAGTACTGTCTGTTTATTTGTCTCCATCTTTGAAGTTTCCTTGTATAGTAAATCTTTTATCATCATATGTAAACATGTTAGTGCTCATGAATTGCAAATGGATTATTTTGCGCACAGATGAGAAGGGGGTTGTAAATAGCTCAGAAAATTTCATATGTTTTGTGTACTGTTTCTGTCAGGAATTCACTAAATTGTATGTAACAGCTGATGCGGATTTAAGAGCCAGACATTAATTCAAACCAAGAAGTATTAGCTTAGTCATTAGCTTAGTCATTTCTAAATCATTTCATGCTCTCAAATTGGAAGTGAATTACCCATTTCCTACCTGTTAACTAAACATTGGCTGACTGCCTGAAAAAAAATGAAGCAATTAACTAGTTAATGGTGAGGTACTCATAGTACCAACTGTCTTCTACCAGTGTAAACAGGCCCATAAGGTGAAGAGTGTTTATACAGTCAGTGGTCGTGTTCATATATCAGGGGTATTTCATGCTGGAAAATAAATGAACATTTACTTCCGGTGCTGATGGGATCTGAGTATAATCGTGTCACTGCAATCTTTTTGTTTTGATCTCTCCAGACATAATCTGTATTCCCCACCCTAAGCGAGTGAGCCGCCGCACAGATCTGGCGAGCATGTGGGTGCGTTTATTCACAAACAAACGTGACGCGGGGCGGTAGCATTAGCGGTAGCAGCTGAAATCAGCAGCACCTACGCAGCAATATTGGGTTGCATTAGAACGCTGCCTGGCCGCAACGGGTCCAGCCCCGTCACCCAGGGCAGCAGTGTAGCATAGCGGTTGAGGAGCAGGACTCCTTAGAGTTCGACTCCCCACGGCAAGATACTTGACCCATAATTGCCTCAGTAAATGTCCAGCTGTATAAATCGATGACATTGTAAAAACCTGTAATTGATGTAAGTCGCTCTGGATAAGAGTGTCTGCTAAATGCCAATAATGTAATGTAATAAGGTAATGTCACCCGCACAGGACTCAGTGAGTCACGCCCACAAATTCCCCAGGTAACGCCCCCAGGGAGTCGTCTTCTGCTCAGATTCCCTCTGGGATGCACTGTGGGACAGTCCGAGTGGGAATGGCACTGAACTCAAATATTGATAGGGTGATCACTTCTTTCATGATTTTTTTCTTATCAGGAGAATCGATCCCGATCCGCCTGTTCCTGGCCGGTTATGAGATGACTCCTACCATGCGTGACATCAATAAGAAGTTCTCCGTGCGCTACTACCTCAACCTGGTGCTGATCGACGAGGAGGAGAGACGCTACTTCAAACAGCAGGTGCACATCAGGCAGGGGGGACTCCAGCAGCTTCAGCAGTTCATTAATTAACAGAGTGCATTAACCACCTAAAGCTTTGGGTCTACATATATTTCTGTAAAAATTAATCTGTTTTAGTGTTGCATTTAAATTTCTTTTCATACAAAAGTTAGACCTACATGCACAACATTGATGTATAAGGTGTAGTGGAGGAAAAATGCTGACAGGCACGAAGGCCTTGACTAAACATAATTGTATGCAACAGCTGTTTCATCTTATAAGTGAATAGTGGATTAATACATTAATTACAAAAAGAAGCAATAAATGTTGCCCATTCATAGCGCTGTATATTTCACTGAGGCACTTGAGGTTAAGTTATCTGGCCCAAGGCTACCACAACCTGCTGCTTACCACTACTACAGTTCTGTGCCCGAAGGCCGGGGTCTGAGCGGAGTCTGTCTCTTTCCCAGGAGATCACACTGTGGAGGAAAGGGGACATCGTGAGGAAGAGCATGTCCCACCAAGCCACCATCGCTTCTCAGCGCTTCGAGGGTTCGTCGAGCGGCGAGAAGGCGTCAGCACAGGGACAGGAGGACAGCAACTAACTCGCCACATCCCTGCCAACTTCCTTAGAACAGAGACTTTATCTGTTTGTGTGCGTGCGTGTGTGTGCACTGTGGAGATGAGGCAGGGGTCTTTATGTTCCCCTAATCTTTCCCCCCATTAACTCACCATTGACCCCGATGTTGGGGTTGGGGGAGTTCTCTGTTTGGGATCATGGTAAGCAGACGACTGAGGAGTACTTTAGAGAGTTTAACAGGAGAAACAAAGCTGCGGTTCATGTGCTGTGAGCTTTTCTTTAATATCTGTGTAGAGGCAGCCATTTTGCAAAAATTCACCTGTTTATGAACAAACTCCTATGCCTTCACCAAAAAACAAAGCTAAGAGTGATTATTCCAATGCCCTTCAATGTAATGCTAGTGTGTAACTTTATTCATGTATATTACTACCAATTCCAACCAAAATTAACAAGAGAATGTGAAATTCTTGAGCTAACGAAAAGCATTCCTGATTTTTGGCAAATCTTGTTTAATTCCCATTTACATGTTCATGCATATACTGATGATCATGCTTTTAGCTCTTGAAATGTGCATGTGGTAGACTCTCATCACATTTCCTGAAGTTTAAAAATGCAGAGAACCCTGAGGTTCACACAACATTCCGTTATTGAAAAGCATTGTTTTCCCCACTCATAAATTTAACCACTTGATGAATATGTAGGCCTGTCCAATCTAACCAGAGGGCTCTGTCCTTGACTTTTATTTGTCTGGCATTTTGGTTTATTTAGAGCCTAAAGTCATATTCTTATGTTCATGAAAGCAGCACTTGCTGAAATGCATTACTCAAAACTGAGGACAGAGCATTGCGGTTAGGTTGCATGCAGACCATAGTTTGTGGGGATGTGTTATCATGTTGACACTTCTGATATTTTGATGAAGTAGAGCGTGGTCCTCTTCTGAAGGAAGCAGTAATTAAAGGCAGCAGTGATCCTGCTCATATGCGTTAATGTGCACTTTGGGATCGATTGTACAGGCTGTTGTGTCCCGGCAGTATACATCGTTAGAAGGAAAATAGTAAAAGGATTAGACTTAGAAGGAGTTAATTTCCTTTTCACTGTTATGTATTTTTATGTGTGTCATCAGTGTTGAAACGGAGTGAAAAACAGGAGGATGCGTGTAATATTTCCATAAAGCAGTATTTCAGACTAAATAAAGCCAGTTCCTGTAGACCAGAAATCACCAGACTCTTATTGCACTACGTGCTGCTGATGTCTGTAACACCATCCTGTACTTGCTTAGTGTTTATAAAGGTTTGTTACGTTTGATATGTCGTCTGTTCTGGTTGTGCAGTACATTCGATGTTGAGATCCTCTGGCATTTCCTGTTACAAACATTGTGCCTAAAGGTACCCCTGCAAAAAATGCATAATGCATACAAGATATTATTGTGATGAATTTTTTTTCCATTTTTTTCTTTTTGTCAGAGACTTCAACATCATTTCTCCATATGACAGCGATAAGAACTACTGTTTTGTGTGATTTATTAAAATTAATGCTCATGAAAGAGATGGAGTGAAGGCTAGCCTGGAATGCCACTATTCCCATTTCTGAAGGGATCATGAGAGTAGAGATGGTGATGGATATGTAGCAGACTGGGACAGGGAGATACTGCTGGCTGCAATTACAGCTCATTACAAGTACAAACAAGTATCTTCTTTACCACTGATGTGTGTACGTCACATACCCTAGAGACAACCAGGCCTTCAAACTACAGCCTTGTGGGCTGGACTTGCTGTGTACCATTTTGACATTACAACTTAATCCTCATTTCCATTTATAGTATCTGATATAGGCTGTGTGCAATTCTGGAATGGAACAAATCTCAAGTCTAAGTAGCATAAAGGATTCTAATTCTGTAAAAAACCAACGACTGCATATGCTTACACCTCTCAGCTGCTGATGTGCTTTCATCCTGTTAAACAAAACTACCTGTTGAAAAGAAAAAATGGTCATATGTGAGCATAAGTAGTCATTATTTTATTTTCTGTGTTGTCTAGAAGTGGGCATTAAGAATGGGCTATGCTCTACTTTAAAGTCAGTTTGATTTTTAATATTTATTTATCTGGCGAGAGGTTCTGTTCTTGTGGAAAAACTGGAATAGACAGTTGAATCTGTTCCACTTTATAGATACTGCATTGTAATGACAGCACATAGGACAAATGTAAGCTACCAGTCTACTTTTGATGGTAATACACATTAAGAAGTTTTTAGAAATTAAAACTATTAGAGGATAAATGCTGTTTATTTGTAGATGTATTTTATATTTGTCTTTCAGTTACTGCTGCTTCTCTGATTAAAAAGAGAGCTATCTAAAACAATCTTTAAAGTGTCCTACATTCTTTTCTGATTGAGCAAAGCAAATTTTAGATTTATTTTAAGGTACTTGTACCCCATAAGTGTTAAAATATAGGACTTCTGCAACATTATGACTTGTTAAAATACTTTGTTAGCCATAAGCCATTCACACAAAGCAGGCAAGGGAGTGGTATTTTATTTTTAAAACTATAGTTCGTAACTGAGTGCTCCCTTACCAGAAGCCAGCAGCACAGACAGACCCTCCAGATGCTAATTTGATCATTTTTACAGCAGAATGTGTCTGCAGTGCAGATGTAAGAAGGCATATTACTGTTAAATCACTTTAAGATCTCTGGCAAGACCATAGATACAGAAGTGGGAGTTGCATTGGTTATACACATAGTGGCGTTTAGTAGATGTGGGGATTGCCCTCCACCAAAGCCCTCTGACTGGCACGTGGTTTCAACTCATATTTGGGTCAAAGTTTTAATATAATCTTGTCTCAAGCAGTCATTAGCACAGTAGCATAAAGACTTGCCAGCAATATTTTTTTTTTCCAAATCACAGCCTTCAGTGCAAGACAGAGAACTTTTTCTGTTTTTTTTCCCACCAGGTAAGGTGAGGTCTGTTATTTGGGTCAATGTTTTTATGTAATCTAATCCCAAGTAGTTATTAACAGAGTAAAATGACTACTTGCCAGCAGCATTTTTTTCAAATTAAAAGCATTCAGTATAACAGACTGAACTGCGATTTGTCATCACTGTGTTAAGCAAACACAAAATGACACTTTCACTGAATGTTTATTTTTACAGTAGAAAAAGTACAGCCATGGTTCTTTGATTCCACATCCATCTTAATAACAGTCATATTAAAATAAGACTCAAGCAACTTGAACCAGGTTACAAAGGAGGTCAACAGTAAAATCACCCTCACACAGCTCTGAGATACAGACAGCTTTGCACTACTTTGGAAAACCTGTACACAGCCTAACCGAGCTAGGCAAAGAGCTCAACAGGAAGGTTTTATTAAGAACATATGCAGAGCCACACGTCTTATTCTGGTGTCGCTGCATCCATGATTTCATTCTTAATTGTGTGGACCCAAACTTCAGAGATAGATCTCCTTTGGTTGTGATGGTTATCTTCAAATTGGATGTTGTTCCTCCAGGCTCAAAATGAAATCAAATTCCTCTGTAAACCAGAAACAGAGAAGAAAAGATGTAGTAAACCCATCTGATATGTTGTTATGACCACATCTCTGCTGAAGGACATTGCTTATGAGTTAGAGCTCATATATTACGGTTATCCTGTGTTTGGTTCCTTTACTCAGGTGATATAATTACTCCATCTGATGGATACATGCCCATCTAGCCCAATAAAATTTTAGGGAAACTATGTCCTAAAGATAAAAAAAATGTTCAAACACACACATCATGATAGATGAATTTAAATGTTAAAACTCCAGTGAATGCCTCTTCTTGTATACCAGAGACATTATTATTTGCAATGAAGATGTTTGCTTTTCCACCAAAGTGAAGGAAATAGCTAAAATATTTTTTCTAGGCCTGTAAGCATTATTGAAATTAAAATCCATGTGCATGCCATGCAATAAGGAGCATGTTTCTGCAGCACAGACGTACCGCGTGTCAGGGGCTGCACAGACAGTCTGGCTCTGGTGAAGAGGGCCACGTCCTTCAGGGCTCCGCCTTTGACCTTGTGCTGGAGGTGGTACTTCTTCAGCTCAGCCAATGGGATAAAGCGCTTCGTCATCCTCTCAAACTGCACGTCCACCTTTGGGGAGACACAGCGGGGTGACCACACTGCCTTTACAGGCATGTTTACAACAAGAGCTAACCTTACTGTGGTTCAGGTAACATAAGCACTACAGTTACACTGAATAGCAAAGAAATTCTTACGTTGGTTTTTACCTTAGAACTGTGCACAAAACCTCTCAGAAAACTCCCTTTAACTTCTTGAATCTTTACTCTGACATCAGATTTGACATCAGATCAGTGTTACGTTTTTCCCTCTCCAGTAATTTGGAAATGAATGGATGCTTGATTTCAGACCCCTGATTTTAGCTAAATTTCTCCCTATAGAGCCATTAGAGTATGCTCAGGTGGCTGTCCCTCACCAATGAAACAACTGAGTTTTAGAGATGTTATTCCGTAAGACTTCAGGTGAATGGTGATCCTTCCAAAGTTGAAATGCTGGATTGCAGCATCATAGGTTTCACCTAGAGAGGGTAGCACTGGTGTCACATCTTTCAGCAATGAACACAGTTCACTTCAACCGCCTGAGTTTGGACTCTCCACTTTCTGTCTTAGAAAAGACATCAGTTTTGTCTGAGTTCTTACCATAGACCATTTTGGGTTTTCTGGCTTGCTCGAGGGGTCATAATGGGCATCCTTCTTGTCAAACTGGGTGTGGTCCACATAGGCTTCCTTGACAATCTATAAAGTAGTGTGACCAGGAACATGATGAAGGATGCATCCTGGAACAAGCGCTCTCCCAGGTAATGTGATTCAAATTTTCGATATTTAAGTCACAGCTGAACAGAGGTACCACAGTCCTTGAAATACTTTTACTCTGGAATGTCATGGAAAAGCAGTGTAAAGTACCCCACTGTCCATGGAAAGTGATCAAAAATTTGACCTATCCTCAAAGGATTCATTCTTACAGAAAAACAGGTATGTTCATCTATCTTGCTACCTCACTAGATGTTTTTCAGGCTAATTTCAAGCATACTATGCTGTACTGACAAGAGCCTCCACAAGTGTATGGAACAAAACAGTACCTCAACATTTCAACAAAACAGTGTCTCAAACAGTATCTCTTGCTGCAGTTCAAAGTAACCCCTGTGTGCAGGACTTTGACTGTTGCAGCAATAAAAACAATTTGGTATAAAAAAATAATAATGCAGAGAGCTGCATTTACCCTTGAAAAGAAATGGCAAACATAACTCTTATCTGAGTGGGGACCCTGTTCAAACAAGCTAGCACCCACCTTCATTAGTCCAGCAATTCCAGGCTCTTTGCAGTTGCTGTGGTAAAAGAATGCTCGCTGGCCCACTTTCATGTCTTTCATAAAGTTGCGAGCCTGGAGAAGAGGTTCAAAAATCCGTAAGACAAAGACACCTCTCCCTCTTGTCTACACCCTGGTCAGAAAACACAGTGTAGAAAGGATGCCGCGTAACTGAGTTCTTATATGTCTGAGTGAATAATTCCACTCGAAAACACCTGTTTCCCACCTGGTAGTTCCGAACTCCATCCCAACAACCCGTTTGATTAGGGAGGGCCTTCAGGTCCTCAATCCCAAACTGCAAAATCAAAAGGACTGTTACTGTCACACATGCTGCTCTGCCACCTTAATACTAGACACCCCTGTGAAAACAGACCCTTCCTTCTACCTTCACATCGACTCCTTTTTCAAAACGGCTCTCTGGCTCTGACTTCATCAGCCAGTGACAGTAGACCTTCTTTTCAGCTGCAGCCCCTGTATTAGTCGTCTTCCCAGATTTCTCTGCCTGAGGAGCTTTCCTCTTCTTCCTTCCAACGTCCACAGTGAAATCCTCATCCTCTTGCTCTTTACCTGAACTTGCAGGTGATTCACTTTGTTCTGTGTGTGACACACAGTGCATTCAATGGAAGAGTTCATCTTTCTCAATAACCTGGTTTGCTAAAATAATCAACGCTCCTCTATTTGTACTTGTGGCATAAACCACGACTCAAAGTAATTTAAGGGACAGCAGGTTTATTCTGCACTTGCCAAATGGCGTTTCATTATACGGCCATACTGGCAAAGTTAAGAATAGGGTATCATACCAATCGTGGTTGCATGTTCAGTGCAGACACGAAAACTGTAAACCATTTGCAATGGGCCAGAAGCCCTCTGTATCCTGTGACGCAGCAGAATTGAAAAGGTGCAATGTGATTGCCTTTGTGTTCATTTGTTTAAAAGGTTAACGTTAGCAGAGAGACCTCGTTCCTGATGTAGCAACTTACTGGACTTGACTGGTCCACCGCGTAGACTCTTCTTTGGCGGCATGGTCTGAGGGGAAAAAAAAAACTGATGCTAGATGATGCTTTGCACCGACACGATCAAATGCCTTATTTAAGTAAACGATTGTCTATCTATATACTCAAATTAGATTTTGTGTGCGACACACCAGCACGCAACTATTATCACTTCAGTTATTCTGCTAACCTAGCTAAGTTACCCACTTATCCCGCCATCTAACTATACAGTCCGTTTACTCGTTTCACTTGTCTTTGATTTGCGTTGGACTTATTTCCTGCTCGAGTCTTAAAATAGCGACGTGTTCCGCTAGTTCGTTATGAAACTAGACCCTGTGTAGACCTGAAGATATCTAGTATTTAGCCAGGTTATGCCTCTGAATTGCTGCCACAATAAAACAATAATTTATGCAACAATAACATACTTCAAACGTGCCAAAATATAGGCTTACTTGCGCTCACCCAGCACCCCTCTGACAGTCGCTCAGGTGATAGGTCTACAACAGCTCTGTTAGCTACTTAGCTAGGCAGCTAAGGTTAGGTGAGTAGTCGATTTTTTTTTTTTTTTTTTTGAGTGAATCACATTAAAGATGCGATGCGCAATAAAACTGATCCTTAGAAAAGTGGGACTGCAGCCGCAACAGCTCTTGCACAGATTTAAAACTTTCACTTCATTACCCGGCGTGCTCTTGCATATTGGGTTGTTAACGTGGACTACATTACCCGGCATGCTGTTAGACATTGGGTTGTTGCAGAGGGTAGCTAGCATAACTTTTGCTCTCCAGTATCATGGCGTTAGCAGGGAAGTTATCCCAATTGCCCAGATTGGGATCATATATTGGGAGAAGTCGTAGTTTAATATTTAACAGAATACAAAGACGAGGGATCGCATCTTGTATCGACCGTAAGTTACTAGCTTTTCGTTTAACTTAGCTAACGTTAGCTACCGCTTTGTTACCGCAGCAACATAGAGGTAACGTTAGGTAATGGATCAAACATGCTTCTTTTTCTGTTATGAAATGCAACCGGCTGTCTAAACTTTTTTTGTGGATGGGGGTAGATGTGATGATTGTCTGGCTAGTTAGAGATCTACCGATATCCCTCGGAAGCAAGCTAGTGTAACCAGCTAAAATGAAAACTGTTGGATGACACCTACTCTGGATAGGTTGGTTGTAGCTAGATAGCTGACTAGTGATTTTTCGTGACATTGACAGTACTAGAAGCTAGCTTGCTAGACAAGCTATTAAGATTCGTGACCAGTCTCATTTGCTCGGTTGTACCACTACTACTTAGTTGAGAGATGAACGATTTAACTTTGTCAACGAAAGGAACATATTCGTTTCAGTTAAATACTAAGAAATAATATTATTTGTTATGTTTCCTTCCAGCAAACGATACGGTGAAGTTGATTGAATGTTGGCAGCACAATTTCTTTTTTTACCGGTGACTTAGTCTGCCTAGCTAATGACATATGCTTTGCAAAGAAACGCTAGTCTGGGTCACCAGTTTCGGTCACCAGCTGGCTTCTAAGTGTGACTTTTTGCATCAGTAGGTAGCATATGTAGACAATTGGCCATGGCGAAGCGAGTTAGCTTCTGCTGGTGAGCTGGTGATTGAACTATGAATGAACTTGGGAGATTTGTACATTTGAGGGCTTAGCTTATGCTAAATATTTATTCACGCAGTGAAATCATTATATCGTCTTGACGTAGAAGGAACAGCGTGTCATTTTTTGAGCGGCAGGTGATTTCTGAATTTTGTGCTAGGTTTGAAATCTTGTGTTGCTCCCCGGCTAAGTTACGTGGACGAAACGCCACGTCTTTTGGTAGGATGATGGAAGGTGTAGTCCAAATTGTTAGGGTTCTGGTGTTGTGTAACGAGCCGTAAACTACAACTCCCATCAGTCTGTGCGCGAAACATTCCAAAACATAACGTTATGTCGTAGCTTTTGGGAGGTGTGTTTCTCTGTATTATTTCTATTGGTCGGTACATGCTCCAAGCCAATAGTGGAGATACATCACTATACAACTGGATGTCCTGCTAGTGTTTGGAGTTTTTAGTGCATGAACAGGTTATTTTCTCAGCTGACTTTTTGAAAACTGGCTTTGATAAAATCGCTGTTTGCAGCAGTTTTGTCATTGTCAAATACTTTCTTATTGAATAAAAGTGGATTGTGCTCTGATTTATCTCATTGGGTTACAAAAAGAGCTGTGCATATCAAATGTAAAAACCAGCCACAACTCTAATGCTTGGTGAAATTTAGAGACCACTGAAGTGTCCCATTTGCGTCTGTAATGTGTACACAGTTGGTGGCCTGACCATGTTCTGACTCTCCGCACAGCTTCAACCGGCCTCACTGATGAACAGAAGGAATTTCAGAAGGTGGCGTTTGACTTCGCAGCCAATGAGATGGCGCCGCACATGGCGGAGTGGGACCAGAAAGTACGTCAGTCTCTCCTTGTGACATCACATACTGTCTGCGTGCCAGCAGTCTGTGGTGCTGAAGGTTGCTTTACAAGCTAAGGGGTGGCAGGAACAGATCAGCTAAATTAATGCAGATGGCCGAGTGCTGGAAGGATGCCACATGCCACCTAATGCACATGCTCCCTAGTGAGAAATTATCATAATTCATCCAGTTATGTAATTAAGAGCTCATATGGAACAAGAAACATTGACATCTCCAGCACCCCATGATCAGGGTTACCTACTCCTACTGTTCATTCCAGCATGCACTGACACTTGCAGTTAGGGTGATTAGGTGTGGAACACTCCAGTACCACTGAAGGAGACACTAAATGAGAAGCGTAACTTTTTCTCCCAGGAAATATTCCCTGTTGAGACCATGCGGAAGGCTGCGGCGCTCGGGTTCGGTGGGATCTACGTTCAACCAGACGTGGGCGGCTCCGGTCTCTCCCGCCTGGACACGTCCGTCATCTTTGAGGCCTTATCCACGGGCTGCGTCAGCACCACAGCCTACATCAGCATTCACAAGTGAGAGACGGCCGGCTCTGGGGAGTGGAGATTCTGTCACTCTCCTTCTCTTTGTTTTGTGGAGTGCTGAAGTTTGTGATGTGTTCAGACTTTAAACTACATTTGCAATGCATTTCAAGTGTCTTTCTGCATATTTAATGCTCCATGGGTGTTCCCCAATATTAGGGGTGATAAATGAATTAGTATTGGCTCAATAAGCCATATGTGTTTGTAGGATGTGTTCCTGTCTGAGGTCTCTGACCTGGTTGTTGGTGTTGCTGCAGCATGTGTGCCTGGATGATTGACACATTTGGCAATCCTGAGCAGAGGGAGAAGTATTGCCCAGACCTTTGCACGATGGAGAGGTTTGCCTCCTACTGTCTCACTGAGCCTGGTGAGTCTCTCAGGAAAAAAAAACCATCTGCATTTTGGACTCATTGTTTGTCAGAGTTTGGAATTGGGAATTGATGTGTTCTGAATGTTTGCAAGCTTGAGTATCTAATTTGGCATTGTGAATGCAATGGAATTATGGACTTAATATTATTGCAGTATAGTTTGTTTTGCATAATTGCGCTGCATTGTTGTAAGTGTGCATTTTGTGCCAGCCTGTGACTAATATTTTAAACAAAATAAAGCAAAAAAACATGATTTTCCTTCGAGAGCAGTCAATATTTCACATAGCTGAGGCCATTTCCTATAAAATATACATGTGACTAAGAGGTTAAAGAGAGTAGGAATAAGGCCAGAGGAAAAAAAAACACAGCTTGTCATTGGTAGGTTATTTTCCACATTTGCTAATCAGTTAATGGTTGCATGAAAATAGGGACTGAATAAAATGGCTGATGAAAATTCAGTTGAGTTACACATTAAAAATGAGTGTCATTACAAAATGAGAAATATGAAATTGGAAATCATAAGAGTGGACAGGGCTGGTCTGAGCTGTCCTGTTAGAGAATAATTATTATTTTTATGGCTTGTGCTTAAGACTGTTGAAATGCTGGAATGCAGTTCTCGTTTTCTCCCTCATTGAATCCTACATCAAGATCTTGTTCTAGCCTGTTTGTGTAACTTTTTTTTTTAATCTAGGTAGTGGAAGTGATGCTGCTTCGTTACTAACCAGTGCACAGTTAAAAGGTGACCATTATGTCCTGAATGGCTCCAAGGTAATGTATGACAACATTGTTCATTGTTGCTAATGCTTTATGCAGGATGATTTGTTTAAGTAATATATATGACAATATCCTTTTCTGCTGCCGGATATTCACAGAGCTTACTCAGCTTAAGTTTTGTACTTAATTACCCTTGATTCAACAGCAGTATCCCAGCAGGGATTCAGACTGGCAACCTGCTGCCTGTTGGCCAAATTCCCTTACTGCTGTCATGAATAAATTACAGATAATTTCATGATTTCAGATTAAAGCACAGTAACAAACTGAGGGTGAGATGGCTGTTTCTGTTGAATCGTATGCTGCAGAAGTGTCCTCTCTTGACTCACAGCCAGTCTCTCTGTCTCCTCATTCCCTGCCCCAGGCCTTCATCAGTGGAGGAGGGGACACAGATGTGTACGTAGTCATGTGTCGAACTGGTGGCAAGGGTGCCAAGGGAATCTCCTGCCTGGTGGTGGAGAAAGGAACACCGGGACTCAGCTTTGGCAAGAAGGAGAAGAAGGTAATCTGATAGGTGAAGTAGAAGGGGTCCAGTCCTGTAGACCGAGCTGTCCTCTGCCCTGCCTGTAGCTTCTGATATCGGTCTTTCACAAAACAGTCTGTTTCACTGGTAACGCTTTTGGCTGAAGTTAAAGGCAGGGTGACTTTTTTGTACTCTGTTTTCTGGAGTTAATTTAAATAAATGGTAAAATGTTTAAAATATCCTGGTCTTAGTTCTGAGTCATTTCAAAAGGTATCATGGAAAACTGAATGCTAATGTAAATTTTCTGTTCCTAAAGCCACTGATGAAACTGTTCATTGTGCTATTGATTTGTTGGATCGAAAGAATAAGTTCCTAACACAGAACACTAATCATTCCTGAAGGAAAAGAAAATGTCCACGAGATGGCAGTGTTGTTTCTAATGTTGCTTTAAGATAAAGCTTTTCTTTAGAACGTGAACAAGCACAGTAAGAGCCTATCATGTTGACTCTGTTTGAACCAGGTGGGCTGGAACTCGCAGCCAACACGTGCCGTCATCTTCGAGGACTGTGCAGTTCCAGTGGCCAATCGCCTTGGCCAGGAGGGCCAGGGCTTCAACATCGCCATGAAAGGCCTTAACGGAGGCAGGATCAATATTGGTGGGTTTGTTCAGGCCTCAGAATTAAACATTGGCAGAAGTTTTTTAGCACCTTTCCTTTGTTAGAGTTAATAGCTGCTGTGCAGTCATGAGTACAGGGAAACTCCAAAAACCACAGTGTAGACTGGTTAGAGTCAGGCTAGAGACAGTATTAGTGACCAGAGCAGTGACACAATACATAAACCTGTAAGCAAAATTTGCAGTCATAGAAATGGGGAAACTGTAACATTTCAGTTCACCCCCAAACTGAATCTTTTGTGTGGTTTTTCATAGTATCTCATACCCACAGAGTGTCATCTCACTATGTGTGTCTGGTACATGTGCACATAGGCTATAGGCAGGTCTGTATATGCAGTGTATTAGTGAAAATAGTAGGAACAGCCCAGTGCTAACAGAGAGTGCTTCAGGCCCATATTTCCTAGAGCTGGGAGTTTATTATCTATCCAAATTCTGATATTGTGTGATAGAAGATTTTGATTATTTGATAATTATTTGCGCCTCCCACCTTAGCCCCATACTGGTTTCGGTTTCTGTTTTAAAACCAATCAAAGGGTTTTTTCGTGTTTGTTTAACAATCTACTTTCATTCCCAAAGCTTCCTGTGCTGTACCCGAAAGAAAAAGAACCTATTTGCTTCTTATTTACGCTACCCACATTAGTTGTAGTGTTGGATGTAAGCATGCACTTTTGTTCTCTGTAGCTTCCTGTTCCCTGGGGGCGGCACACGCCTGTGTCCAGCTGGCGAGAGACCACCTAACGGTCCGCAAGCAGTTCGGGGAGGCACTGTCCAATAACCAAGTAAACAGCACTCCTGTTCCATCATCTGTGATTCGCGTGTCACTAGTCACATTATGTCACATCTTTACTCATTTTGCACAGTGGTTTTTGCTCATTGCATTACATTATTGGCATTTAGTAGATGCTCTTATCCAGAGTGACTTACGTCAATTACAGGTTTTTACAACATTATCCATTTATACAGCTGGATATTTACTGAGGCAATTGTGGGTTAAGTACCTTGCCCAAGGGTACAGCAGCAGTACCCCCATGCGGAATTGAACCAGCAACCTTTCGGTTACGAGTCTTACTCCTTTAACTAATATGCTACACTGCCGCCCCCTCATAAAATGTTTTTACATTTACTCATTTTTACAGTTCAGTTGGTGAGTGTGTCGTGAGGTTGTTGCTGATGGCCTTGTCTCGTTTGGACCCCCTCAGTTCCTCCAGTTTAAGCTGGCAGAGATGGCCACCAGGCTGGTGGCCTCCCGGCTGATGGTGCGAGAGGCAGCAGTGGCCCTGCAGGAGAACCGGCCGGACGCGGTCGCTCTCTGCTCCATGGCCAAGCTTTTTGCCACAGACGAGTGCTTCCAGGTGGGTGACATTAGCCCTGGGGTCAGAGGTCAGGGGTCAGCAGGGTTCTTACAGTCCTTAAAAACACATTCTCTACCTGGAAGACTTCTAGAAAAATCATGGAAAGTTCCCACTGTCCTCATTGTCCTCCTGAACTCATTGCCCATAAAATTTCCCAAATAAAAAATCCATTAATGTTCATTCTTATTTTTTTCTGTTACATCTTGAAATACCTCTGTGTTTCTGGCTAGCTCACCAGCCTGATATCAGTTACTATGAAGGTTGGCTGTTTCATTGGTTCTGATGTTGATAAGAAGTAGGCTAGCTTGTTGGCTTGTGCAATAAGCCCATTTAACACTTTTTTCATGTATATCTTTGAGATAGCCACTCTTCATATTGATTGTGCTGTTTAGGATTAGTAATGTTTTTTGTGTCTGTGCCGTTTTGTTGGTGGTAGTGGCTCTGGTTCATCAGCATTTTTGCTGTTGGATTGTGGGAGTCAGTGTGGGAAACAGTGTGAGAGGCTCATAGGGAACAGATGCATTTGTGTTTACCTCAGAGTATTGACTTTTAAACTGCACCCACTGAGTCAACGTGTTGAATGCATGTGTATTTGTGTGACTGTATGAGCAGTTAGAGTAACAGAAACAGCCACTGACTCCTCCTGCTCTTTCTCTCCGCAGATCTGTAACCAGGCTCTGCAGATGCATGGAGGTTATGGCTACCTAAAAGACTATGCTGTGCAGCAGTTTGTCCGAGACATCAGAGTGCATCAGATACTCGAAGGTAAATGTTGAGTCTGTGTTGGTGTGTCATTTAGTTATTTCAAGCTTTATGTGTTTAAGAGTTTGACACACTGTACAGTTCAGTGATTTTCTACCACTAAAACGCTAAGTGTATCTCAGTTCTAAACAATTACTGGTCTGGCACCTTGGTGTCTTTCTTGAAGAGGATAAAAATAATTAGTTTGTGGTGTTGTAGCAGAGGTGTCTGACTTTAGGTTAATGCAGAGCACTGTATGCCACTTTTTTCAGTTGAGTATAATTTATGTATATTTTTCTTTCCATTCAGGCACTAATGAAGTGATGCGTATGATCATCGCCAGGAATCTATTAACGGACTAATAAAACATTATCATGGTGCCTGACTGTGATCAGCAAATCACTTTGAGGAAAAAAAAGGACTCGATCTTCAGCACCGTGATTGGACCTTCTGCAGTTGCCACTTTTGTGTGGTAGTAATGTTTTGTTTGTGTAGCTCAGAGTCTGATCCTTTCAAGTGTCTTACCTTGTTTTGAAGGTATTTATGGTGGTACACATGGGAAGTCTTTATGTAACGTCTTTAAGTCCTTTCTCTGTGAGTTATTTTGCAGTACTCCTGTAAGTCATGAACTAAACCCATAAAATATCTCCACTGCACTTTATGAAATACATTAGGATGAAGCTGAAAGATTCAGATGTTTCAACATGCATCCTTCAACAGTGAAATAAGTGTTATTGACCTCAAAGGGAGATGTGTTGTGGCTAGCCACACCACAAATTGATAGTGTCACCAGCAACCTTTTTATTGTACTAGCTCTACATTGTTGCTGCCATGTGTTAGTATAAACACATTTGTAAATTCACCAAAAATGCAGGCTCTGTGGTATGCAGTTCCTCTGCAGTGAATTTGTGTGCAAGTTGAGCAGATAAAGGTTGCTAACAGAATGAAACCATTTCACTGATGAAGCCAGTAAGGGGAAAATACCTGAAACTTTTTGCCTCATTCTAATGAAGAAATGGTGAGTATGGATCTTTTATGAATGTACTCTCATGAAATTCTCTGATGCACTCCTGTTTTAACCTGTACACTTCAAAAGGAGCACAGTCAGCATTACTAAGTCATGAAAGGTAAAAGGCAAACTGTTCTCTTGCCAAAGTGCTGGATATTAATATTGTCTTGCTATTCAGGGCATGAAACGGTTTGCCCTGAGAATGGTTAAACATGCAGGGCAGAGAATGAGCCAGAAAATGGTGTCTCTTTGCATTACAGGTTCCTGCCTGCATGCTTCAATGTGACAGTCTTCCTCAGGCTAGCTTGTTTCCATAAGCCATACTGACCCACGGCTGGCATTTGTTCCCGCTAAAAAGGCTAATTTAGTTTATGGCCAGCTGTGGTGAGGTAGGATTGAAAATGGGTCACTCCAAGTGCAGCTGGTTACCTAGTACTCAGTGTGGCCCGGGCATGGTTACACTACATTTCCCAGAAGCTGGCATGCCTATGGGACTGCCTGACACAATTGTAAGTAAATAGGAGGTCTTAGTGAGATTAGATTTATTTTTTAAGGAAGCATGATAATAATATGAACATGTATAGCCAGATTGAGATATTGTTTGCTGCATTGGAGAAAGAGGGAAACTTTCATTTTCATGTTCATACTGGTGTCCTTTCTGTGTGCTCACATGCTAGCTGCAGCTGAGTGGAATGGCAAAACACAAAAAAGGAGACATGCCAGTTAGCAGTGTTACAGATCAAGTGATGCAGTATGATGTTAAAGGCTGTCAAGATCAACTGCTTTTCAACCATAGCTGCTAGTAAGTGACCAGGTGGTATATTTTTTTTAATTGGCAAGCTCAGTTGGAATCCCATTGGTTGCTGGTTGTCCTTCTGCAGCTACTGTATCTGCAGATTTTGAGATGATGTAAGGAAATTCAGGTGGGGCTGTCCCACCCACAGGTAACCCTGTCTGATGGAAACCAACCATTACTGTGGAGGGTGACGTGATGCAGCTGTGACCATGACTTAAATTGTTATAAATGAAACTTCTGTTTAGTTGTTTTACAATAAAAAAAATCTTGTACGTTTCTCTGTATTGTGATTAATTGGCCTCCAGCTAGGAAACTAATAACATTGTACTACTGAGTAACCTCACACGGTCACTAGGTACTAAAATATCTGATTGTGTTATTACAGATATCTTTTAAAGAATTCATTGCAGATCTAAAATATCATATGTATTATTGAGACAATAAACATCATTTTTCTACACTGTGCTGAAAAGCCTTAAGATGAAAATAGCTTTAGAGATGAACTGAAAGAACCTGGAGAATAACAACAGAAGTCTCACATTCTGGTACATACAGTATAGGAGTGAGAACATTTATTCAGTACTGGCTGTTTCCAAGGATGAGATGGTCACTTGCTGGGGTTGAATGGTGTTTTGCAAGAAAAGATCATGCTATTTAGCGCCCTTTGGGAACCTTGACTGAATAATCAAATCACATGTGCTTATCTCAGCAGTACTGTGAACTATGCCAGGATAGAAGGCTATTGCAGTGTGTTCAGATACTGGCCAGGGCAGATGCCTAGCTGGCAAAGGGCTACGTGTCCATCTAATTGAATAATAGCAGCACATCGCAGTCTCAGATGAATCTGCCATGTTGTATCACACACTCGCAGATGATTGTGGTGTAGTTTATCACACAATCTCAGCTGAAGCTGCTTCGTCTGGAACAGAACATCCTGATTTTTCTCACGCGTAGGATAAGGAGGAGGAGAAGTAAAGGGATTAGACATCCCCCTTTCAGCGATAACCATGGCAACCATCTCCAGTGCAGCACTGAGCTCTGCCGGCCAAGTAACCATGGGAACAGGACCTTTCCATGGCGGTCGTTTTGTCATTACGCCTGTAAAGGGCTGTTTTTGAAGGGGGTGAAAGCGTAGTGGAACGGGAAAAACAGGAAGTTGGGTTGGTTGTACTTGCATGCAATCATCATCTACTTTTTAATTTTCAAGTTTCTTTCCTCTGTGTTTCAAACATAATCCTTACAGAGCATGAGTCCACTGAAGACTGAAATTTTATCAAGAAATAAGATGACATCTGAAATAATAATTAAACATTAGCAGGCCAGATAATTCACGGGCACTTACTGATGTACAGAGTCTGTTATCTTCACAATTACCAAACCTTACCATAGCTAGTCATTCCATCGGTTTCTTTTATCACACTCAAGATATTTTCAAATGTCAGTATTTTTTTTGTAATTACTTTTTTGTAATTACATTTTATAATGCTGATATAGCAAAATCCTATATGAAAAGTTTGGTAACTGGCAGTCCTGTGAATGTAATGTGCCCTTGCTTCGCATAATGCTTGGCTGTGAATAATTTTCATGTTGCAATGTAACCAAAAATTGCATACTCAATGTCATGTCATTTTATCTCATGCAGAGAAAATGTTACGCGCATCAGGGTTCTTAAGTGAATCTGGCCTGAGCAGCTGAGAGCCTGTGAGTTTTTCCGATGTTAACATGATCACACGCAGTGCTTCCTTGTTAAACATACATGTTCTTATTTCAAATTGAATTATCTGTCAATGCAGAAATGTGCTGTGAATTTTACTAAATGTTTTCGCTTGCCTAATCCCAATGAACATGATACATAACCTTCACAGCGTAAGGTCAAGGTACATCGCTGTAATTGTGCCTATAATTGAGGTATTATGTCACAATCAGAAAGCCCCTCCCCCTCTGCCCATCTATTCTCTTTCACTCAGCTGGCAAACCGAGCCTTGTGAGTGATGATGTCATAGTTGGCGGAGAGTTCTGTGGAGAGGAGCTCCCCTCCATCTTGCGCATTTGTTCAGTTCTCTGCCTCTTTTCCAGATCATTCATTCCTCCCCACTAGGAACTGGAAAGAGTCCTCTGAACACCAGACAGAAAGGCAAGCATACAGGGCAACGAGCCAGAAAACCAAAACACAAGAGACCTAATACATATGAATACACATACAGTACAAAATGTGAAAACCAATTATGTATGTATATATTAATTTGATTTATCATCTAACACAAAGTGTGATCTAAACTTTGGTGCACATAAATTCAACTTCTCTGCTGTACACTGTTGGTGGTGTAAATCTAGCATAAAAAGTGTTGGCCTGCAGCAGCAAACACATGTCAGTTCACTGAAAGGCACAAATACAAATTTCACAATCAATTTAATATGTTCAGAAAGGTGTTAAATGAATTAAATTATCCATTGTGATATGCAAATGTAAATCAAATCTTGAAGTCACCAATAACTGAAGTATGCTAAAAAAAAAAAAACAATAGAGCTTTGAAACCAATTTTAAATGATAATGATAAGGTTAATATGTTGTATGTTAATGTATGCAGTTTTAATGAAAAGCTCTGGTAAAAGCTTGTACAAAAATGCAAAATTTCAGATGTTGATGAGAGGATTTTATTGAAGTGTTACGTGTAACAATGGTAATGACTGTGAAAACTGCTTTAAATTCATTAGATTGTGGCAGCCGTGTTTCCTAACGTATCACTGTGAAATTTCTAGCTGCTTAAATGTGTTCCTGAGAAATTATAAGTGGTTTTCAACAAAGTAAAGATTATAGGAATTCCAGCAAAGCAGAAGTCATACGCTGAATGACAAATGTGCACCAGGATTCAAAATCTGGTGCTTCCCAGAAGGCAGTGCAAATGTGTCATTAAACGGGAATTATATCATTCATTGTTTCAGCCATAGGCGTTACCTGCAGTACGATTAACTCATGGTTGTGTTGCTAAATGTATAAAATTGAGTAATTTGTGTAATGGTGTGTGTTTAGTTTTAACAAATTTTTAGCCATTCCTACCAGTGGTTCAAAAGACTTTAGTGGAATCTGAAAAATGTGTAATGATCACAGAGATGAATAAGCTTCAGTGGCTTGTGGTGTCCATATTTCTCAGTATATCAGTGAAATCTGAAGATGTGTTTGGATGTGAAACATGTTTGGAAACTCTATTCTGATAAAAACAAACAGGTCTTCCTCATTTGCATGTGATGCATGATCAGGAATTGACTGACTCATTGTGTGCATTTTGTCCACTCATTTTTCATTAATGCAAAAACTATAAATGAGCAACTTACATCTACAAAAGAAATTAGTGACATGTAAATGTTACTGCATCAAATAGGCTACAAGGACATAATTAAAAATGGCAGAAAAAAATGCTTTTAACCACCAGAAGAAAGCTAGTAGGATGCCTAATTTGTTCTTGGCCCACTAAGACTTGTCATTGCTAATCCTTGCTTAATCTCAGCAACTGACTGCACCTCACTGCTGGTCATATGCAGATATCTTTAAGCTTGCACATGGGGCTGTTCAGCCGGACTAACACAATCCCCTAAACTGTATAGACTTTAGCCTGCTGCTTTACTCCCCTGGGTTTGCGGCTCAGACATACTGTGGAAGAACAGTGGTGTTCAGAAGAAGCGAAAAATGTTACTGGATCAGACAAGCATGACAACAGTCATCAAATCCCACAGATGGGCTGGATTTGAGTTTCTGCTCCGGCAGCTGTCAAAGTCCTGTGTGATTGCATGACCTACTTCATGTGTAGGAACATTGGATTCTTTTGAAGTTCTTTCATGGCATACCCAGCAGAGAATAAATCCAGATTTTGGAGCTGATGCTAGTTGATGCTGATGATATTATCCGTACTAATTACATGTGAATTGAAATTCAACGAACTGAGATCAAAAGTTGCTTTGTGGGCTGGAATGTCTTGTGCTGCTTCCCCCGGTGTTCTGTCTTTTCACTCAATTATCCGTCAAAGTGCGGCATTTTCCCGCGATAAACATCGCAGTCAGTGGGTTCCGCAGTGAGATCGCAACGATGATTGACAGGCGTAGAACCATGGCGAGGCCTCGGAGCGGCTAATTCTGTGACAGGACACAGTGATTCAGCCCCCGTGCGGCATAGAGCTTGACCTTACAGCTAAACCTTCCACCTCCTCCGCTCGGGCTCATGAATATTCAGCGCGCTGGGCTGCGCTGACGGTGGGGAGGCGGGGGAGGGATTTGAGGACAGAGAGGAAAAAGAAGGATGAAGAGAGCGGTGGTGATTCTGACAGTCGCCGTAGCGCTTTATTAATTTATTACCCAGGGCCGCTGCGTTTTGATTGAAACCATAGCTGCTGCTGCTTCAAATTCTTAGCAGCGATTGCGGAATACACATTGAACGATCGGACATCGCAAATAACACAAACGACAACTGCTATTCTGTCTTTAAAAAGGGGATGCGATCGCCGCTGTCTCATCGTGTTGAGATGTCCGGATGAAAGCATAGTCGAGATCTGCAGATCGCCTAGGAGGGGCTCTCCGCCGCTACACGGCAGAAAACGCATCGATCGCAGGTAATTTCTCCAGATCCATTGTTTTCATCATCCCATCCTTCACCTAATGACAGGAATGGTCCACCTCTCCTCCTCCACATCCCGTCTCGCTCTCTCCCCATTATTCCCCTCTCGCTCTCTCCATCGCTATGGCAATGATGGTGCGGCACTTGTTTACAATTTTCTATATATAGGAAACAGTTCGATCTGATGATAAATAATGGTACAAAATGTGGTATCCTTTCTGGACAAAATTAGGAAACATTGTTAATTAGGTTATTTAAGTTTATTTGTCTTTCGATTTAAATGTATTGTTGTTGTTATTATCATGATTGCAGTGGGGGTGGTAAAGGTGTGCGTGTATTCTACAAATGATATGGCCTATTGTTGAACGTATTTTATGTTCAGCAATCGAAGGAGGTCAGACGAGGCTGGCAATAATCAAAAAGAAATATAGCCCGAGGGAAACGTGCTTATTTAGCATTTGTGGAACGGAATGAACACTTGCCTAAGAACTAACACGGCCATGGCGTTGTTTATGCACGCGCCGATTAGTAACAAAACGTGATTTTATGACATCTCTTAATTCTGAACTAATATGACATTTTGTCCACGAAGATGGGATGAAAGATCGTTCTCTGCTCAGTTGTTTTCTTTCCCACTCTAAAATGGGGGCAGCTCTTCAATTGCATCCAATGACCTCTGTTGTGTTTCTCCCATCGGTCCTTTTGGATGCTGTGTGGATCCACTAGGACTGGAAAAGACGGTTTTCAGAGACACCAATAAACATATTGCAAAAGTCCCAAAAAAGATGATAACTATTTATTTCAGATGATTATTATCCGCTTTCCACGGCGGTCTTAACGAGATGCCAGTATTGCTTGAATGACGCCGATGCGTTAACCAATGGTTGCTCGCTGCATGCAAAAGGTATATAAAAAGCAATGTATCCAGCTGACTGCGCTGGTGAAAGTACCAATAATTCAAATAGATGACACCCATACTACCTGATGAGAAGTGAATTCCTCGCAGAGACCTGAAATTGATATCCAATAGCGGCATGTATTTTGCAATATGTAAACGTTGCCTCTTTTCAACGTAAAGGTTTAGTCCTTAATTCTCAATAGCAATTAAGCAAATCTTATGTTTGGTGGTTTCCAAATGTTACTTTTTAATTTTGGTTGTTGCAGAACTTAATTTTGTGTAAGATTGTGTGTGGGGAAAATGTAATTGAAGTAATTGAGTAATTGAAGTTCTGTTTGGAAAACACCGTGACGCGTAAAGTCGAGGGTGATGGGAGGGAATCGCGGCTGGTGTCTGGCCGGTTCTGGCGGGCGAGGGGACTCGGGAGATTGTTATGAAACACGATGTTCCCGAGCTCGCCGCCCGCTGGGGCGAGCCCTCGTTAGGGTGACAGAGGTGTCAAATCAATTCGGCCCAAGAATCATTTTTGCCATCAGAAAGGGAGATGGGGTGAGTGAGAGAGCCGTTGTAAAATAACATTGTCTGAAAGCCTCGCTTTAAATGGATATCTCCCTCTCTTTCCCTCCTGTCTGGAGAGATGAGCTTCCAGTGCAATGCCTTTGAAGCATGTCTTCTGAAGAGTGGGATTCTTAATTGAGTGTGATAGGTTTTTTGGCTTTTGGCCACTGTTAAATCACATATAACTATTTCTTCCTCACTTATACTGGTGAGCAACAGACAGGGACAGTAGCCTGGCTTTACTGACAGTGATGTGCAGCACACTTTTTGAAATTAAACCAAAAATATTGTAGACCAGATCACTCAAACATAATTTGAAAAGGAAGGAATTTCTGAATGGGTTGATTTGTTGAGTGCGTAATAGTTAATGTATGGTAATGATTCACACAGTGAGACACATGTGCAGGCTGGTCCCGGATCTTATCTGTATTCCACATTGCATAACTCCTGTGCCTTCATTAGCGCAATCCACATTGCATGCCCGAGGTGCAAACTGCACAGAATCTCCATCTTATTAAGCCCTGTGAGATTCTGCAGTATTTATTTATATCATTTATATAAGAAATTGGTCATAGTGTTAATTAAAATCAAAACCCTCCAGGGTGATGTTTTAATAGGTTGAAGGTAAACAAGATAGGCAACTATTCAAGTCAATGGTAATGCCACTCTTAATGAGTATTGTGAGGGGAGAAAAAGGATGGTAGATTAGTTTCTTATGTTTAACTTCAAGGGTACACATGGTGTGAAATATTGAGCTGCTAATATCACAAGGCAGGAAATGGAATTCACCTCCATCCATGATTAATGACTATTCTATAATTTCTTCTCGTATCACCTATCCTAATCAGTCATTTTAAAAGCAGATTCTCAATACTATTCAAAATTCCACAATGACCAATAAAGAAGGTCTTAGGCTCTTATCATGATGCTACAAAATCCAGTTATGGTTTCACATTGTAGTTTGTTCCCCCTGATATTGTAAGGTGATTTATATCCATGTTCAATGCTGGAGTGAGGAAGTTGCACCCAGGGTGGATTGTGGGTAATGATGTTCCATGCCCCGCTCTCTGTCCCAGGGTTCTGTGAGGGTGTCTCTGTGAGGGCCAGGCAGAATGGAGGCCCCGCTGGTGAGTCTGGACGAGGACTTTGAGGACCTGCGCTCCTGCAGGGTGGAGGAGCTGGACCCGCCCCCGCCGCTGCTGCGGCCCTGCGGGAACGCTCCGGCCCCCCCCGAGGACTTCTCCGAGCTGGACAACTTCTCCGAGATGATGAGCTTCAAGTCCATGGAGGACCTGGTCAACGAGTTCGACGAGAAGCTCAACGTGTGTTTCCACAACTACAACACCAAGACCGAGGGCCTGGCACCCGTGCGCAACCACACGCACAATGAGGAAGACGAGGAGCGTCTCCAGGACGAAGAGTGAGTGTCCTGTCCTCCATCTGCTCTCCCGAGGGGCAGCAGTGTGGTATTGCTTTTAAATTACACTCATGAACTGAGGATCTGCAAACAGATCAAGCCTGTAGAATAAGGTTATGTCACTGAAGTATGGAATTGATTTTCTTGACTGATATTTTGAAAAAGTAGAATCCTCAGACCACTCAGAGATACTGCTGGTTTAGAAATGAATCATGTCCTGTATCAGTATAATTTGTGCACTCGTAATAACTGAAATGAACAAGCTGTCAATCATTTGAGAGATTCCACCCCACTACCCTGCCTGTTTGTGAGTGATGAGTTATTGAATATGATTTTGTGCCCTTCACGCCTTTGATTCTTCTGTGTGTGCCTCCACAGTTGAAAGGGCCTCCCATGTCTTTTCCTGACAGCTCTGAAGCTGTAATCATTCTTAGTGAAATGAATCACTATCCAAAAATAGTCTGATTTGATAAAAATAGCTCAGCCATTGTTCTTCGGATAGTAATTTTACAGATCGTTGTTCATGCAGATCGTTGTTCAATGGTACATCAAGCTTTCCGTCATGATTCAAATTCATGGAGCGTCCTCAGATAATTCTGCAATACTGATGTATTTCATTAAATCTGTGCTAATATCTTGAAATCTGTGTGTTTTTACAAAATTGCCTAGAAAACAAAGCTCAAAAATGAGCACAAAGCTTTCACACTATTTGTTTTGGGATTTCCACTGTAGTCTAATTGAGCATTTAAAAATGAATGTTGAATATGGAATAAGATTTATTGTCTCATTTCTCTGTGATTACAACGTTGGCGTTGGACTCTTCAATTAAGTGGGCCTGTGCATTGAGACAGACACAGAGGGAAACAGATGGAAGTCTGTCATTTCAGCTGCACAGGGGGAACAGAGGTGTTAAAAATGCATCCTTTGTTAGAACCTTTGTTAGAACACAGTGATCCGCACTCACACAACACTGTATGTGGCTGTCAGGAGAGAAAAAAGTCAATACAAAACATCAGAAGGCTTGAGCTGGACCACAGGAGTGAGTGTGTAAATGTGCGGGAGAGTGGGGTCTATTTTTAGGCCCCATGGTTAGAGAGCTGTGAAATGCAAAGTGCCCTCCTGCCAGGCTGTGTGTGTGTGTGTGTGTGTGTGTGTGTGTGTGTGTGTGTGTGTGTGTGACAGGGGCTGTTCAAGCAGAGAGTGGTGCCAGTAAGTGCCTGTTGTCCTGAGGTTGAGGAGGTGTGTGCCAGCAACAGAGGCTGGCTGTGAGGACAGACTACCCATGAACAGGCTCCTGTTTCCCGCCGTGCCGGGCACTGCCACCCGCTGGCTGGGGCAGTGTGCCAGCCGAGGGGGACAAAGGGACGCTCCCCCCACGTTCATAACAGCTCACTCCATACTCAAGAACTGACCCCCTCATAAAGTGCTAGTAACTTTTTCTTCCTGCCAGACCACATAGAGAGCTGCTTAAACCCACGTCTTAGAACGATGGGGCACAGGCTGTCGCCCTGAGGGAAATTTAATGGAGGATGCAGCTCAGGCTCTGGGTCTAACTCATTATTTTCATTTAACGAAAGTTTGTGTGGTGAGCAAGAGTCTCCACAGCGTGTGTAGAAAGAGCTCTGCGGAGGAATATTTCAGATTAATTTATGGTCCACTGGACTGACTGCAGTTCCTTTACCTGTCATTTATTTCTGTTCTTACGGCAGCTGATTCACCCTTTTGGTGAATTTTGCTCAGGTTTTCAGTTATTGTAAGACGTAGAAAATGCAGTGTTTGCCACAAATAGGTTTTCTGCACTTGTATAGGATCACATATGGCCAATATCTTCAGCCAATTAGTCATTTACATTGTGTGTTTTTTTTCTGAGGAACGGATATTAATATATATATGAATATTTCCCATTATAGTTCCTTGGAATTATTTTTAATTTTTTTTCTACTGAGTTCAAAACATAAATACAAACACAAAACAATACAAATATAATATGTACAAGTATATAAATTTAAGACTTCTCCCTGTACAGTATTGAGCGTAATTAGATGTGAAAAAAACATTATGATGTTTAAAGATAAATATATTAAGGGGAAGTACAGTAGTATTGATGTCACAGATTACATAACAATGTGATTTAATAACCCTGACCTTCAGAAGCAATTTAATGCTACAGATCACTCACTCGTCCAAGCAAATAGGGTTGTGTAAGACAATCTGAACCGAAGGAGATGAGGCTTTATTGGATTTGTAGTGTGGGTGGATTCTGCTCTTAATTTTTTGTGAGGCAAGTTGGCAGTTATAAAAAAGCTTGTGTGTAGTTTATTTTTTTAGCTTTGTAACACATAAAACATTTAAAAATCAAAACAAGTTAAAAATGAAAATGAAATTTTAGTTTGGTTCAGTAAAAATTATACTCGCTATTATTTATGTTCTGCGTATTCAGTAATGGCAAACATGTGAAATGATCATTCTTCTATACCCCTCCTCTATCATGTCTCTCATGTTTATTAATATGTGAGACTTATGATACCAATGGAAGTGAACTGCTGAGGTTTGTTTATTTGTGGGCTTGGTTTTTTTATTGTGAAATTCTGATTTCATGCATGGCTATTTATGAGAAGCAAAGTATCATGACTCTGCACTGATTTCATTCACTGATTTTTTTTCCATTTGATTATAGCACATCCACAGCTTAAATATAGTTTATTAGGCTGTGCAGTCCAAAACCTACCTAACTTGGTACATAAACTGCCAGGAATCCATCAGCAGCCTCATGGACCATCCGAAGGATCCACCCCAAAGTAATTTATGTAGAACAATTCAGTTGGAGAAGCACGGCACCACAATCACAGCTATCATGTATGGATTGCCACAGATTTCTGAGATGCGTTAACACCCTCTGAGTCTCTAAGTGTCACTGATCTCCCTTTTTTAGAGAATGGTTGGGTGATGCATAATCCCTGTTCCTTTCTTCATGTCAGTGGCCTGTCTTTCTATTCCAGGATGTGGTTTGGGAGATGTGTTACCACTGTTTGTGTTTCTGGGTGTCAGTGGTGCTTGTCTCTGTTTCACTGTGTGGTTTAGGAGACCTGCTATGACTGTTTCTTGGTGTCAGTGGTTGGTCTCTCTGTTTCAGGGTGTGGTTTGGGAGATGGGTTATCACTGTTTCTTAGTGTCAGTGGTTTGTCTCTTTGTTTCAGGGTGTGGGACGCTTTGACCGATAACTACATGCCCTCCTCTGGCTCTGGCTGGGATGATGATGATGACGACTCGGACACACTCCACGGCAGTTTCTCTGACCAGGAGGTACTGCGTCTGAAGGCTCAATATCTCAGCCCTTTATAATTCAAAGCAGCACGTTCCCGTTCTTGCATTAAAAATGGATCACATTATTAATAGTTCTTATTACTGAGTGAATATGTAATCACTGCACATGTAATGGTGTGAAAAATTATAGCACAGTTATATTCTCAACAGAACATTACGTTTTTCATACCCCCGTGGTGGCTCTACAGAAGAACAGAAAGAATTCAGACATCAATACAACTCACTGTTACGCATGCAGTTTTGTCTGTTAGGTTGAAAGCACCATTGTTTCAGCCTTCTGTAATTCATTACAACGCGTTCTCCTTTTTTTATTCATGCTAAGTATGCACAACGCAAGTAATGGTGTCAACAATTCCACCCCAGTACGGCCAATTGCACATTTAAAATACTGCAGTGGGCGTTCTATACAACAATTGAAACAGCACTGAAATAGCAGTGCGTGTGGTGTCAACCTGTAGGTAATAATAACTGATATCATAATTTGAAAGGCCCACAGTTAGGAGTAGAGACGGCGGGATTGGCGGAGGTTTGAAGTAACTGCCTCTGTGGCCTGGGGCTTTTGACTCACTCCCTGTCAGCTGTACTCAGCTGTACTCAGCTGTACTCAGTGTACTGAGTGCATGCAGCACAAACCCAGCCCTGAGCCCTCCTGCCCCATCACCCCGCGTTTGTGGTGATAGTGTGCCCGCCCCCCCTTCCTCCCTGCAGGAGGCACTGCGTCACAGGCAGGGGGACGGGGACCGTGGTGTGTGGACACCTCTCTGGGTTAGAGGGCTCATGGTTGGTTTATGCACTGTCACAAGCTTTTTATGCTCAGTCTTCTGTATTTCAAATACTTCTAGACAGTTGCTTTTTTTTTTTTTAAGAAATGTTGGGTTGGAACTGTGTGTGTGTGTGTGTGTGTGTGTGTGTGTGTGTGTGTGTGTGTGTGTGTGTGTCTGTGTCTCTGTGTGTATCCATCCCCAGAAAAGAAAAAAGACTTGCTAGATTTGCTAAATTATTTCCAGCAGCCTTTGTGATTTCACTAGCTGAGGAAAAAAATGGGGGATTTACTAACCAATTAAAATGGTTCTCACTTGGCGATGATGTCACCGTGTGCCCATGGCTCCTTAATCCTTAATGTGATTTTTCACATGCAGATGCAACACGGGGCTGAACACTCTGGGAGGGGATTTTGTAAATGAGGTCCATTAAGTATTCTTTTGAATGTACCAAAGCCTTTGTTCAGCAGTAGCCTCGTTTCTGTGGTTATTAACGCTTGCTTAAATATGTTAGAGTTTAAACTTAGCGCTGCAATAAAGCCCGGTGAAACACTGTAGCGATTCACTTTGTTTTGTTCTCCCCACTAACTGTGACAACACAGTGATTGTTTGGATTGATTGTATAAACCTGCTTTTGCCTAACAGCACAGTTAGCCTTGCATCGTCCCTTAGTGGATTCAGCCTTCAGTGTCACTCATCAGAAGTCAGGCAAAGAAATCAGCAACTGTCTTGTATAAACTATTATTTTCTTGGAAATGACTGGCCATCAACAGGACAAAATTGAACCTGTATTGCAAGCTAACAAGCCATAAACACCTTTAATTTGTTGGAAGTAATGTAGCAAAGTCGCAAATTATGAGATCTATTATTTTCTCATTATTTTTACCACGATTCAGCAGTTAATGGCAGGGAGAGAGAACACATTATCTGTGTTTTCAGCCAGCTGAATAATAGAAATTCCAGTTTTCAGCCATGTAACCCATTTTAGGGAGGGGGCGGGAGGATAAATGAGACCATTAAAGGGCTGTGAAGTCCAGAGACTTTAGGCCGGTCCCAAAGCTCAGTCAGGATTACTGCAGTTATGATAATGAATAATTGGAGTTATTAGGGAAGGGGGAGATGACACGGAAAGCTTGCGTGCTGGGATCACGTTTCCCATCCAGATGCAGCGTCAGCCGCAGTGGTTTGGCCTGCGCTTATCGGCCTCCCCTTCTGTCTGCGTCAGGCTGGCCCAATGTGCCACAGGACTGGGAGGGATTTCACAGCACGGATTTAACCCAGTTTTAGTTTCAGTGACATTGTTCCAAGTACACAACATGGAGGGAAATGTAGGGCAAGGATTTCAGCTAAGCGGGCAGAACTGAAAGAGCCAGCAGCAAAAAGTTGGCAGCAGTGTGGTGTAGCAGTAAGGAGCACAGGGCAGCAGTGTGGTAAAAAAAATGCAATACTGGACACCAAGTAAGCACAGTTGTTCATTCTTTTTGTTTCCAGATCCATGAAAAAGAGGAGGATGAGATGAATGAGAAGAATGAGCATGCAAGCTTTGCCAATGAGGAGCCGCTCATCACAGCCGACCAGGTGATTAGAACCACTCCAGCTCTCCCTGACCAATCCTGACACAGGAAACTGTGCTGTGTGACATCACTGGCATCACCATGGTTACAACAGAATGGAGTGTTTAGGTGTGCTGTGCAGTACAGCATGAATGGGGAATGAATTAAAAATCATGATGAAAGCATGATTTAGCTTCATAGATTTGCAGTACACATGCATTCCTCAATGAACTGATTTTTTAATGTAAATAGTTGACAAGTTTTTCCATGCAAGTTTTGGTGAAGAGATCAAGAAAAATAAAATATACAAGCTCAACAGAAAAAATTGATTTAAATTTTGATTTATTAAGCCAGAATGTGTGTGGATGATTTTCAGCAGAGTGCATTTATATTGTTTGCTGTGAGCAGTAGAGTGCCCCTAGTCTTAACTCTGGATTAAACAGAATGCAGGCACACAGACAATGAACACCGCTAAAATCAATTTTTCATAAACGTAGAAAATCCTTTTGATTGGTTGATAAGAGTCAGTGATTTGACAGCCTTTGGAAGCCCCGCCCATCAGTGTGTTCATTAGGTGTCTCTCACATGACTAATGGAAGGTGGTGTTTTTTGTGCCTGGCAGGTAATCGAAGAGATTGTGGAGATGATGGAAAACTCCCCAGACCCGGGTGAAACCGAAGAGGAGGAGGAAGAGGAGAGTGTGGGCTCCACCCCCCACACAAACCCCTCCCTTCTAGAGGAGATCAGAGTGCTGTCTCAGGCCTCCAACAATAACTGCTCCTATGAAGGTACACCTAGCCCCACCTGCGGAACAGGCTACAGATTACTGCTGTGTACAGTGGCAGTCCAGCGAATGGGATCTGTTTATCTCTATTCTTTTAGTAGCAGCTGCTGTAGTGGAGAAGGGAATGCTCTCCTCTTGCTCACTTCCCTCAATAAAATCATATGAAATATAGCTAAAGCTAAAAAGCTATACTTAAAAAAGCACTGATGTTAATTATGCATTTCAATTGATTTGACTAAAGGAGGCCAGTTCATTCCTATAAGGAATAAAAAGCCTCATGCCGTAACTATTTGTACTGTAAAATGCAAGGTGCTGAAACAGACTAGCAGATTGCCTGACCATATGCATGCAACTCTGTGTGTCTGCCTGTGTGTGTGCGTGTGTGTCTGTGTGTGTGCATGTGTGTCTGTGTGTGTGTGTGTCTGTGTGTGTGCATGTGTGTGTGCATGTGTGTCTGTGTGTATGTGTGTCTGTGTGTGTGCGCGTGTGTGTGTGTGTGCGTGTGCGCATGTGTGTCTGTGTCTGTCTGTGTGTGTGCGCGCGTGTGTGTGTGTCTGTGTGTGTGCGTGTGTGTCTGTGTGTGTGTGTGTGTGTGTGCGCGCGTGTGTGTGCATGTGTGTGTGTGTGTGTGCGCATGTGTGTGTGTGTGTGTGTGTGCGCATGTGTGTCTGTGTGCGCGTGTGTGTCTGTGTGTGTGTGTGTGTGTGCGCGCGCGCGTGTGTGTGTGTGTGTGTCTGCGTGTGTGTCTGTGTGTGTGTGTGTGTGTGCGCGTGTATGCATGTGCGTGCATGTGCGTGTATGTGCGTGTATGCATGTGTGTGCATGTGTGTTTGCCCCCACAGGTCTCAGCCTGATGCCCAGGTCGGTGCTGGTGGAGCTGTTGTCCCGGGTGCAGACGGCCATTCAGGAGTTCTCCGAGGAGCTGGTGGCGCAGCTGGCCAAGCGGGAGGAGCTGGAGTTTGAGAAGGAGGTGAAGAACACCTTCATCACCGCCCTGATGGAGGTGCAGAACCGGCAGAAGGAGCAGAGGGACCTGAGCAGGAGGAGGCGCCGGGACAAGGGCGGGGCTCCGCAGGGGACAGCCCGCACCGAGAAGGCCAGCACTATGCCTGTGAAGGTCAGCGCTGACGCTGTGTGTGTGTGTGTGTTTGTGTGTGTGTGTGTTTGTGAGAGATAGAGGGTGATAATGTGCTTTAGTGGTGGAGGGAACTGGGCCAGAGACAGAAGCATCAAGGTGAAAATCTTTTTTACAGTTTTTTCAGGGTTACCCAAGGTTATTCAGGTTCTCCAGTATTTTACATGTTTTTCTGGGTTACTCATTGTTTTCTGGGGTTTTCATGTCTGCTCCATGTTTCCATGTTTACTCAAGGGTTTTCAGAGTTATCCAGGATTTTACACTGTTTTCTGGGTTATTCAGTATTTTCAATGTTTTCCATGGTTAATCAGATTTTTCCAGTGTTTTCAGGGTTTTTCAAGGTTTTCCAGGATTACTCATGGTTTTTCAGGTTTGTGTCGGCCTGCTTTAACCCCCCTTCACTTCCCCTTTTTCCTTGCAGCGCTTCAGCATGGAAGGCCTCTCCAACATTCTGCAGGCAGGAATCAGACAGACATTCTGGAACTCAGGAACAGACAAACAGGTAAAGACCTCACTGCATGAGGTCCGGATAATTTGACAGGGCTGCTAAGAATAGAATGACAGGTATTGTATTGTATTGTATTGTAAGTCACTCTGGGTAAGAGTTTCTGCTAAATGATGATAATGTAATGTAATGCGTTGTTGACACAGATAAACAGGTGAGCAGAATGTATGCAATGTATGTCTGGATATAGAGTATAGAGAGAGTATAGAGTGTGTCTGCTCTTACCAAGAATGACATGAATAAATTAGACCTTATAATCACCCAGTGCGGAAAGGCATGACAGATATAGAGGTGTGCTTCTTCAGTACAGATAGATATACATTTCAATGCTGTTATTTTTCTGTTAAGTCAGACGTTCTTTGTTAATGAGTGATGTCTTCTGTCCAGTATTTAAACACAGTGATCCCATATGAGGAGAAGGGGGTGCCTCCCACTGTGGAAGACCTTCAGATGCTGACAAGAAGTATGTTTAATAGTGGTTCACTCAGACACTTAGCTTCACTCACAGAGACACTTTCCATCCCACACTTACAGAATATACATTATCTCATACATTCCACATGTCTTACTCTCAGTCACTCAGGTTCACTCACAGACAGAAGGCTGCAATTACTAGGTCATTCTGTTCAACCATTTTACAGTGCTGTTTTTAAAGGCTGCTTCCATGTGTTTTAACTATATGTCCTATGGACATTTAGGTGCTACGCCATGTGTATAGTATTATAAATGCAAATGCATTGGTCTGATTTTGACAGTGAAATCAGAATTCTTATTTTCAACAATGAATAAAGGCTTTAGCATAAATATTTTCAGAAAATTCATATTTAACCCATATTTCCCATGTTTATATTTCCTAATAGATCACTCAAATGCAAAGTGCATTTACACGGTTTCTTTGCATCTCTTCCCTCAGTTCTTTATGCAATGAAGGAAGACAGTGAGAAGGTTCCTACCTTACTAACAGACTACATTCTGAAAGGTAATATTCCACATTTCAATGTTTGGGCTGGACAAAAAAGTCATGGCTAAAGTTTCAATGTAATGTCAGTGACCATGGTGATGATGAAGACGATGATGATGAATATAATGATGATGAAGACAACGATGAAAATGGTGATGATGATAGTGATGATGGTGAAAATTAAGATGAAGGTGATGATTCCAATGGAGATTATGTTCTCTGTTTCTGCAGTGCTGTGTCCTACCTGAGGCAGCGTTTGGGTGGTGGAGAGCCGAGGCGAGCCCGTCCATCCTGCCTGTTCTCCATGTCCAGTCTTGGCTGCATGAGTTGCCCATCCATAACTAATGATGTATCACTGTATCTAACCATCTTTCCTCACACAGCGAGACCCTGAACAAAACTGTCCTTTCCATCTGACTTTGGCATGCTTGTCATCCCAGGGTCACCCGGGCTTGACATACTCACAGTGTTCAGCTGTTTGGACATTTATGCAGTTATCAGGCCTTCAGACATTCCACTGAAAGCCTACTCTTTTGCTGGTATTATTGTTATTGTTATTATTATTGTTGTCATTATCATATTTGAAGCTGCACTTATACAGTGCCTTAATGAACAATTAACAACCCAGTAACTGGCTTGTAACAATTGGTTACATAATAATTTAATACATTAATGTAGCTTCTGTAATTTCTGTTACACTGACAGATGTCGCTTATATCTGCATTAACTGACATCTTAAAGCTCTGGTAGCACTTAATTTCTGTTTGTTTTTTTTTATTTTTTTGTATCAAGTCAAACGTTCTTGGGATATAATGTAATATTGCTACCACATTATTTACCATGTTTATACCACGTTCTTTTCCCTTTACACTGTTGTGATAAAGTGGAACCTACTTTGTTGTTGCTGTTGGTAAATAATGCATTATTTTACTGAAAAATGTTAATGCTACCAACATTACTTTGAGCGTTCAAATTTCAGTCTAAATGATCAAATGTAAATGCTGAATTTATGCATAATAACAAATTGTTACCAGCCAGTTCCTGGGTTATTTAGTGGTTACTAAGGTACTGTGGAATAAAAGTGCTACCATCACTGATTTATTAGTTAAATTATATATTTTTTCACTTGTTTCTCTTTGTATGTTAAACCTGTGCTAACATGCAGCATACAATGTACATGTTTGCAGAATGCATACATGTACTGAACTAAACGTCGCTGTACAGTAGCTTGAAAAGTCCCATACTACACCTGTAGTTAACATACCAGTAATGTTGCAAAGATGAACTTCCAATGTCATTTGACATGCCTACCGCAAACCATATAATTCACCACTGCGTGTTTGCGTAAAAACCCTAGATATGATGATGTCAGGAACTTGAGACTCGATGTAGTGCAGTCACAGTAAGCAGGATAATGAAATTGCAAAGCAAATGTTTGTCATTGCGGTATTGCTGCACATCCCAATGATTTAGCATGTTGTTGTGGCTCTCTCAGTAGCCCATTCTTTATGGAACCGTGTCTCTGTAGAGCAGCATAACAACAGAGGTGAAAGAGGTGCTCAACAGCGGCTGCATTGTCTTCAGTCAGATGGCATAGTGTCTCACACCAGTTTGTTTTAGAGTTCGCAAGTGGTTATGGGAAAGAAAAAAGTGATTTGGCATTAATATGTCACCAGTCAAAGGTTACAGTTAGTCACAGTTGCTGTGGTCCCTGAAGTTTCCCTTTCTCACTACACACAGTGTAGTCAGCCAGTCTGTTTTCTTCTTTGGTCTGAGGTAAGCCGAATAACCATTTCAGGCTTGCTCTGCATGTGTTAATATGATCATTGGTTAACTCAGTAATAGTAAATGTTCCAGGACTATTTTTTTGCGTGGAAGCACTTAAAATACTGTAGATGTGAGTCCCCCGAACTCTCAGATTGACAGGTGTACACAACCGTACACATCCGCCGTTTGGCTGAACGGATGCGTTGGAAGGTGGAAGTAACCGGACTGCTGTGGTCAGCCTGTAGCCTCAGCAAACAGCACCACGTCTGGCACCTGCACACTTCTTGTTGTCAAAGTCTGGAATAATAGCAATATTGTCAGTGGCATGATGTCTCTCACACATACTGTAAATAGCTTTGCATCACAACCCCATGGAGGCCTTCGATGGTGCTTATAATCCCAGATTGGAAACGTCATGGAATTCCATACCATAGGCGACACAGGAAGAAAATTATTCAAATTCAAAAGCCATACTTAACAAATGTCATTTAAAAAAAAAATGCAATAACAAAATGTGCATTTCTCAGGTGTCCCGACTGTGTCTGGTTTTATGTAGCCTAGTGACACCTCCCTCCTCCCCACTGCTAACACAGGCAAAACACAGGGTCTCTTAAAAAATATCCTTATTCCTTAAATGACATGTCTTTTTGGGGCTTTTGAGAAAAAAAGTGTTGCTCTATATCCCAGAATAAAATCCCACTTTTTAATAAAATATTCATACCATTAAATCAGCTGTGTCATTGTGTCTACCTTTTTGTCTTGTGTCCTTTTCCTACCTTTTTGTTTTTGTGAAAAAGGAAAATTAAAAGATCGATTCAGTAACATGTCTGATTTACCCAATATCTTCTGGAGGCAAATGACACGGTAGAAATATTCAGAATGAAAAGAGGTTAATTCTGAGAAAATCAAATCCACAGAATTAATGTAACATGTACACCAGGCTACCTTTAACACACTAGATCTGCTCTATGGCTGCAAAGAGCATTCAACATGCTCACTGTGTCTAACTGGCAAACGGTAGGCACAGCCACCGCATCAGAGAAAACACTCACAGGAAAGAGGGCTTATTCTCAGGGAAGTAAAACAATTACATCTGATTTGCCTTTTTATTTTTCATTTTTAAACGACGTGCATTCACCCAAGCCTTTAGCAGAGTGCTTTACGCATGTAAACATTGTTTTATGAGACATTTTAAATGACAATCTTATAAAAAATCCTTTTCTTTCACTGAGTTTTTTCATGATGTATGATTCCTGTGACATGTGGGTGATGAGCAGTTACGATTGCTGAAGTTTTATCTGTTAATTTATTTGTAATACACTTCCTTATACATATTTAAAATGTTATATGAAAAACACTCACCCCACATTAAATACAGGTGCTTTGGATAAAAGTATCATTAAAACAGAGACAACTGACCACACTATTTTAATGATAGTTTTAATAATGACATGCAATTAATGTTTACAAGAAAAAAAAAAATCCTTTTCTCCCTGGAGGGGGAATCTGCCAGACATAAGCAGCAAAATATACAGCAAAAAAAAAAAAAAAAAATCAAAGCAGATAAATTTAATAAGTACCTGCAAAGTAAACACAGCACTATATAGAACTGAAAACTGCAGTTCAACTCAAGATCGTCTTTTAAAAGTGTCTACTTTGAACATGAAAATGATTTTTAAAAAAAACATTAAAAAAGCTGGAAAATGACCCCTCGGGAAACAGTGTTTGCCTAAATATAGCAGGTGGGGATGGTTATGATTTATGAATGCTCTCCTTATGCAGCACTTTTCCCTGGCTTTGGGTTTTCTCATAGGACCAGCAGAGTAAAAAACCGAGCAGCAGATTGAAAATGAGGTACAGGGGCGGAGATGGCGGCTCTACACCACAAAGCTGCACTGTGAGGGTCGGAGGTCAGGGTGCTCCTGCCGAGACGCCCCGCGTCTGAGGGGGGCATTCTCGGGGGTCTGTCTGGAGGAGTGGTAAGATGGAGGCTTGCTCTCCTCCCTGTGGAGTAAACAGGAGGCAAAGCCTGAGTTTCTACAGCTCATGGGCCAAACACCAAGCAAAGAGACACAGCACACACTGCCACACGAAGCGAGTCTCCTTTGATTCTCAGGGGCACTGCTGCTCTACCTTTGAGTACAGTACTTATCCCCACCTGCATTAGTACATATCCAGCTGTGAAAATGGATAACATGTACTTGACATCCCTTACTTTTCTAGTCTTTGGTTAACTTGTGGTCATGCTTGAATGGTGTTATGCTCACACTCACTGGTCTGGGAGTGTTGTTAGCCTGGTCTGACACTGTTGGTCACTTAATTTGGATGGACAGACTTTGGTTCTCTTGTGCTGGGTGTCTCTCTGGATAAGAGTATCTGCTAAATTAATGTAATGTAAGGTAGTGTCATCCCAGCTGTGAAAGTCGCTCTAGATAAGTGGCGTCTCCTGAGCAAATAAAGACCTACACCCAGTAAGGAGCAGTGCAGACACAGAGGATCAGGGTACACACCTCATCTCACTCTTCTCCTGGGCCTGTTTGGCTCTCCTCTTCTTGCACCAGATGAAGTAAGTGAGCACCGCAGCAATGAGGATGATGACAATGAAGGTGCCCATCACTGCAACACCGATGATCAGAGTGGCACCAAGGACTGAAGAGGAGAAAGAAGAACATGACGTGGCTGAATGAGACTCAGGGATCCCACTCAGATTTATGTTGGCTATGACTTTACAATGCCTTTTAAGGATGAAGACTTGTACATGAACTCTGAGAACTTTGAGCAAGGTATTGTGGAAAGCAGTACTCCTGGATGCACACTATAGAGATCCTTCTAAGAATTCCATCCACTCTCCCTGTTTCTGTTTTCTTGGTTTTTAGTTTTTTCATTGTGAAAATTTACTTTTACCGAAGAGTTAAATCGAATGTAATTCGACAAACAGATGATTGATTTATTGGTTGGTTAGCTGAATGGTTAATTAGTTGTTTGATTGTTGGATTGGGTGACTGATTGGTTGATTAGTTGATTGTTTGAGTGATTGCTCACTGACTCACTGAGAACCTTGATGGTCACAGTGCAGGTGGCGGACCCCAGGTCGTTGGAGGCCGTGCAGGTGTATGTTCCTGTGAAAGGGGCGGACAGGTTACGCAGGAGGAGGGTCCCGGTGCGGGGGTCTGGAACAGGTGGGAAAGACAGGTGGGCGGGACAGAGAGAGACAGGTGGGTGGGGCTAACACTGCAGGTACACCAGGGAGGTGAATGCTGGTTAAGAGCATTCTGTCCCCCCTGCATGTGGCCTCACTCACCAGGTGTATGTTACACTGCACCTGACCTAAGGTGAGCTACCTTTCACAGTACCAGTACCAAATGTTGCCTGCAATGGGAGTGAGTTCATGCGCCTCAGTGGCCATTAATACCACAGCTAGGACATTCAAATAAAAAAACAGCGATGGATCAGTGTTAACTCCCAGTTATCAAACTCTGTCCCTGCGGTTTGTGAATGCCTAGCCCTCATCAGCTACCTCATACACCTCAGCACAAATACTGAAACACAAACAACCTTGCAGAAGGTCAGTCTGAGGTGCAGGGCTTGCTGCAGAAGGACTTTCTCTGACAAAGGCCAGAGAGCACAGCAGTGATAAAGGGACTTATGCCTGGTATTCTGGTAAAGCGAAAAGCATTTTGTTTCAATGGCAGTGAGCCATGAATCAGTGTGCAATAGATAGCATTAAAAGCTTAGAAAGCGCAAGGCAGTGCAATATTTACTCATTAGCAGATTGTGAACACTTTCTTTTTCCTCTTGGTTTCAGCAGAACAATTCTGCCATTTTTTCATATACATAGCAAGGCAAAACTATGTAGATTATATGTGGGAAGAGTGGGTGATATTGTTTTAAGAAAACCTCACATGGCTCATTTTTCATGAGAATACCTAATTTGTTTTTAAAGAAATTTGTTCATAAGACCAACAGGGGAAAAAAATCTTGATCTTTTATTTGGAAAACAGCATTGTCTTCACTTTAAAATAATCTTGTAGTTACAAATAGCTCCTTAGTCAACATTTGTGCTTAATGTTGACTAAATCCAGCCCTGAAATCTCTAATTCATTGTATTTTCCATTGTTAATTTGAGGGCACTGACTAGTTTTTAGCACCTTGCAGTAGGGCCCTTATTGGTTGAGTACCTTGCACCATGTTGTTCAGTGAGATTGGAGCTGCATTCTTCTCTCTGCTCCAGGAGTAGATGGGGACAGGAAGTCCATATAAGGCCTGGCATGTGAGGACAACATCACTGCCTACATAAGCCTGCCCATTCAGTCTACATGTGGGCACAGAGGGTGGCACTGAAACAAGAGAAACACACAGGGTGGATCTCATCAATAATATAGAAAGCACTAGAAGGGACCTGCAAACATCTCTAGAAATTCAAGATAAGATCATAGTTCTGTATGGTTTTGCTTCTTTAATTTCCACACACACAAAACTGAATATTTGCGCTACATTTCTAGTCTCTTGGCCCACAAATAGATCAATGGAGCCACAGCACCAGTATCCCAGCCCACACCCAATCCCACAGCCTTCATTTTGTTTAACTCACTTGAAAACTGCACTTTAACTTTCCCTCACTAACTTTATTCACCACCCCCCTCCCTTACCCTAACTACTACTGCAGAATACTTAGTCTCAGCTTTTATATATGGCCTTATAGATAATTAGTCAGCCAATCAATACTCACGTTGCTACATTCTCATGCTTACTCCAATTAATCACTAATTAGTTCACCAATCAAAATCTGGGTTGTCCCATTTGATTCCTACTCGCACCACACACTCAACCAATCGCATGTCTGGGCTGTCACCATGTTCTACTAACCACACTCATGAGCCTTTCAAGCCACACACTGCCATAAGCCAGAATTCAAGTCAGAACAAGGAATTACCAGAATACACAAAACAAAATATACATACAACTATAAATAAGTTAAAATGAATAAGAAAAAAAATGAGGAAAATCATTTTAAAATGAGGCTACCGGGTGCCCCCTGCTTCAGTCAGGTAACCATAACCTCCATCCTCTGGCCTCCTTCAGCAGCTCCTGGCATTTTTTCCTTTTTCTCTGGGTCTTTTGCAAGCCTATAACCCCTTGACCTGTATGGTGCACAGCTTATGGTGATGGATAAAGTCACTATCAGCCATGCCCAAGTATCCCATATGAGAAAAATGAAATGATATATTTACAATAAACTGTATTTTAGAGAACACATTTTTAGCTCAGTAAATATATTTATGACATGTATTTTATTGCTGGTTTGGTATATTGCAATATATGTCTGATTTCCATTAATATATTTTAGATGTATTTGTAATATATTCTCAGGCTGAACAAAATATTTCTCAGCAATGTAGCACAGTGGTAAAGAGCAGGGCTCATAACCAAGGGTTGCTAGTTCCATTCCATGTGCCGCACATAAAAAAACACAAGACGGAGAAAATGTCAAACAATGTAAAACAAAAAACAAAAATATTTAAAATTCAGCAAAAACAAACCAGAACTAGCCCTGCTGGAGCAAACTAACTGCTCCGCTGCACTGAGCTCCCAGCAGCAGCTACACCCCTGCTCCGCTACAAACGCTGTGGCCATTAGGCAGGTGAAGCTCATTAGCTAATGTCTAGCCTTAAGCTCACACATTCTCACATGCAGTTAATCACAATTATCCTGTTTCAAACACAGCTGATGGAATGATCAATTCAAATTGGTAATTAAGACATGGGATCCTCCATTAGCACATTTACACAAATATTTAACACACAATTTAAAATATAATTCATGTGTTACTGACAAACACTAAAATTCAGCGGTTTTAGGGGAGAGGTGAAGGCTCTGTAATGCAATGGTAGTAATGTTATCAATCACAGTAATAATGGTACTGATTTGTTAGTAGAAAGTCAGACAGGTTCCTACTGAGTACGCTCAGGTTGATCAAGCCCTGCCCGCTTCCGGACCAGTCATTGGGGTTGGTGACGTCGCAGATGTAAAGCCCCGTGTCCGACGGCTGGAGGTTCGAGATGCGGAGGGTGGCGGTGCCCTGGACGGGGGGGTTCTGGACCAGCGCCATGCGGTCCTCGGCGGATCTGACCCAGTACGTGTTCCCGTTGTAATACAGCAGCTGAGCGGGAGGAGGGGCATTACATTACATTACACTACATTACATTACATTACATAACATTACATTCATCAACGCATGAAAACATGAAGAGTGTCATTTCATCAAATGTACCAAAATTATTATGAGGCTTCGCTGTGTGATGCTAAGCACAAGGACCTTGACCTGTATATACATCCCCCTGCACACACTCTCAGCAGTACCCCTACCCCCCCACAGGTACCTCCTGCCCCCACTCTCACCCTCTCAGCCTGGATAGCTGGGGTCCCTGGACCTGCGTACCGCCATTCCAGCGTGAACCCCTGGGTGGCGCTAGTGCTGTAGGTACAGGGCAGATCGGTGGACTCCCCCACCCTCGCGAAGATGGGGCTCCTCACCTGCACTGGCTGCCCGGAGGACACAGCACCTGCCCCAGGTGAGGACGGAGACACACCTTAAGCAGGGAAGACCAACGCGCAGTCCTTGAGGACTGCAGGGTCTGCAGGCAGTTATTCCAGACAAGTTCTGTATGAAACCCCCTGACTAAGCTGTCCTCTGCCTTGATAGAGCCAGCCGAGCTTCCCATCCCAGCTCTGAGAGTGTTTGTGTTTTAAGCAGCAAACCTGCAGGACTGCAGCAGAGTAGCCCTCACAGACAGGAGTTAGCAGCAGGGCTAACACCATTTAACAAGCCTTTACCCGACTGTGTAGCTGTATTACCAGCACAATCAAGCATTTAGCCGCAGTGAAATATCAGCTGCCACACAAAGGTAGAATAGATAAGGTATGCTGAAACGAATACATGATTGAACAGCTTAACCCTGATGTACTGAGAACAAAGCATTAAGCCAAAAAGAACCTGATATAAACATCTGCTCATATGGTCTCCTGAGGCTGGTACTGCTTGGAGCTTATTTCTAAGGACTTATGCTAAGATAATACAAAATGGATATTTATCGACAAACTCACTGTGATATGTTTGACTACAGACATAAAGTTATGAAATTTTAAAGAGCCCACTCATACTGAGATGGTGCAGAAATACAACATGTATATTAGACTACTGAAATTATTCCATATTCTCAATTAAAAACTGAATTCTATGAGGATTCTAATACATACATAAATTCTACCCCCACTTTACCCCCTTCAACTGATCCAACATTCTGCTTAATTTCATTTTCTGTGGTAATTAGATATTACTTACTGAAATACAAAGCGCAAATCCATACGATCTGTTCCCTGTGAAAAGGTGACATTGTGTTTGTTTGACTTCCCTGTTAGCTCGCTTGTTCTCTTCCTCCCAACAGATCGAGATAAAAGGCATTTCACCACCAGGTATTCCTGAAAAACAAACACACCAAGCTGCCCAGTGATTTTGAGTAAAACACAGGTGTGTCCTGATATGAAATACTTGCAACTGTATTAACAACTATTTGGGGCCTACGTGTGCTTGTAGCCTTTTGTTATGGTAGAGTTATAATGAGTATTTAAATTAGATTTCCCTGTTGACCATTTTGCCATCGCAGTTGACACAGTACCACCAATTATATACTAATAATCTAATAGAATAATAGAATAATTACATTCTAACTGCATTTCACTCATTTTATTACATTCTAACCACAATAGACATTGGAAGGTGATTAGAATGTGATTAGTAACACATACTAGTCACATTCTAATTACATTTATACATATAGCAGGCTGCCTGAACATCATCAGTGCTTGGCCTCCTAATAAAAATGTAGAATATTTTTTGTACCTTTAAACCCCAAGTGTTTGTGCTTAGCCTGTTAAAACACTGTGTGAAGCTGTATGTATCATTTAACGTGTGTTGTATGAGGGAAAACAGGTTGATTCAGCTTTATTTTTATGCAGAAACAGATATATTTCATTTATACCTGAAGACTGACTATAAATATATATTAATTTCTGATGCTACAGCCCTGCTCCCCCACTAATATTTAAAACCAGATGAATTGCTGAAATTTGTGGTAAACTGTATTAGTGTGCAAACAAGGTTTTTGCTGCCCTTACCAATTTAATGGTTGGCATGAATGATTGACAACCTCTTTGAACCATTAAAAATGATTCATGAAGTGTGTGCATCATTGGCCAGGAAGTGGCTGACAGACAGAAGGAAATGATACTGTGCTCTGCAAAGGAAAAGTCACATGACCTGCAAGTCAATCTCTAAAATTGAATTTACAGTTGATTATTTTACTTGGTAGGAAGCAGGTAAGGCAACACATGATTATTTAAGGACTTTTATGAAAATGGTATTTTTGTTTGAATTTTTTATTTATTTTTTTTATTTCATTTTTTGCTTAAAATTGCAAGACTGTTAAAATTTTCAACACACATCTTGCTACCAAAGCATTACACAAAGCTACTGTCTCAAAACGAAAGGCTAAAACATGGAGGCGATTTCTTCTACAGTACTGCTCCCTTGTGGACACATTTGGTATTGCTGTCTTCTTACTGAAACAAAAAATCAAGGTATGACACTAGTCAGCATATTTACAGTCATTTTTATTGAATAAAAAACTTACAAAGCATGATTGAATATTTGCAATTCCATAAACATAAAAGGTCAAGAATTTCATGGCCATTGCATATGAACATGTCAGAAGTATTAATTGAACATATAAATTACTGATTATTAACTGAACATTTTTATGTATCTTACAGAGATAAATCAATAAAAAGTGAGCTGTGAGTATATGAGTATATATGGATAAAATGGATTCTCATAAACAGAAAATGGTCAATGAAACTTCTCATTCAGTGTTTATGTACTTCTCTCCACTCGATCCATGTTTTACATTTAGAATAAATAGGGCAGCACTTTCCTAAAATGTTATTTTTTGTCAGTCTGCATTTCATCGTGGACCTACACAGATTACAACATACCAATACACAAGATAATGCTGTTCAGTGTTTAGGGAAAAAAACATTATCCAGGTATAACAAAATATACAATTTACAGATAAATTCTTATAAAAGTATATAATGACTGTGGTATGGAGTTTAGAATTGTTTTCTGCAATAATATCCCTTTCAGTGTCCAAAATAATTTTTTAGAATCTGTATAGTTAGGAGACATCCTCCTTCTGAAATGAGCTGCAGTCTCTGTCCATCATAAATATCCAAAAGGCAACTTTACCTCAGGATCCTGCCATTCACTGACAACATCCTGGATGAAAGTGGCTTGTCCTATTGGGTTTTTTTTTGGAAAAGGACAGTTAAAGTGAAACGATCATAATCATAATCAATACAGACTCAAACGCTCAGTAATCTGGAAATATGATTATCTCTGTTACAGTAACCACGCTCATTATAAAAAACGGAATAACCAGCGTGTCTTCATTTTTTTCTGCTGACTCACTTGTCCTTTGGAGTCTAATTTCATGACTTTCAAATCAATGAAAGTCTCCTATTTCTCACTCCGTATGCAATCGCAGGCAGTTCTACATTTCTGAGCTCTGACCCCTCAAGGTCATGCTTCCACTGCAAGAGTGTTTTTAGTGCACTGTATGCATAAGCATGTAATTGCATGTAACTGCTGTATTGACATGTACTTTCACAGCACAGTATTAATTGAATGAATGCTATGCTTTCTTTTTCCTAGGATACCATAAATGTATGTGATTGAGGCTATTATATGTTGCGTTTAAGAGATGGGTTTTAAAACCCCCTTTCTATTCTAATGACATAGCAGTTAGCTACACTCAATGGGCTTGTTTAAAGACAAAACATGTCCAGCATTTTCACCACATCACCTAATGGCTGCTGGTGTGACCATCTGTTTGTTAGGACTTGATTAAATAAAAACTGACCCACTTATAAATGAAAGCTTATCGATCAGTGGACAGAACAGACATCCCTCTTACATGCAAAATAATCACACATATGCCTAACCCATGGATATATCTACATTTCTGATTTAGAGTACAATATCAATTTCATTTCCAATCCGTAGAATTAAAATCAAACGTAAGCCACAATTTCATTGTGTAGTATATACTAATTACACTCTCATTGGTACTGAAATGCTATTTTATAACTGCAGAGTTAGTCAAGGAGTATACTCACTATTGAATATGCACCAATGGCAGTGTCCAGAAATAAATACCAGATCTAAAACTGAAGCTACAAACAAATATTGATATTTTAGATATATTGTACATATTAGACTAAGGTCAATTCCTGAACAAGTATAGGACATTGCTCAAAAACAATAGCTGAAATCATTTGAAGACTGCAGAAAAGACTGCCACGGTTTTTAAAGGCATATGATGGGTATTTTAATAGTCTACTAAGCTCTGGCAGGCAGTCAGAAAAAGTGATGACCTTCAGGGAGCTTAATCTTCTGACTGTACAGAGGATGTGAAATGTAATCATGTCTGGCCTCTGCCTAATTACAGAGCACCTGTGAGAAGCATGTGTATTTTTAACCTCAGGTTTTCAGGAGAAAAGGAAACACACTGTATTTACTGTGATGTTCTTAGGCCTCTGTTCAATGCAAATGCAATGTGCTTGGTCCATAACTTTGTGTCCAGGAGTGCTATATTATCTGCATGCTATTTTTATTTAATTTCCCAAACCTTGTTGAAAAAAGTGAATTGTAATTAGACTGAAAAGGCCAAACGTCAGGGCTACAAAGTGGGCACAAGCTGTGGGTTTTAGCTGACATTTCCTAATTTAAAAGAAAAGCCAAATTCCACACTGCAAGGATGCAACTGCAAGTCTGACATACAGAGGCGTCTTCGCGATTCTTCTCGATTTTTCGAGCCTGTGTGTGGAGCCAGACATCGGCACACTGTCAGCTGAACATCACGTTCTGTTTCAATTCAGAATCTTGTGTTTCAGCAACAGAATGTTGAATTTTTAAAACCTAATGTGACTGAAATTTCTCTACAATCTAACCCCAGTGAACCCTGCTCCAACTCTGACTGTTGGAATTAAACAAATGTTCCTTTTTTAGCTTCTCACATGCGCTCACACTCACACACTGAGCTCCATAAGAGAATACCGCTGGATAAGCCATGGCTCAGAGATGAGGACAGGGCCCAGTGGGACCGGGTCAGGGAATCTGGGCCTGAGAGTTTATCGGTAAAGGCGTTCCCAGCCCTGTGACAGTGACTGCATTAATTACAAAACCAGTATTCAGCTTGTAAAAAATAAACAGCGGCAAACAAAAACAAAAAACAAACATAATACATCATGTAAAAAGATACTGCAATACAGTATTAAATACATATTACATTTTAGTACATCTTGAATATAAAAAACAATACAAATCTTTTATATATACTTTGATAATGTAAATTCCACCACTGCGACATTGCTTGTTGCCGCATCTGAAGAGCTAACTTCCTTTTTTCACTCCCTTGGGGTGTCAGCCATCTTTTCTAAGCTCCCCCTTTGCTCAGAAGCTCTTTGCTGACTGGATCTGTGCATCAGTCTGCAGGGGACCCCTGTGCCGCTACACCAGCGATCCCGCCTGGTTCTGGGCGGGCACCATGACGGGCACCGCGCCCATGCGAGTTAGGTTGGACGTTGTCATGGCGACGGGGTTGGGGGGCGGGCGTGCGGCCTGGGGCTGGGGCTGGGCCCCCTCAGTCCTGCGCAGGGTGCTGCTGTTGGGGGTGAGGTGGCCGGGGGGGCCGGGGGGGCCGCGGGCCTTGCTGCCGGGCCCGTTGTACCCGGGCAGACCCTGCAGCGGGTTGGGCTCGCCCGGCCGCAGGTGGAAGCCGGTGGTGCTCCCCGTCGCCGTGGTGATGGAGATGGTGTCGGAGGCCGGGAGGTGGGGGTAGTGGTTGTGGGGGTGCGGGTGGGGGTGCAGGTCCTGGAGGGGCGGGCTGGTGGCGATGGAGGACAGGGTGCCGTTTTTGGAGATGATGTCCGAGCCCGTGCCGCTCTTTGCCCACGAGACTCGCTTAGGAGCCTGAGCGTCTTCCCTGTAACAGACACAGCATCACCGTAACAGCAGTGACAGCATTAACAGCCACAGCATTGGCGTAACAGCTGTAACAGCAGTGACAGCAGTAATGGCAATGGGTAACTGCAGTAATGACGGTAAGGGCAGTAATGCTCATTTAAGCAGCAGTCTGATGATTATACTGACCAAGCAGCATGGATGTAATAAGTAGAGAATAATAACAAAATAAGACTTAATCATTATTATTACTACTATTACAAATAACAATTATATATCATAGATCATTATTATAATACTCATTTTATTGTTTCTGTTATTATTACCATCATCATTCTAGTAACTATTCTTAAAATAGAAGCAGATCAAGTACAGTAATGTGCTAATAATAGCACTCAGAGATGTGCAGAACATTTAGAAATGAAAGCTACGTATTGCATAATCCCAGTCATTAAAACGTAATTGCTTTTCACTCATGGCTTCTTATCTCCTGGCATCACATGGCAACGTGGTAATATGTGGATAATATGTGTGTGTGTGTGTGTGTGTGTGTGTGTGTGTGTGTGTGTGTGTGTGTGTGTTGAGTGTGTGTGTTGAGGGGGTGGGGTGGATTTACCCATTATCCCTTTTTTTTGAGTTTATAGCAACACTGCTTTCACTCACAGAGGGATAAGACACAATAAATCACACATGCACACATACACGCACATGCAGACACACACACGCACACGCAGGCACGCACACGCAGGACGCACACACACACGCAGACACACACACGCACACGCAGACACACACACACACACGCACACACACGCAGGCACACACACGCAGGCACACACACGCACACGCAGGCACACACACGCAGGCACACACACGCACACGCAGGACACACGCACACACACAGGCACACGCAGGCACACACGCAGGCACACACACGCACACGCAGACACACGCACACACACACGCACACACACACACACACACGCAGACACACACACACGCACACGCAGACACACACACACGCAGGCACACACATGCACACGCAGGCACACACACGCAGGCACACACACGCACACCCAGACACACACACACGCAGCACACACACACGCAGGCACACACACGCACACCCAGACACACACACACACCCACACACAGACACACACACGCACACACGCAGGCACACACACGCACGCACACACAGCACACGCAGGCACACACACACGCACACGCAGGCACACACACACGCACACACAGGCACACACACACGCAGACACACACACACGCACACGCAGGCACACACACGCGCAGGCACACACACGCACACGCACACGCAGGCACACACACGCAGACACACACAGGCACACACACGCACACGCAGACACACACACGCACACCCAGACACACAGACACGCACACGCACACGCAGGCACACACACGCAGGCACACACACGCAGACACACACACGCACACCCAGGCACACACACACGCAGGCACACACGCACACGCAGACACACACACGCAGGCACACGCACGCACACGCAGGCACACACACACACACACGCAGACACACACACAGACACACACACACACACACAGCAGGCACACACAGGCACACACACACGCAGGCACACACATGCAGGGATGAGACAGACCGAAGCTCCCACGCCAGCCCCCCCCCTCAGGATTACGCGCCCGGCGCGGGGATAAACACGGAGATTCTCACTTGATGTCGTTGGCCATGTCCTCCTCCGTGTCCCTCCTCCTCCTCAGGATGAAGACCAGGAACAGCACGATGGCCACGAAGCCCACGACCGAGCCCACCGTCGCCCCGGCGATCACGCCCGCGTTGGTCGCTGCGCGGTCGGAGGCAGAACACGGTCACTCGCGCTCAACAGGACCATTCCTACAGCAAACAGCGGCTAACCTTCCCACTGAATTTACCTCCATTTTAAACTTCAGTATATTCTGAGGTGTGCTATATATTAAGACATACAAGGCTCCTATATAAATTACATTATGTCCATGACATTTCAATGACATTTACTAGGATAAGTGTATGCCTCTCAAAGATTATATTAAATATATCCTACAGAAATTCACTTGACACTGGGCTACTCTGACGGCACTGCAGGAAGTAGGCGAAACTACTTTTTAAAACGTTTTACTTTGGTGGCAAACAGCAGTGACTTTAGGTGCCAGTGTCACTGGTCACATGACTTTTAGTACTTTATGTATAAGCCAGGGAGGTTGTGAAGATAATGTTCCATGACTGTTTAATGACAGCAGGATATCGGACTGGTAGCTGTCCCACAGATTTTCAGGGGTTCTCCCGGAGTGCAGGAGGCCTGTGCTTAGCACAGAGGGGGCAGCAGTGGGGGCAGGGCAGCAGTGTAGCACAGTGGTAAGGAGCAGGGCTCATAACGGAGAGGTTGCTGGTTCAAGTCCCCATTGGGGGCACTGCCACTGTACCCTTGGGCAAGGTACTTAACCCAGAACTGCCTCAATAAATATCCAGCTGTATAAATGGATACCACGTAAAAATTGTAACCTCTGTAAATCCTCTGGATAAGCACTCTGGATAAATGACAGCAATGTAATGTAATGTGACGGCGCACGTACATGCAGACACCTCCAGGTTGATGTAGCAGCTCTCCGATCCCGCCGTGTTGCTGGCCCTGCACACGTACTTCCCCGACATGTTCTGCGTGAGGTTGCTCAGCCTCAGAGTGCCCTGCTTCTCATCTGTAAGGAAACAGGAAGCGTTATCCTCATGCTAACTCCACACCGCACCTTTTAAAACACACCACGGCTACCTTCAGCCTGGGTGGGATCAGAGCCACCGGTCACAGTTTGTACCGGGCTGCCATTCACCTTCGTTAGACTGTAGTTAGATATGCAAGTCCTATGTAACCACAGGAGCCTGCTATGAAACTGGCTGGCAGCTTCACATTGTTGCATAAGTTGTGCAGTTACATAAAGGGTGAGTCTTAGTTCAAGGGAGGTGTGTAGTTAGATTTACGGCTGGGGTGAGGGTAAGGGTTTGATTTACAGTAAGGGGGAGAGTTCAGGCTGGAGTTACTGTCAGGATGAGGGAGAGGGCAGGGGGCATTCAGATAACCTCTGTAAATTGCACAAACCACACAACTACAATTTGTTAAAATGTAGTTGCTGTTAACAATGTGTTGTTACGTACTAGTAATATACTAGTTACATACTACTTACAAAAGGACACTGTGATATTGATATACTGTATAAGGACAACCTAATATAACATGTTGGAATCCAGACATTAGCTTCACAGGTCTGTACCACAGGTCTGTAAGGGCCAGTAAAGGAAGACTGTGTTATAAAATGTAACACTGCAGAAAAATGCAGTTATCAAATTGAAGTTAGTAAAACTCCATTATAGGCCTAACTTGATGTTTTTCAAATGTGTTCTTGCCGACATGTGTAAGGTAAAGCCTGCTTGAACAGTGAACAAGGGAAACGCCACAGGTCATGGCAAACAAGCGAACACTGTCTCACACCAGAGCTTACTCAAAATATCAAACCCTGTTCCATTCCATTTCTCAGAAGCATTGCTTTAGCCCCCTGCATTAAGCATGACATCCCACACACTGCATTTGGCATTAGTCACACGTTCTCAAAGCACTCACACAATCCTGCTGCTCTGAACAATGGCTACTCAGGTGACTTATCTACACTGAGATCAGAATGCTGACACTGTCTCATGCTGGATGATTTTGATTGGACATCAGCTGCTGTCCTGCTGCCAGTGCGATGCTGATTGGTCTGTAGTGTGGGCGGACCCTGAGGGACATGCCTTGGGTTTGTGTGAGTGCAGAATGACCTAGCTGAACAGGTTGAGCCTTACCTTTTCCCTTTTTAAAGCACCCCTACAACTTGTATTGTGCAGGTCAACAACCACACGTCAAATTCTGTACATTTGTGAAGGAAACCACTGATAACAAAACTATGAAAAATCCATGCCTACGTTCCTCTACTGAGAAATTATAGTTATGATTATTAAGGGGCTCATAATTACCTGTGTTGTTAGTATTGATCATGAAATACATAGTGTGATAGACATACTCTTGTACAGTTGCAAACAAGATGACTGAATCTAGAGCTATAATAACTGAGACATATGAAAAAATATTTTTGGTGAAATGTATACGTGAGAAGTAATTTAAGACTGTTGGTCACATGAGTAATGCCAAAATGTGGTCATGAAGATGATGAGTCTGAAGCTTGCAACAAATCCAAAACAGAAATATCTTTGTCACACAATACACAATGTATAACATAAAGACATGGGTAAATTCAATTATGACAAAATTAAGCTCCTATAGACATTCATATTCACCTATTTATGTTTGTTAAGCATAAAAATTGTTTAAAAAGACAATGCATAATATCAGCATTTACTATATATTTTATAATTTTTTTAAATTATTGTATTCATATTAATTGGTACTGAACATTTCTACAACAATCATAGAACATTACCCTGGATAATTTTAAAACTTTGGACGTAACATCTCTGCCAAAAGATAGGTCAAAGGGTGCTAATGCCAGATTGGTAAATGATCGCTTTGGAGAGATTAGAAATTGTGATTTTATTTCAGTTCTCGGCTGACAAATGAAGTAAGTATCCAGGGCAGCTGGAGAGGGGCACGGTGCCCGCTGTAGAGAGTGAGATTTGCAGCGGTTGTTCATTGTTCTGCCAGGAGATCTGTGGCAAGTGGGTGGCAGTGTAGCATAGCTGTAAGGAGCAGAGCTTGTAACCCAAAGGTTGGCGGTTCGATTCCCGGCTGGGGCACTGCTGCTGTACCCTTGAGCAAGGTGCTTAACCCACAATTGCCTCAGTAAATATCCAGCTGTATAAATGGACAACATGTAAAAACTCTAACATATGTAAGTCGCTCTGGATAAGAGTGTCTACTAAATATCAGTAATGTAATGTCTCCCTGTGTCTGCTGCTGAAAGAGCAATGAAACAGGGGGGCAAAGATGTGGGGAGGGGGCAGGAAAGGGCTCAAGGTGGAAGTAAGATTCAAACAACACTACTACTCATTCAAACAGATTTTGAATGCTAAACTCTACTGAGGCTACAGTATACTTGCCCATCTTGATGGATTTTTCTAGTGGCCTACCCACCTTTGCAGCTGTTACCATGCACCTGCTGCTCATTGCCATGTCATCTTTGCAGTGCCACATCTTATAAACTCAAGAGGCATTTAGGCTGCATGCCCTGACAGCAGAAGATTACCCACCGGCTCTCAAACCCGGAGCGCAGCAATGCAGGGACTGATTTAGAGTCTTCAGCCTGTAATGGCTTTCCATCCTCTCTGAGGCTATATGTGCAGGATCATGCGTCTCGGTAACACGGAAACTGAGAGACACTTGAACCCAGCAATTTATAGCTCAATTTATGTAATGAATAGCGTTTTGCTCACACTCGCTGATCTGCGAGTGTTGTTAGCCTGATCTGACACTGTTGCTCATTCAGCTTGAATGGATATGCTTCCGTTATTTTGTACTGGAAGTAGCTATAGATAAGAGCATCTGCTAAATGAATGTAATGGCTCAAGCTCAACCTTAGTGTCACCACATGGAGAGCAAGCAGTTCTGAAAAGTATTCTTTTATAAATGGGCTCAGTCTAGTTATTCCCTATGCAACAACAGGCCTGTGGATGTCAAACTACAGCTCCACAGTTGTTGTGGTTCTCTCCACTACATGGGCATGTACGTCTAAACAAGATGAGGTTTAGTCTGGCTCACACGGCGTGTGAGATTGGGCTCTAGAGGGTGGGGGAGGGGGTCAATCCCTTACCCAGGTACCCCAGTACAAGCACGGGCTGTGGACAGGCTCTCCACTCTGCCAGCACACAGGAGAGAAGAGTGACAGAGACACACAGCCAATGAAAGATGGAAACAGAGGAGAAGGTGGGACAGGCTCCGAGAGAAAATGTTGGGATTGGTGGCATGGATGGCATCAGTCTTAAATAGTGCAACAATAGGGAATTAAAATAAGGAGGACACTAGAAATAAGGATGACATTCATTTCTGAACTGCTTGAATGAAACTGTTTTGTTGCTATGTTGCTATGACACAGGTAGATTGTATCAGTTCCACAAAAAACAGCGTATAATCACACACTAAATATATGAATAGCTGGCAGAAATATTCTTGTTTCCTCCAAAACAACCTGATTATTTCAATATAAACTCAATTATAACCACTGTTATCAAGTAAATAGCCATTAGGAACACTGTAATTGTACCACACAGTAAAATGAATCAGTGGTGATTGAGCAAACTAACTAGCTAGTCAGCAGCAGCAAGCACATTTTAATATTTTCCTGTTGTATCTGTTATTTGAGATTATTTCCCAGTTGTATTTTAGGACTGCAATCTTAGAACAAGCCTGGTACTGTAGCACTTAGAGCAGTGGATAGCCAAATGTTGATTAACTGCCAATTGCATTATTATTATTATTATTATTATTGGTTCTCTTGAGGTTGTCTTTTAAATGAACAGCTTTTATACTCACAGATGATGATGACCTTGGTAGTGACTGTGGTGCTACACAAGCCTCCAAAGTTTAGGATACTTAGCAAACCATGCAAGAAAAGTAAACGGTTGTTTTCTCCTGGATAGAAACTTAGATATAGAGTAAAGCAAATTTACCAGCATTTTCAGTGAGAAAATGTAAAAGGTCATGTCTTAAAAAATTAGAACATTCTATTTTTTTTATTTATAACACCAACACTCCTGCTCACTACTCACACACAATCACTACTGTTACTATGGCTACTGCTACTATGATTACCACTTTTTCTACAGTAAACTGTGAAAAGATTGCTGTGAGAGATTGATTGAGCGTCTCCCACTGTGATCACTATGAAAGATGCACTACGCCATCTCTGTTCCCTTTGGCATCAATAAAAAACAAAAAATATAAAAAAACAGTGCTCTTCTGTCAGAGACAAATGAATCTTAATAATCCCACAAATGATTCCATGCGCTTTTTTTCCTTTTTTATCAACAGCCATCCAATCTGTCCGAGTTAAGACCCAGCCCACAGGGGAAGGACAGAGAAGGGGAATGACAGACTGATGGGGGTTCATAAAGAAATGACACAAATTTCAAAGCTCTGATTTAACCTTAGTGGACAGAAATGAGGAATCTGTGGTTTCCAATCTGGCATCCCCAAAAGCAGGCTTGCTTCAAACCTAACTGTTCTTCAAACATAACCATTCGCTGGGATCAATCAATCAAAGACCATTTTTCTAATAAACAGTTCACGCTGATAATTTGCTGTTGCAGCGTTGCTTAATGACTGTTTAATAACTGTTAAGCATGGTGTGGGCGTGACTTGCACACGATTTTGTTTTGGAGTCACCTTCTCGTTTTTTAACATGCAGAGTAACATCCTGGACATTATGTGGAGGAGGACTGAAGGAGAAACTCATTTGTCACCTCACCGCATGCGGCCTAATCAGGCTGTTTACGAAGCAGATGGAACTCACAGTGAGAGCAGAGGGGCATTGTGGGTAGAGATGGCGATTAGCGGAAGGTCAGACCTACTGCGCGGACACTGGTAAGAACACCACGTGTAGAAACGAGAAAGGACTCACTCTGCATTGGAGAGAAGAAGACCTCGGACACCGGCGTGCTCTTGGTCCACTTGTACTGTGGGACGGGTTTCCCTGCATCTGAATGACAGCTCAAAGTAACGTTTCCCTTCAGTACCGGCTTCCCAGTCATGGAGCACACAGGGATCGAGGGTGGAACTGGAGGAGAAACAGGTTATGATTACTATTACCACAAAGATTGAACACAACAGCATAATCATCATTGTTACAAAGTGTACTTTTAATTCACTGTCCTGGAAGAGTGTTTTTCGATATGGTGCACCACCTCTCCATAGTGAAATTTTATGCTAATAACTAATACACATGGGGTTTCCTGAGCAGAGTTTGGGGGCGGTTGATGATGCTGGTTGGTGAAAATGTGAGATACAGATGAAAATAATCATCAAAAACAGTCTTCAGATAATACAGTTTGGATTTTCTGAAGTATTTAAGTTATGACATTTTGACCTTTCAAGCACAAGTCACCACAAGCATCATCCCTTGGTGTTATATTCCCCAGTGATGGAATGAACTGCTGTGGACAGTAAGATGTTGCAGTCTCCTGCTACCTCTCACAGTATCCTAGTGATGCACTCCAAACAGCCCCTGCGTTTTTTCTTCTGTTTTCTATTTGCAGTCACATCTTATCTAATGCCTTACATTGACCATGTGCATGTTATCCTTCTAATTAAGACTGTATTTCCCCCACTGTGATAACCTATGATTTTGTGAAGTGATTCTGAATGTCTGATGTTTAGTGAATGAGGTATTGATTCTGAATCTAAGATGCTTGGTGAATGAAGAAATGATTTGGAATTTCTGATGTTTAGTGGATGAGGAAGTGGTTCTGAATCCCATATGTTGAGGTGATTCTGAATTCCAGATGTTTAGTGAATAAGGGAGTGATTCTGTATCTCAGATATTCAGTGAATGAGGGACTGGTTCTGAATCTCAGATGCTCAGTGAATGAGAAGACTGTATTTTCGATTCTGAGTGAATCGGGGGGGTGTACCCTTCACGTTGAGGCTGAGCTCCCCGGACAGGCCGGCCGCTCCCGGGACGATGACGTTGCACAGGTAGCGTCCCGAGTCGGACTCCTGCGTGTTGTTGATGAAGATGGACAGGTTGGTGGAGGGCATGGTGAGGGCGAAGCCCACGCGCTTCCTGAATTCGGGACTGCCCATTCCGATCTGCCCCGCGCTGTACGAGATCACCTGGGGAGAGGGGAGAGGCAGCACTAGATTACAGCTTTCACAGAAGAACCAGAGGAGTGTTCCATTTACCATGGCAACAACCTGCCTCAGGAGACACTCAACACTGCAATTTCGAGTGGGTTAATTCCAGCAGTACTGTAGACTAAAATACACACATTACCTGAGAACGAAGACCCAGCCTCTTAGCTCCATCATGTCTGATGGGAAAACACAGAAAACACTGACATCCAGCAGACCCCTCACCACTCTCCTCTTTGATGGTTTCCAAAGCAAAGCTTTTCCAGATTAACTGTATAACAGAAGCAAACCGCCTTCATAAAGATAATCCGGAAAATTATGAGCACAGATGGTCGAGTTTGAATTTGAGGCTGATTTTCAGTTTTATTGCGATAAGCTTTCAGGCGACGGCCAGTGAAACTACGAAGATTATCGTAATCACCACAGAGGAATACACGCAGGGCTTGCGGCTCGAGGCCCGGCTCTCCACGCAACGATTGATCTGTCATTAGCAGGGCTGTGTCACCTGCCACGCCCAGCCTCCACGCTCAGACCCTCTGATCTCTCCGGGGTGGGATCTCTGAGGTGGTGTTAGACGCCAGGTCAATCCTAATCCCCCTGGCTGCTAACAGTGTGCACCCTCTCCCCAACCTTTAGACCCTGGATCAAAACAGGTCAGTCCTACGGCAGGAAACAGTGCACATCTGCTGACGTTCTCCAACACTGGGAGCAGGGAGGGAGATGACCATGGGGAAGAGTGTGGAGATCAGTGGCCAGAACAGCGCGGAACAGTGACCAGGGGGTCGCTAGTTGATAATGTTTCTCTGAACTACCAGGGACGATCCAAATCTCCTGTATCACCTTCTTCATTTTATGTAATCCATTCACAAAACAGAGGAATGTAAGAGAGTTGCATCTCATTACTATTAAGCACAGAAGAAGAACATCCCCAAAACAAAAACTGCGCTCTTCTTGATGCTGTTGCAGACCCTGAGAGAAAAAAAGCCCCCCCACCACCACCACACACACACACACACACACACACACAGTACCTGTTTGGAGTCATTGGCCATGAAGTTCCATATGACTGAGTTCGTCTCTATGTTGGACGTGGGGCTGTACCAGGCTTGGAGGACCACCATCTGACCTTCTATCACCTCTATGTCTTTCCGGGGTATCTCAACCCTCTGTGAATCACCTGGAGAGGAGAGCCTTTATTTAGGAGACAGACAGCATCTCTACATGCATGTCCAATGACGCCACAGTGCTTAGTATCCAGCATCACACTGGTTATCCAATACTTCTCTGTACACCAACACCATCATAATCCAACCCAGCCACAAACACTAATCCAAGCAAATATTGGTCACGGACAGATGTATACATGTCCAGCCCTGCTGATTGTAAAGGATAAATGCAAAGCCAAGGTAGGGGGCAACAGAGCAATGAGATCAAATGCATAATACAATGTGTGCAATCAAAAACAAAAAAAAAGGTTGAATGAAGAAGGCAGGGATGGGGGGGGGGGGTATTTATTAATACAAGAAATAAAATCTGTATTTCTCCCATGTGATTCTAAAGTGCTTACATAACCCAAACAACATGGATTTTATTTTCTGAGTGCTGCTGTATTGTGCATCTCATCTTGGTCATGAGTTTCACCACTGCTTCATCCCATCCTCCACGATGCTCATTTCTGAAAGGAACCCGCGTCCTCTGAATTTAATGCAACTTACTTCATTGCATGTAAGAATTCTTAAATTAAAACCACTCAACGCTGTAAATTGCTGGTTAAAATCCACCCTTGTAAGTAGCTCTGAGATGATACTTTCAGTTGCAAGTTCTAAGAGGAATACCGCCAGCGGTCTTGTCAAAGTCATTTTTTTTTCATTATTAGTAAAATCACCAAACCTAACACTGACATGCTAACAAACACAATTAAAAAAGTTACTCCCACAGCAACAGTTTCAGATTTAAATGCAACATGAATGCACTTCAACAAATTGGTTGGAAACATTACTTGAAGTGCAAGTCAAGCTGCCTAAAGCATATGATCTGGTGACAAGGTTTCTGTGTCTATACCAAGCTTCCTCTATATACTTAATTAAAAAAGTAACATTTTTATAAGTAGAATTTATAACAACATGTAGCGAACCCAAGGTTATATGCACCATGACAATATGAAATGGGCACACTGCCCCACAACTAAGGAAAGCAAGATTCATAGCAGGAGTTATGACGAAGACACGACCAAGCTAAACTCACAAGGCAGAAAGTCCCCTGCACCAGTCAACTGGAGGTGGATCAGCTGATCCCAGCACACGGCGAGGTCGTGATCAGCCAGCTTGGAGGAGAGTCGGCACCGTCCCGCAGCGAAACCGAAGGCTCCCGTTCAGACGTGGCTGTGTCTTTCCCCCTTTTTGGAATTACACTGAATTCAGCTGGGGGAATTATGGACAGCGCGAATGTGCATATCTGTGACGTCAGAGGCTGGCATCTCGCGTCGGGCTTAAAGTTGCAGTGACTCCGTGGTTTCTTATTAACCCTGAGCGCCACTGACCCCGCTCCCACCGCGGCTCCTGTTTAATTTCTGACGTGGAGACGGTAAGTTAAGTCCCTCCCTGCTAATCCTGCAACACAATCTCTCTGTGCAATCCTTCAGCCGCTCTCCTGCACCACATCGATGAAGCGCGGCTTCCAGAGATGGTAATGATGGTAATATGCCATCACTGAGGCATCTATCCACACGGTCGGACTGGAGCATCTGGACATCCTGTCCACTCTCATAATGAGTTATTAGCACCTATAAACACAAACATCTCATACAAACATGCACACGCACACATGCATCTAGACACGCACAAACACACATGCAAGCACACCCCTGTGTGTGTGACCACATGTATGAATAAATATAGACGTCACTGTAGTGTCACTTTTAAACACAGCCATCATACACAAACAAATGCATGCACACACACATGCACACATACACGCACGCACACACATGGTCACATGCACAGGAGTATGAATAAATATGGACATCACTGTAGTGTCATTTTTAAACACAACCATCATACACAAACACATGTGTGCATGTGTGTGTGCACACATGTGTTTGTGTATGATTTTTGTGTGATACGCAGGCATGCACACACACGCACAGTCAGATGCACAGGGGCATGAATAAATATGGACAGCACCATTTTGGAAAGTTTAAAAACTAACATTATTCTAAGACTATGCAGTGCCTAAACAGCAGTATCTGTGAGTTTACTTCACTTGACCTTGACCTTTGCCACGGTCACTGCACATTCTCTGCAAACACTGCGGTCAACTATGTTTGCGGTTTGTCCCACTAATCTTTCCCAGTAACACCATAATTCTGATTTTTTTCTTCTGGATGACACAGGGGTGAGAATTAGGGCACGGTGCTGGCGCTGGCATTGGCGTTGGCGCTGGTGTTGGCGTTGGCGCTGGTGCTGGCGTTGGAATGGCGGGCGGCAGGTCTCCGTGGAGACCACCCCGCAGCACCGTCGGGGGTTTGTCGACACGTCGCATTCCCGCACTCTGCCAGGTTTATCCCCAGGACTGTGTCATCGCCGATTGTTTATTAAATGAAGGAAAATCTTCCCTAATCCCGCAGCTCTGGCCTGCCTCCATCTGTGCCTCGGCCCACAGCCTGCAGAGTGTTTCTGGAAGGTGCCGAGACTCGTCCCGTCTCTCGCTGAATCCCCCAAACGAAGGGAACGCCCAGCCCGTGCGAATGTTTTGAAACCCCCAGGGAAGCTTTGTGACATATCCATCAGGTGACACCTTAAACAAAGCCATCTGCACACATAAAGACCTCCTCTCTGCTGGCTCATGGAAAAGACATTACCCAGAGGCACATGGGAATCCATAAAGAAACCCAGTGTTTACTGTGCAGGTATTTGTCACCAGTACTGTCCTGCTGTAGTTAGCATTTGTAGAATATCTTCAGCAGGAGCTTAAAGGACACTTACTATGACCCAATAATTACCATTCTTTATATTCATTATACCATTCTTATATTCATATCACAGTTTGTTTGTCTAAACATAATTTATTCTATCAATGAAAGCCCTGGGAATTACCACAATTATGTGTTCTGCGCAGAGTGTTCTGTGTGTGTGCTCAAATTCAGCCTTGCCTATTTGGGAAAAATAGCTCTGGGATATTGTAATTGAGGGGATAATCTTCTTATTAAACACCTCATTGGTAATAAACAGTGCATATCAGGGGAAAAAATGGAATACAGCTATGGTTCAGAGGACATTCACAAATAACACATCTGCAAGCAAGAGATGAATTCACTACCCTTTTCAGCCAAGAGGGGGCAGCAAACCTACAGGAGTGACATTCTTATGCATAAACGAGGAAACCTGAAGCCTTGCTGGTCCCCAGGCGAATGTATCAGTAAGATCTGTGTAACTGACCTAAGTCCAGCATGGCTGCCTACTCACACCCTCTTTAACTGCCTGTTAGGCCGAGCTTAAATAGCTTTCAACCGAAACTGCACCTGGACAGCGGTCACATATGGGTTGTTACTTCCGAAGACCCTAACTCATTCAGGAAACTGAAAACGTGTTCTTCCTGCATCCTTCCAGAAAGAGGACAACAATGGAAGCAGTAAACATGACAACAATTGACGCAGGTGTGCACTCAGTCATGGTGGTGAGGACTGTGGGAATATCCCACTACCCCCAGCTACCAGCTATCCAGCACTTCTCCTTCAATAGCGGAGTTCCTCTCTGACAGACACACCCGAAAATGTGAAGCTCAGAGACCCCCAAGACCAGAAGCAGCCAGTTCCCATCAGCCCCCAGCTTTGCTCTCTGGCCCTTTAAATAATCTTTCCTCTTCCCTTACATACAGTCACCTCACGGGCGTCTTGCGATAATGCCCGTCTTCAGACAATCTCTGCGAGTCTGAGCGCACCTTAAAATAACCGCAAATCCCACCCTGAGAGTGCAGGCACATCTGAGGGCGGAGGAGAATGGGTGTCGGGGGCGCAGATCCGCGGGGCGTGACGGGGTCCTCGCTCCGCCGTGAATGGGGCGCATTGTCAGGGGGAACGGGGAGGCACGGAGCACAATCGCTGAGGCTCTCATTTGAAAGAGGGAAATTGGTAAGCCGCGGCTCAAGAATTAGGCTTATGATAGTGCCGTACTAAGTCACTGAAAACCTCATGACCCTGTGATCTGGTAGTGTCTAAGAAAACACAGAGAGCTCTGTTTTGTGGGAAATGGGGGTTGGGCTTGTTGGGGGTTCTTGGCCATGTTGGGGGCGTTCAAAACAGATGGCATTTAAATTATGAATATTGGGTTGAGGGTGCAGTGCTCCTTGCAATTGGATTACATTAGTTTAATCTCGGCAGCTATTTTCAGCAGTTTTGAGAGTGCGATCTCATCAGCCAGGTCTTAAATCCCTCTTAAGTTTTGATTGTGTTTAAATTAATTCTTCAATGGGCAATCCCATGGCAACCACTTCACATAGAAGGATGCATGCGCACGCGCGCGCACACACACACACACACACCACACAAACATACACGTGCATGCACATACACACACAACAACCGCACACACATGCATACACACACAGAGATAAACAACACTCCCACATGCATGCACATACACACACACACACACACACACACACACACACACACACACACACACACACACACACACACATGCATGCACACACGCACACACAACACACACGCATGCACACACGCACACACACGCACACACACACACACACGCACACACACACACACACACACACACACACAAGCACGCACAGTCACTCTCACAGACCTCTTGATAGCACACAGGCACGCTATGAGATCACTTACAGATACAGGAGGATGAGCTGGAATGCAGCAGTGTATTAATTAAAGTGGATTGGACATATCGTTGCACTTAAGTGTCCATCAAGATAACGATCCAAAGGAAGAGCTCCTGCTCTGGGGCCTGTGTGTTTTGGAGGGGGGGACAGCCGAGCCCACTGGCCTCCACACTCGCTCCACCGACCACGGTGATGAATGGAGCGGACGCGGTCCCCCCTTTCAGTGCTGGAAATATTAATCCACTTTACGCAAGCAGATGGACCGGACTTAAATAATGCATTACAGATAATCTCAACGAAGAGGGTATGCCACTCAATATGAAAAAAAAAAAAAAAAGTGGCCCTCCATATGTTGCCCTGGGTCCATCCCCCTAATAACATTAGCAGTGACATTATGACAAGTGTTACAATGGTTTACATAACCCAATCACCCCCGGCCCAGTCACCGGCTACGCCTGCAGTCCACCTGCTGTGAGCGAGAGAGAGGCGCGTGACGTCAGGCTGAGGTAAGCCAGAGAGGCGCAGGCTACCGGAGCGCGATGGAGGGAAAGGCTGCGGTCAGAGACCAGATTTCCAGCCCTGCACTGGTCAAACCCAAACGCTGGGAGGACTTATAGACATATTGTGTGATGGCACAGACCCGGCCCTCAACCACTGACCCCAGACCAGTTTCATATTTTATTTTTCTTTTTAACGCTTATTGGTTGCAGTTAGGGTTATGTTTGGGCAAATTTACCCTGGATCAGCATACCTGGAGTACCAATGAAAGTACCTGGAGCCCAAAAACCAAAGCCAGGCTGCACAGTTTGAGTGTCAGCAGAGTTTTGAGAAGGGGGGAATGGAACAGGATGGCAGCCAATGGGAGGGTGGGAGTGGTTCTATAGGGGAGGGCAGTGGCCAATGGGAGGGTGGGAGTGGTTCTATGGAGGAGGGCAGCGGCCAATGGGAGGGTGGGAGTGGTTCTATGGAGGAGGGTGGCGGCCAATGGGAGGGTGGAAGTGGTTCTATGGCAGAGGACAGTGACCGTTGAGGATGTCCAGTGGTGCTGGCCTGTTCGGGAGAAGGAACCTTGGAGTTCACCTCTTTTGAACAGGCCTGCTTTCCTGGGATGACCCCGTTTGCTGACATTAGGGTCCTCTTTCTGTTTCTGCAGATTAAAACCGTGTATGGCGACAGACTCAGCTGAAGGTACCGCTCTGTCTGTGCCTGGCATTGCTGGCTGTCTCGGACTTTCCGACAGCAGAGAGCTAAACAAATATTTTATATTGGGCCTATCGCGGCAGTAGTACTCATGACCTTTGATCCTCTCCTCTGTTTGCTAACTGAGATGTTCTCCGGGTCGATAAAAACAGTCAGCTGTACTTTGAAGCAGAGTAGGGCATGCAACACATTACATTACATTCTTTACCTTAGCAGACACCCTTATCCATACAGATTGCACATCTTACATTTTTAATATTATCTGTTTGCACATCTTGCCCAAGGGTACAGTGCCCCACCTGGGGAACTGAACTGGCAACCTTTCAAGTCCAGCTGCTGACCGCAAAGCCACACTGCTGCCCTCTGTGGGACGCATGTCAATGAAATAACCTGATGCGCAGTCTGAAACGGCGTCCAGTCCTTCTGCCATGACCCCACCGAGGGACATAGTCTGCCAGAACGAGGGCGGAGGGACAGACGTGCTGGGATCAGAGCCACAGAGATGAAGGGATGTTTTTTCTTTTTGGGGGTGGGGGGCAGAGGGGGGTGATTTGTGAGACAGCTCTGGGTCCCTTTGATGGAGCACTCATTTGATTTGATACCCTACAAAGAGAGTAGGCGGTTTCATTAGGCGGATGGACACAGGCTTGCCAGGCACTGAGGTGAGGGGGGGTATGGAGGGGGGGGGGTTTGATGCACTGCGCTGCCCCCCCAGGTGACATGCCCTTCGCCGAGACCCGCCTGGGCCAATCAGCACGCGGCGCTCATCGTCCGACACTGAACGCGGCCCACGGTCCCGGGCGGCCATCTTGGAAGGATATAAAAGGGAAAGGGTAGACTCCAGCGATCGCACCAAAACCTCTGCCCCCAACGCCCCCCCCCGGTTCCCCTCCTGCGCCAAACCCTCCACCTTGGGCTGCGGCGCAGATATTTATAAACGCGGGGTGTAATTGCAGGGCTGTGCTTTCATCTCCAGCAGCAGCTCGGCTGATGCGGGGGCCGATAGCGGCTCGGGGAGCCGGGCCCTGGGAGTTCGGGAGCGGGAGGTTAATTGGAGCTGTAATTATGAGGCCGTGTGATCTCCTTTCCCATCTCATCTGGCTCCGCTCAGCGCGGAAATTACGGCGCGGCTATATTAACCGTTTACCAAATCAGATCCCACTTAAGCCCTGCAGAGTCAGGGAGGCGGAGAGAAGCTGCTGCCTGGCAGGAGAGACCCCTTGTGTGCAAACAACAAATACATCCCCCCACAACAGCGACAGACAACAGGAGCATAAACGGCATTAGTGTGAGTAAACAGCACTCTACAGTCACCCTCTTTCCTGAGGAACATCCCACACACACAGGCAGGCTGGGGGCAGAGCACAGAGAGTGGAGTTCGGATAGAGCCCTGGTTTGGGAGTTGAACTTGCTGCAGGTTCAGCTCCGAGGCAGGACACCACTGTTGTGCCCTATTTGATTCAGTAGATGCACTGCATAAGGGCATGTGTGCAATACAGAAATCATTTGCTTGGCTATTACAGTAAATGAAGCGACATATGAAAATATACATGGAAGTAAGTGATATGAGGTGATTTAAAAAAGACACATATGGCACTTTCAGCCAATGCTAAGGCAGTCTGTAGCGTGTAGCCGGATGAATCTTTCCGACAGAGACGTCCCCTGTGTCCACTAACAGCCCGTCATGTATTTACACCCAGAACAAACACAGCTTCCTTTGCATTGTGCAGACAGAGGGGGACAGGAAAGACTGAAGCCCCCTGAAAAATAAAGACTGCAGCATGCTCCAAAATTAGCCGGCGCATTGCACAAAAGTGCAGGTCAGGAGCTAGGGCAGGATCGGAAGCCTGGGCGCCTAAACACGCACGCACACACGCACGCACAGCCATACACACATGCACACACACACATACACACACACACACACACACACACACACACACACACAGACATACACAGCCATACACACACACACACACACACACACACACACACACACACACACACACACACACACACACACACACATACACATACACACACATACACACACACACACAGACACATATACATACACACACACACACACACACACACACACACACACACACACACAGACAGACAGACAGACAGACACATACACATATACATACACACACTCACACTGACACACGCACACTCACACATGCACACACAACACACATACACACACTCACACAACACACAAACACGGAGCAATAACTTCCTGCAGCAGACTATTCTGAGCCTCCCATCATTGCTTCACTCATTAACTGCAGAGGAAGACGAAGAGGAGGAAGCAGGTCAGTCAGGATCAGGTTTCCTATGGGATCTCAATAAACATGCATTTTACACCACTGGAAAAACCAAACCTATATGCAGGCAAAATGTCCCAACACATCAAACCAGCCTTGCAGGACACCTTCATTATCCAGACCAGTGATCTCAGACATCAATGTTAGCATTTAGTATCGTAATGCCAGTCATGCTGGAGAGACAGGGCACTGGAACACATTACCGTGGTGTAAAGTAATGTATAAAATGCCTGTGGCCCAAAGACAGCTGGAATATCAGACTGCACAATGCCGGGTGGGAAGTGTGATTTCTCACACCTCTGGGCTCAGTGTATCTGCAGACCTGCTCTTCTGCACTGGATTAGCAGGTCAACGCTGATATCATTTTACTGTGCAGACCTCGGACTCATCAGGTCTATTTCGCTCCCTGTATATATCTGCAGATTAAAAAAACAAACACACAATGAATCCTCATTGATTGATTGATCCTTATCTGCATTCCAAAGGTCTTGTGACACACTGAGATAGGGCGCAAAAACATGATTCCAGCTGATTTTTTTTCTGTCTATAAATCAGATTTCATGGTCTGAATTAAATTGGAATTATTTACAAGCAACATGTACGATGCGGAATGGTCTGCTGGCTATAACATTTTCCTTAACGTTAGAGTAACGACTCTGGTACATGACATCTGAAGGGTGCCTATTTTCTGGCCAATCAGAGAAGCGCCGGAGGAACAGAGGGCCGCGCAGACCTCCCGGCGAGAGAATTAAATCTCAACAGCAGAGTGAAGGAGGTGTGAAGGACAGCCCGAGACCACTCCATAAGACCACTCCACATACCCGTGCCTCTCCAGGGGATTACAGTCAGTGAAAAGACCCACCCACTACGCAGAGTTTGGGATTTTTTGAAGCGATGGAGGTGGTCGTGTGGGGGATTCTCAGATGAATTATGAGAAGGGTTAATGCTCATATTTTTTTAGACACTGAAAAGAAAAAAAAAAAACTGTCCACTAAATCCTTCATGTGTTGGTGGGTAAAACCAGCTTCTGATTAATCCTTTTTTCAAACGCAGCCTTTGAAATGTATAACTCACCTACCCTTAAATGCAGAGTGTCTCCATGCACACACATACATACACATGCACACGCACGCGCGCACACACACACACACACGCGCACACAGACACACACACGCACACACGCACAAACAGACAAACAGACACATATACTCGTTTCACTGACCATACTGTGCTTTAGCAGCAAGGCAGTTTTTAAGAGATGTTACGTAATCTTTGTGCTTGGGGTGGGGTGCCTCTCTTTAGCAAAAAAGTGCTCCCCTTAATATCAGATTTATGTTCTCTGTGACTTTTTAATGACATTATAATGACACCTATAACATTATCAATGACAATTTTTATTGACTCTACAGTAAACCTGAAATTTAGCTATGTTGTAAATGGACTTTTGGGGGAAAGACATCTGTGAAAACACACTTAGAGGTGCTCCTGGCACCGAATACCAATGACCAATAACTTTTAGTTGTGGGTTTGATGTGAAAGCCAATGACCTGGAACATTTTTCAGCATCAGCAAAGTGACATTACTAAGCTAGACAGAAAATGACACTAAGATAGTGACTTTGCAATATTTCACTCAATGTAAATGGAAAAAGTTAAAATGAACTTTAGAGTGAATTTGAGAGGAGAGAGACTAGGCCTACTGCTGATATCACAGTGGAATGTGGGGAAGCAGAGATGTGATGGTACTGAACAAGTCATTAATTTAAATTAATATAAATGCAAATTATAATGATTATTTACCTAATACACAAATTAAATGGACCATTTTTGTGGTCTTGTACCTTCCAGAGGGAAAGATAGTTTCACTTGTGTTTGATTGAAAATTTATTTCAAGTTGACTTTTTAGATCGCATGTAAAACATATTTTCATTGAAATTGCATCAAAATTATCTTTTTATCAATCATTCTAAAGATTTTGATCCTCTAACCTTACTGTAGTTTGGGTGTTTATGTATTTAATAACTTACATGTATTAATTATCAAGGTTCATATCATTTTACATTGAATGGTTTGCAGGGTCAAATTATCAGTGGGAGATGGTTTGGGTTTAGGGTTAGAATTCATTCATTCTAAAGATGTTTGGGTTTTTTGTTCAGTTCAGTGGGAGATGGTTTGGGTTACTGTTCAGTTTGGGAGATGGTTTGGGTTTATGTATTTAAGTGGGAATGGTTTGGGTTTAGGGTTAATTCATTACAGTGGGAGATGGTTTGGGTTTAGGGTTAGAGTTCAGTTCAGTGGGAGATGGTTTGGGTTTAGGGTTAGAGTTCATTACAGTGGGAGATGGTTTGGGTTTAGGGTTAGAGTTCATTACAGTGGGAGATGGTTTGGGTTTAGGGTTAGAGTTCATTACAGTGGGAGATGGTTTGGGTTTAGGGTTAGAATTCAGTTCAGTGGGAGATGGTTTGGGTTTAGGGTTAGAGTTCAGTTCAGTGGGAGATGGTTTGGGCTCAGAGTTCAGAGCAGTTCAGGAGAGATACAGCTGCAGAGCTGTGTAGGCCTCTTAGTGGCTCAGGTGGTTCATAGTACTGCCAGGCTCTGACCTTGGAGACACACACACACACACACACACACACACACACACACACGCTCATGCGGCTCTCTCTTAGCTCCTCATCATGCGCTCAGCCCTTTGTTTGGGGTCTCTCAATGGCACGGACAGGGCTTTGGTGATGGCTCCAACAGCCCTGTTCCCAGTTGAATTTCCCCCCGAGTGCCTCCATGGTGCTCCTCTGCTTCCAGCTGGACGATGTTAACACACAAAGAGCCAGATCCCAGAGCTCCAAACAAACACAGATTCCTCTAGTCCAGCCTCCTTCATATTCCTATCCCTTTTGACTCCACTGACTTTAAATAACATCATTTGGCAACAAATAGTAGTGCTTAGTTGAGAAAGAGAAAGAAATAGTTATTATCTGAGATAAGCGTGAAGGGGAGTTGATCTGGTTTCACCAAAGTTCGCTGACAGGAATCTCAGCATAGGAAAGGTACACACTTAAGGCACCTATGGGTTTACAGGGACTACTTAACACAGATATTACATACTGAAGTACAGCAAGTTTTCACTGGTGGAAACTGTACTCTACAGTTTACTTTTGCCTTCCGTGTTCTGTAAGGCAAATACTTCTCTACAGTACCTGTATGAAAAGAGGATCGCTCTCCTCCTTACTCTGAAAATCAGAATATATCACCATTCAACAAATGGAAAGACGAGATAGCCCACTGGGCAGATTTTTCCATAGGGACTTCACAGTGCAACACTGAATCTTTAAAAAAGTAGACCAAAGAAGTAGATTAGAAACTAGAAATGCTCCAATCAGGAGAGGCGTCATTAGGGCAGATTGTATTACACTCTCATACCATTCTGCAGTTACCTTTCCCTGCCAATGATTTTTTAATGGACACATGATCTGCATTTCAAAACCTACTCGTATGGTACCTCTGTGATAACCTAATCTACACCAATGCAGAACCACATCCTGCAGTGGTCTGCAGTGTAATATAGTGGTTAAGGAGCAGGACTTATAACTGAAAGGTTGCCAGTTCAATTCCCCACTGGGACACTGCTGCTGTACCCTTGGGAAAGGTACTTAACCCACACTTGCCTCAGGAAATATCCACCTGTATAAATGGATAACATTGTAAAAAAAAAAAAAAAGTAACCGAAGTAAGTCACTCTGGATCAGACTGTCTGCTAAATGCCAGTAACGTAACGTCCCTCTTTAGTCAAACTGTGTTAATGTGCTTTGGACTTGCTTTCCCAGCTGGTATCCACATTTCTGAGAGCGTGCAGCTCGGGACCCGAAATGTTCTGTAAGAAGCATGGAGTAGAGACTTACATACTTTCATCATTTGTATTTATTATTGTTCTTAATATTTTATTGGGGGGGGTTTGCCATTTTATTTATTGTTGATTCTGGACTTCATTTTGGTTTCTGTTTGTTTATATAAATCCTGTTATGAACTTTGTTCTACTTGTTATGTTTGGTTTATTCTAATTTATTTCTTTTTATTATGCCTGTAAAGCATGATGTGCTACTTTACTATATGAAAGGTGTTATAAAAAAATAACTAAATTGAATTGAAATTTGGACCCGGTCTCAGTTTCTCAGTTCAATAAATCTTCACTGTCCCTGATGGGAAGTGCCTTCTGGGAAGTTGTAAATGACAGCATTAAGGAAAACATATTAAAAAAGGGTTTTGCTGTTAGAGGGTACAGCTGCTTCCTTCAGATGAGGTCACCTGACTGATGCTGGTAACCCCTTCCCCCAGAGGAACTCCAGAGCAAAGGGAAAATGCTCACTATTCATTTTCTATTCAGTTCAGTAGGGCACGATCTAAGAATAATCATGACGCATAAAAATGACACACAGAAAATCATGACACGTAGAAAAACAAAGGACAATATAATGTGCTGAATCAAAATTCTCTAACCTCTCCCCTAGTTTTGATTACAATAGGAAGGGCATGCCAGCCATATGAAAACTGATAATGCTGTAATAATAAAAATAATAATAATAATAACAATAATAATAATAATAATAAATGTTAGCTTAGCCATTGGTGTTAGTATTTTTCCTTGCACCTATGCACCTATGACAGCATAATCTTTAGTAAAAAAATGTTGATTTGCTACATGCCATTATTTGGCCTCAGATCTACAGATAACAACATTAGTCAAGGACAAAGGTCCCCCAAGCTCTTACTAATAATTATCAGCATGTCACTCTCTCCTGGTTGTACATCATATTTGGCAAAGCTCTCATTTATTTCAGCATGAGACCTGCCAAAGGGCACAAATCATCTGCTTTTACAGAGATGTCTACAATATGCTTTCAAATGGGCCTTTACCCATAACGCACTACATATGCTTGGTCTCAGCCAGAAACAAATTTCAGCACAGTGCATCAGTGAGTTTACTACCAACACTCAAAACAAAAGAAAAAAAAACAAAGTAAAAAAAAGTTATAAGAATGAAAAATGTATAATAATATGTTCACTATAAAATTTGTCCCAGAGTTAGAAATTCCCCTTCAAGTTACAGAATACTTCCATCTATACACCCTATAAAATGCAAAAACATGACAAAGATAAATCTATACTGTCTGCAATTAAGTCGATTAAAAGATGGGATATCGGTAAACGGCTAAATTGTCTGGGAGAAACATCTATACCGATGTGATTTTCTTCTTGAGATATAATCAATACAGCTGTGAACAAAAGGTGAATAAACAATGTGTCTGCACAGCTAACAGCAAATTAAAATGTACTACAGCTATTCAATGTGTGTAAAGCCATTTCCACCACTGTACAGAGCAAACAGTCCACACTTAAAATCAAGATTCAACCTGATTTAATATGAAGGCAAAGTTGATGAGCCATGAAATTAAAAACAAAGAAAATGCCAACACATCTCTTCTGCCAAATATAATATATTAATAACATGTCCATCTCAGAGCATTAGATTAGTGTCACATCATTGGAATAACTCGTGGGGTTATCACTGATCAGATATTTATTGAATCAGCTACTGCATGGTTGAATGATATACAATGCAAGTTTCCAAGTTTTTTACTGCCTGGATATGGTGATGAGAATCTGGATCGTTTCAATGCTCCAAGAAGACCTGATCCATGCTATGGCATTCTCTGGGGACCAAAAGAGAGCAGAGCTGGAAACACTACACCAGAGCAGAGTTAATAAAACCACACCTCCCTCTCACATCCACACTGCTGCACTACGGAAATACTGTGCAACAGGTCACAAACACTGCATTTGGGAAAACCAGGGGAAATTCACATGGTCATACTGGCAAGGCAGCACACAGAGACACAGCTAGGACACAGGACTGTCCCAGAATCGCTGAAGTGGAAATGATTTTGGGCTCATGCTCTAATGTAAATGACAAGATCAAATTATAGTGCGTTTGAAATTATCAGCTTTGTTTTGCTTCGGTTGTCGCACATTCAATTGGATATATCAGGGGAAACCTCTGCATGTATGGCAAAAAGGTCCAGGAGGTTGTGGACCTGATCCAAGAGAAAACACTGAGAGGGAGGCCCTGTGTTCCAGCCAAGATGCAGTGTTTGGCATTCAGTGAGCTGGGAGGGTAATCGGGCAGAACAGCAAACAGAACATTACTCTTGTCCAATCCAGATCTCATCACCGCTCATACCCAGTTAGCACCTCAGTACTGTGCTAATGGAGGAGGGAAACACTGGCCACTCTGACATCACACATACTCGGTTTATGCCCCACAGGCAGCAGTGTGGTATAGTGGTAAGGAGCAGGTCTTGTAACAAGAAGGGCCCTTGGGCAAGATACGCAACCTACAATTGCCTCAGTAAATATCCAGCTGTATAAATGGGTAAAAATTGTAACCTTCATGTAAGTGTGTTAGCTAAATAACAACAATGTAATGGAATGTACAATTGCCTCAGAGTGAATATTCAGCTGTATAAATGGATAACATGGATAACTTGTAAAACTGACCTATGTAAGTTGCTCTGGATAAGAGCCTCTGCTAAATGACAATAATGTAATGTAAAATTGTTTTTCATTCCAAGCCTTGCTTACAGATATCAATGAGACAGTACTTTACTGTATTAAATACATTTAAAAATACAGCTGAACAGGAGGTTCACGTTTGTCTAGAATACAGACAGAGCAATCACTGCTGCTGTTTGTCAAGAAAAAAAAAAAAAAAAAAAAAACAGCAGGCTGAGATTTGGGAACATTTTCACTGACGGCCACAGTGAACAGCTGGTCTGCTTCACGTGGTGATTCTGGGGTCAAAAGTACTACAGGAACGCAGAGGCTGAGAGAAAACCAGGAGACCAGCTGTGTTACGATGAGTCACTTTGCTTTGGATGGCTAGACATTACGCACACCATTGCTTCAGTGTTCTAACCTCTGGATAAAGTAAGACTGGCTTATGTGACCAAATCTGCAATGTGCTCTGTGGTAAATTAGTGGCCTAATAAATCCTAGATTGATTAATGCTGTCTTTTAAAATATTCAGCACATTTAAACAAACTTCAGAAATGCATAGACTGATGCAGTCTGGGAGGTGAAATTATGAAAATAAAATAAATTTAAAATGATGGACTGTGGATGTACCGTGTGGATTTTTATCACTATAACTTATGTTCTCTTCCCAAAATTGTATCGTGTATATTTTGAGCCATTTAAGAGGCAAGTATCTGTTTGGATAGGATCTTGTCATGGAGGAAGACACAATAAGGAGATAAAGTCATTTTACCAAAACCACACATGAGGCAATAGACACAACAAGCAATTGTTCCCAATAAGGGAAATACACAACTCTGCCTGAGTCCAGGTGTGCAGGGAACTGGCACTACTGTGACTGATAAGGACCTGCCCAGATCCAGATAACCGTATCTCTCATGCATGCGCACACCCAAGCAAGCTAGCAAAAGTAACACACAATCATATCCCTTGTTGAGGAGGATGTTCTAGCAACCAAAAACATAAAAAACATTTTGTTTCCAGCGATAGAGGATTACGCTTAAATTGCTTTCTGTCTTAATAACTTTCTCCATCAACAATTAGTCATGTGTTTATCTGTTCAGTCATGTGAATGTAGCCACTTGCTGGATCACAAGCTATTGGATGCAATGACACATCTCCTGTCCTACTGCCTCTACTTTCAGGGCCTCCGCAGCCAGGCTGTGAGGTTCATGTTTCCTGCCTGTAGTGTCCTATTTCATGGGAAACTGCAGTTAGTGTCCTGTTCTCTCTATGACAGTGAAGTACAATCTGATTGTTTAGCCCACATTTATGTAACATTTACCAGATTTAGATCAACAGCAGTGTTTATATATCTAAAAAACCTGTAATCATTGTTAATTTCTAAAACCATCAATACTTTCATAATACTTTCATAAAACTTGCATCTTCATGACATTTAATATTGAAATACGTATAACCTTTACTTTGACATCCATGCAGACTTAGCCTAGGTGCCTGCAGGCTTATTTTAAATCAAAAACTGACCAGTTATACTGTTCAGGGGAGGGAGGGAGGGGGCGGGGAAGGACGGGAGGGAGAGAGAGAGAGATAGGGAAGGAAGGGAAGGAGAGAGAAGGGACAGAGAGAGAGAGAGAGAGAGAGAGAGAGAGAGAGGAAAATAGAGGGCCCCTCACTCACACCTAGTTCTCAGACACCTGTCCATGGCTCTGTCTCGCTCCCGTCATTTAAAAAAACTGCACCTGGGCCACCACAGGTGAAACCAGTGCAGGTGAGAGCAGGTGAGACTGAAACAAATGACGCTTTCACCGGGAGACAAACGACTGTCTGTTTGTGCGAGTGTTTATCACCAGCCAGATTAGATTTGTGACACAGAACACACTGAAATGAGAGAGGTTTGATCCAGGTGACAGGCAGGCCTCTTGAGGCTCAGAGGAGCTGGAAAGAAATGATCCCATATTCCTGTAGTAATATGAATGACAGGTAAAAATAATCCACTAAATCCACACATTTTCAAAACACGAATGCTGTTCTTTTGTATTCTTAAGCCTTAACATTAAGTAATGCATTTAAGCAAGTGCAATGTGGTTTTAAGCATGAGTCAAAATTAAATACAGAAATGGCTGTTACATACATTTCTGTGAAAATATCATGACTTGTTTGCTTCCAGTAAATAAAAGGCCTCAAAATAGCATTACATTACATTACACGTCATGTACTAGATGCTGTTACCCACAGCAAACAGCGGTTGTGTGAAGGCTGGACTACACACAACCCAACATGACTCAAAAACATGCATCAGCAGCAAAAAATCTCATCAGCAATTGAGTGAGAATGAACCCAGGCATCATGGTGATCAGTGTACTTGTTAGTACCGTGCAGGTGTGCTGCTCTTTAGGGAGGGAGAGACTCTAAAACTGTTGCGCGCTCATTTTCAGGACCTGTTTTTCAGCCGGACTCTCAGGCCCTGCCTCACCCATGGTGTACCTGCACTTCCTGTTTCTCTGACACAGCAGGCATTTACAACACAACTTGTCTCTGTGGCTCTGGCTAAGAGCATTTACAAAATAAAGAAATGAACACATCATAATAACATAAATAAACATAATGTTATAAATGATAACACTGCCAGCCACAACGGCAGAGAATACTACTTTGCAGAATCTGTATTTCTTTTGAGTGACGGAGCCCTGAACTCTTTTTCCACCGACTGAATGGTGACGTCTGCACTGGTGTCTTTGCGCCAGAGAGAGGTCTCTGGGATCGTCGCAAGGGGGAAAGTTTAAGAGGTGTCCCTGTTGTGGATGATTAGCACCTGGTGAGATTAGACCAGCTGGACGGGTGTGTGTGCGCACGTGTGTGTGTGTGTGTATGTGTGTGTGTGTGTGTGTGTGTATGCGTGTGTATGTGTGTGTGTGTGTGTACGTGTCTGTGTGTCTGTGTGTGTGTGTGTGTGTGTGTATGTGTGCGTGTGTGTGTGTGTGTGTGTGTCTGTGTACGTGTGTCTGTGTGTCTGTGTGTGTGTGTGTGTGTGTGTCTGTGTATGTGTGTGTGTGTGTGTGTGTGTGTGTGTGTGTGTGTGAGTGTGTGTGTGTGTGTGTGTGTGTGTGTGTGTGTGTGTGTGTGTGTGTGTGTGTGTGTGTGTGTGTGTGTGTGTGTGTGTGTGTGTGTGTGTGTTTCACGGGGCCCCTGACCCCGCGGGGCCCGGACAGGCCCGCTGCACTCTTTGAGAGGGGGATTGGGTGTTTCTCAGGCCGGGTCACTAAGCCGCTCGGCACTCTCTAATCCTATTACCCTCCCAAGCTGTCTTTAGCGGGAGGGAGCTGGGGACATCAGAAGGCCGCATCTTAATCTGGCGGCTCTCCGCTTAAATTCACCAAACAATTGCATTAAACATCAAGACCCCACATAGGTTACTACAGAGGGAGTGGGTGGATACCCTTCTCACAACCTATTATACATATCTAACATGATGCACTATTTGCTATTCTAAATTTACCTTTACTGAAATACTGAATTATCTTACAGCTTCACATGCACCAGAGTTTAAACAGTATATAATGAACTGAGAAAGAAGGAAAAAATCTGATCTTCTTGAACCCAATCCAAGGAAAAATGGACAAGCTCCAGTTATTTGTCTAACCTGAGATGCGTTCTTTGCCGTTTTTAATTTGCAATGCCACTGGCTCCATTTGGAAAGAGAGAGAGAGAGAGATGCACATAACTCTCACTTCCTTCAGAACTAAAGCTGGTGTGTTTCACCTTGAGTAAGTGACCCCGTGATGTCACAGGCTTTTGGTGTGCTAGACTGCCATGTTCCCCTAGACAACCGCTGTGCTAGATGATTGCTCAGTGCCTTTTAAACATTTTCCCATGCTCCAATTACATTATTAGTACAAGCGTTATGGTTACTTGTTGCGCTCTATATCTACACATACAGCATACAGTGTATTTATATTCAGTGTGTTGTGTATTATGTAACCTGTAATCTTTACTTTTTAAAAATATATACAGAACACGTTTCTCTGACAGAGCTTGTTTTGCCATGACACACAAAACCTTCTAGAAGGAAAACAACAAAGGTTCTGTCTCTGAGCTCTTACACAGGTGACAATGGCGGGGGCTTGGGTTACCCTCTGAGAGCCATTGTTCTGCTCCTGTGAGCAGGCGGATGAGTGGAAGACTTTCAGCGAATGTGGGACACACTGCCCTTTTCAGGAAAGCTGGGGCTGCTCTTATAAATACATACAGTTGTCCTCCATATTTCACAGCCCTGACTAAATGGGAACAAAAAAAATGTAACAGAAAAGTATGCACGTATTGGAAAATGATCTAATACCTGTAGATACATTTTTATGCTACATTGTTCTTTTTTCCATTTAATAAGGAATATGAACATACATAATATTCAGACTGCACTGACAAATTATCATTCATAACCGTGCTGGATGCATTTGTTGACTGCAGCATTAAAATCAGGGCCCAAATCTCCTCACAAAATCAGCACCTCTTTTTATCAGCCCTTGTTAAAAATGGCTTCAACAACCAGACCCGATAAAACAAGGAGCAAAACAAATTAAAGATGCTGTAAAGATTTCACTGCTTGCCGTTAAAAAGGGGACAACAATCAAAGAGATAAAAGAAGAAATCTGTGCGCAGGTTACAGAAAGCCTTTCACCCTTGGATGTATATCTCAAACCCCTGTAAGGGAGAGTTGCTCTGTGCCAGCATAGCCCCTCTCCGTCTTTACTCCCCAAACCGGGGGCTCGCCATATTTAATTCAGGGGCTGAGATGATGTCTCCCCCTGTGTTTTGGCTGTAGCAGCCCCATGTGCAGAGTTTGTGATGTAGCTCATATTCACATGCAAATGGAGAGTTCTGTACCCGCCGTGACGGTGCTATCGCTGGCATCGGCGAACGGCGGTACAGTTACGGTGAAATGTGGGGCTTATCTCCGAGAGCCAGGCAGCTGGGAGGGGAGGCGGTGAGTTAGGGAGAGGGGCCTCCTGACACATGACCCAGGTGTAGCAGGAAAGAACTATTCAATTTTCACACAATTTCAGTTCATCATAAATTTTCTTTCTCTCTCTCTCTCTTTCCCTGGAATTAGCATGTCAGCATATTTCGAAAAACAAGGAGAAACTCTTTCGAAACCCCCAGAGTATCTGGACTCAAAAGCTTGCAAAACAATACGTGGAATTGAGTGGGGAGCGAGAGCATTGTCCAGTCAGACTCTGATTGAACTGTCTGCCCCTCTAATTCATTAATCCCATTTCTTGGACACCCTCACAGTTGTGACAACCAGCCTGTATTTTCTCAAGCAATTATGAGAGCCTCCGCACACACAGGCAGCCAGTCATGTCCCTCCTAAGGAAGGAGATGACCTCAATTTGCTGTCCAATCTGACCCCATTATCCGAATATCCCTTTCCCAATTTGCGATCTCCCGCTCCGGTACGGCGTTTATTGGGGATATAAATCTGTGCCTCAGTAAAGTCTGGAGAAACTAGGCTCCGGCGTGCATTCTTTCCTCAGTGGCAATTAAGCAATTCCCAGGTCCTGGTCATGGTGACTCATTTGTGCAGAGCGCAGAGTCAGGGAGGGGCTCGGCCCTCTTTCATACGAAGAGTTTCCCGTTTCCTGGAAGGCCGTGGGACTCTCGTTCCCCTGCTCTCCGCTGTCGTTGCCGCGCGTGATCTCCCATGCACAGGCACGTGTGGCGTTTCGAGCACGCTCCGGTTTCTACCGATTCACAGATCGATTTTGTTTATCCCTTTCCCTGTCGATCAAAGCGGCGAAAGTACTCAGCGGCAGTGTGGGCGGTTTTCAATGGCTATTGATCTGCCCTGGATGGAGGGCTGTAATCATTTTATCTGCCCGTCAGCATCTTAATACTGAAGATGATTAATCTGCTCTGGTTCGCATGGGGGGGGGGGGGACTGACAGTTTGGTGATCGCTGGATGACGATAAGGGGGACTTCTTTTTTGTTGTCAAATTTTTACAGCATTTCCAATTTCACACATCAACTGTCTGTTGCTTTGTTGAAAAGAAATGTGTTACACACAGGTTGTTGATGTCACCACTTTCAGAATGTAGTAAAAAAAAAAAAAAAAGGTGACACACTTTGGTCTCTTTGTGTGGAGAGTGAATGGGTTTGACTCCCCCTCAGACACAGACACCTTCTTTTCACACTCTTGCCATGTGACTGGTGTCACCTCCCAGAAGCCTCGCATTCACCTGTGTTTATGCAAATAAACCATTGTGCAGGTTCACACAGACACAATGTACTTGCTTTGAAAGGGCACTCGGTGCAGCACAGAATCCTCAGTCTCATGGTCATGACACCACAGAAAGGGTTTCAATGTATACTATGCCATTTTTTTTCCAAATTGATCTCAAAACCAGGAGAGGACTGAAGTCTGAATCAGTGAACCACCAAATGAGTTTTTGGTACATCACCAGTGCCTACACAAAAGCCCCCTCACGTACAACTGTCCCTTTGTTGCTGGCAAGACACCATAACTCATGATTTGTGCGAGTGGCTTCTCAGTGTGTTCAGGGCGGGCAGTAACACTTCAGCGGAGACGGCACACCCTACACTGTGACTGAATTCAGGGCCGGGCTGCAAGATGCCTACAATCCACAAGGGACAACCGTCACCACGATATTTTTGTCACAGAAGAGAAGTATTAACTAAAGTCATTATGACGTCATTGAGTAGAATCCTGAATAATGAAATACATTTCCAGTAAAGGACGGGCAGAACCTCTCCCAAAGGATCTGTCAGCAATTCTGTGATATGTGCAGCCTAATGTGTGAAAATACACATCCATCATATTACAAGAGGAAAAATTCAGTGCACAGTGTCAGGCAAATGGGGCTAAATGCTAAATAGCAAAAATGTCATGCGACTATCATGGACTACATAGGAGAGCTCAGGCCACTGCTCAACCAGCCCAGTTGACCATGAAGAAATAAACAACTCAAAACTAGCGCTGGAGTAATTCAGAATGGCAAAACAGATGGTACAGCATTGTGTCTTACTGAATGGTGAGGTATGGTATGGTCCAATCCCATTTGGGGTCGGACAACTCTAATGAGATGACTGAATGGCACTCCACCATGATTTTAAAATCCTCTGAATACATAGGAAAATCGTGGCTCATCCAGTTCATTCCATCTACCTGAAAATAACATCATAAACAGAAAAGTAGGCTATATTATACATACAGCTCATTTAGGGATAAGTCGTACAAGGTTAGCAGTTTCCGCACACATTTCTGAGTCGTTCGTGAATGACGTCTGTGATCAGCGGAGCGGCTTCGTCCCTGTGAGCTGAGCGGCGTGCGACTCCATTCCGCCGTTAGGAAGAGTAAATGAGACCGTCTCAGTGCTGCAAACCGCACACAGACTGCGCTTATCTGCTGAGAACAGCTTTCAGCAGAGCTCCGCCACTCACATTACCCCAACTGCAGCGTTTCTGCCGGGAAATCTCAGCTTCAAATGAGAGAAAAAGCGCAGAAAGAACCACGACTTATGAGAACTCAAGGGACCTATATATACTCTGTACTTTTCCATTATTTTGTCTACTCCACATGGGACTGAACACCAATTTGAATATGGGGTATCAATATTTCAGAGGGTTTTTTGAAGGTCCTTCTCAGCTTCAAATGAGAGAAAAAGCACAGAAAAAACCACGACTTATGAGAACTCAAGGGACCTATATATACTCTGTACTTTTCCATTATTTTGTCTACTCCACATGGGACTGAACACCAATATGAATATGGGGTATCAATATTTCGGAGGGGTTTTTGAAGGTTTGAAGGCTGCAGCCTTGAAAGCTCTGCAGTAATTTACTATGCATGGATTAGGCTTCATGTTGTGACAGTTTGGAAATTGGTATTTCGAGCCGTCAAACTCAGTAAAGCGTAACTATTCAATAACAAGCAGCAGCTACAAATAAATTCTTTAAGTAGTACATTTGTAATATGTAACAGCAGACTCATTTGCTGTTAATTCAGCGATAATAGCATAATAGTAGTATAACAGTATAACAAAAGCGGTATAAAATGCCAGAATGATGGCCAAAGCCTGTTGCAAATTCATTATAGTGCTTAAAAGTGCACTGCTATTGTAACTGGAAATGTTTATCATTAATATCTCCCTGGGTCTGAGCAACCAGCATTCTCATAGTGTCCCCTTACATTTCACAACCTTACACAGGACAGATTCTGACAGATTCTGATTAAAAGAGATGAGCGTTTTGAGGTGAAGGAGTGTCTGATGCAGGTCTCCTGCAAGCTTCTGCATCAAAGCTCCTACCGATCTCTCAGCTCAGGCTCTCTTTGAGATTTAAGTCCTGGGGCTAAATTTGCTGATACTTAACAATTCTAGCACAATCTGAGCCTAGTCTTCACTGGCTGGGTAAAATGGGAACGTCGGCCCCGTGCTGACTCCTGCTGTGGTCTCTCCCCCGGACTCCCTGCCCCTCTCTCACAAACTCTCTCCTCAGCTCTAATTGTACCCATCAGCGATGCACGTTACCTTACCATTTGAATCATGACTTTCAGCAGTGAGTTACTTTTTCAACTGCTCATAACCCTGTGGAAGACATGGAGAGTGTCTGGATTTTAAGGACAACATGTATTGCATTTATATTGAATGAAGCCTGCACTCTTCATCTGATGTTGAGACCGCTGTCATACAGGTACTCCATACTGCACAGGCCAGCCAGTCAGAACTCATAACATCAAAATGGAACTGTGTAATATCATAACATTCATCGCAGTTCCTAACTTAAAATGTCCTAGAAATTACCTAAAATTTGTGCCAAAATAAGGCATTCTCATTTGTTACTGTGTTGTAAGCGGCACGTAAATCAACACACTCAAATAATGGAACTGAAATTGAAACCTATAATTCCCAGAATTCCAGTGAAAGTAGACCGGGGGAATGGTAAGGAAGGCACATCCACTGTGGTTCCAGTCTTTGGCCTTAATTTGCATAATTATTCAGACTCCCTCCATTGGCCGTACAGGAAGGTGGGTCACAGACACGCGGTGATGACAGCACTTTAATCAAGTGCTCAATAATACATCGCGCTGGAATTAGGGCCTAAGTTTGTGTGGGCTGATGAAAAGGTCATTTGTCCTTGACAGCTTGTCCATTTGAAATTGATGTTAAAAAAATTAGCTCCCCCCCCCACCAAACCTGTTCTGTTAGCTTGAGTCATTTCTGCGGCGGGTCATGATGACTGAAGCAGTTTGAGGGAAAAAAAGAGAAATACCTAGAGTGGTGTGTTAACTTTGGCCTCCCTGGCAAGAGTCGTTAATGCATTTTTTTTTTTGAACACGGTAACACTCAGACCCTCAGGCAATCATTTTGAAGGCAATTTCTACAACTGCCAGGAGGGTAATAGGTAGAAAAACTGATAGTCCAGGCACATGCTCAGGGAAAAGATTGATGTTAAAGCTATAATAAGCCCCTCTGGGTCTGCCAAGAATACTATATATGTTTTGCTATATATATATACTGCACACACACACACACACACACACTTGTGCACACACACACAAACATGCACACGTGCGCACACACACAAACGTGCACACAAACACAAACACACACACTTGTGCACACACACACACAAACATGCATACAAACACACACACACACACTTGTGCACGCACACACAAACATGCACACACACACACACAAACACACACACAAAGCCGCACATGGCAGCACTTTGTGCATTTGTAAACACCACCTAGAGTACCTAGAGTCTCTGAGGACTTCAAACTGAGGTTAATTGGACTTAGCAAACATTTCTAAATCCACCTTGTCAGGGCCATTACCTTGGATGTGTGCTTGGTTGCGACCAACAAAATACTTTCCCTGGGGTTCATTTCCAAATTCTCCTTCTTGGTTTTTTTTTTCCCACCCATAAAACTTAAAATGAATTTCATGTTCAGATCAGATATACGGTCGATGTGAAATTTTAATTGCGGGTTACATAACTGATACTTTTCGCAGAACGACCCCATGTGCCCCTTTCCGGATCGAGGGACAGATGAATGACTGCATCCACAGCAGTTTCCTAAAGCCGGAGTGAAAGGTGGTGATTCATTTATTCATGTGCTTAGCGGACTCACTCACCCAGAGTGACTTACTCAGCCTACATATCATCCCTTTACGCATCTGCATATTTACCCAAGCGATCAGCGCTGAGTGCCTTGATCAAGGTTACGACAGCAGTGGTGCCCCTCCGGGGACTTGAACCCGCAACCTTTGGATTACTGAGCCCTGACTGAGGGAGAGCCAAGCAGTGTCTGCGCTGTCTGCATAAGACGGAGAATATCACTGTCCCAGCTGGAAGGAGAGCGGGATGCTTGCGGGGAGGGTTAGTCTTAAATACAGTCGATAATGTTAATCTGAGAAAGGCAGCAGATGCTGTCCGTGCTGTTCCCTCCCCAGAAGCCTCTCTAGCCCCCGGATCGACCTCCAGGCACCCGTATTAGCCTCACGCGCCCAGTCCGAGGCCTCGCAATCCGGGGCACACCTCCGGGAAAGTCCCTCCTCCAACTGTCCCCTTGGCTCCACACAGACAGAGAGGATTCTAGAGACACCTGTGCAGTGACCAAAAAACTGATCAGACTTTTTGATCAGATGAGCGCCTCAGAGTCCTCAGTTTTCTGTACATGTAATATCTACCATTCTGTGATATCAATACACCACATGTGAACCCCATCAGCAAACAACGTTATTGCACCCGCAATATCAAGGCAGTAGCTACACTGAACAAAAAGCCCCTTGCAATACTTCTGTTACGTTCCTACGTTACATTTATTTTTAAATACAGACAGTCTGTGCAGACAGAATATTTAACAGTTGTAACAGACATTGTTTCTGTGCCCTGTGTGAGCGTTGCCGGGAGAATGCCTTCTCAGACAGGGATATAAGCTCCCCCGTTTCAAATCCCCGCTCCGTGGACGGAAATGTTATTGAATGATATCACGCCAAAGGCAGCTCCGCACGGCCTTACAGACGCAGAACGCCGCATTCAAGGGCACGTTTTTATTATGGGCTGGCATGGAGCGTGGCGTCTTGAAATTCTCCCCAAGACATGAAAGTCATGCTCAGCTAAACTGCCTCAAATCCCGACTTAATCCAAAGAGATCCCGTTTAGCATAAACTAAAATTCTTCGGTCTCTTCAAAAAAAAAAAAGACTTCCAGAGTGAACCGAGCCATCCTTTTTAAGGAAACCTTCTTCCTAGTCTCTCAGGACATGTGAGAAGATACCAATCACTGGAGCAAAATATGCATTTTCATAAGTTGTGGGCCTTTGCTACTGTGGGTTTTTGGCATGGAGACAGAACATAATTGCATTGGATTTTTTTGTTTTGTTAAACTATAAGCTTTCCTGCTAACTTGTTCTTATCTCCTCTGTATCGATAACAATAGGAGGTGAAACGCAGTGGTCACAGAAACACGAGCTCTACACACTGGAGGAATGTGTACTGGAAGTATGCTGTGAACATATTAACACACAATATTTTATCACTAGTTGATACCAGCACATTGAAATGAGTTCTTGCCACTCTGACAGCTCCATAGAGAAGGACATGGCAGCAGCATCTCTCTCCCTCTCTCTCCCTCCCTCCCTCTCCCTCCCTCTCTCTCTTTCTCTCTCCCTTTCTCTCTCCCTCTCCCTCTCTCTCTCTCCCTTCCTCTCTCTCTCCCTCTCTCTCCCTCTCCCTCTCTCTCCCTCCCTCTCTCTCTCTCTCTGCCTCCCTCTCTCTCTCCGAGTTCTGTGTCTTTTACTCTGTTTTTTACCCTTGTTGTGTGTTGGTCACCTGGGATGCCGTAACTGATTAAAAAAAGAACCTCTCTCACGGAAGCACTAATTTATAATTTTGGCAAGCACTCCAGAAATTACATTTTGTCTTTTTGTCCCATCAGTGTTTTTTTCCCCTTCTTTTTCTAAACTGCTCCTGCCTACACGAGATTCTTAATCTAATTCACTGAATATGTTTTCTGTAAGGTACAATGTCACAGCACATCAGCAGTTGCAAATGACATTAAAAAATAGATAGGCAGAAATAGATAAGCAGTCACACAAGCATTCAGACAAAATGTGGATGTTTCTGTCTTAAGCTCCAGCTTACAGAGGGCATTCTTAGTTACCTCTGGCTAATAAACCTGTTATAATAAAGCAAAGAATGAATGAATTCACGGCAGCACTACTGTCCGTCAGAGCCGCACCGGCACTGCCCGCAGAGAGATATAATAAATCCACGACCCGGGCAGACCCAAATCTTGTTATCATAATAAGCGGGAAAGCGGGCCGGACAGGTGGAGGCGCAGGGATGACCCCATTAAAGCTCAGGTGTGGATGTGCATGTCACACAGCTGGCCTTCAGCCTGCCGGGGGGGGGCCGTTCCCCCCCCCCGTCACCGCTGCTGCTGTAATTAGGCCATTTTTACCTCAACCTCCACGCTGTCCTCAAACCTGGTGACGACGGGGGGGCCGACCCCCTGCCTGTCAGAGCGGCTACCGAGGCTCTGCTGACAGGCGGCCTTACCCTCCGAGTCTCCCCCCGACTACGAGGTGCAGAGTGTGTGTGTGTGTGTGAGTGTGTGTGTATGCGTGCGTGCATATGTGCGTGTGTGGGTGTGTTTGGGAAGGTCTGTGTGTGTGTGTGTGTGTGTGTGTGTGTGTGTGTGTGTGTGTGTGTGTGTGTGAGTCTGCCTGACTCTCTTGCCCTGTGAGGGAAAGGCACTCTGGAGCAGAGCAGCCATGAAATCAAGGCAGGTGGTGAGAGACAGAGGCTCCTAACCTGCGCTGCTGAGGCCTGCAGGGACCGAGGGCAAGCACTACAGAGCCCTGCCTCACTGCACCCTCCTGAGGGACTGAGAACATCGCGAACATCGACCCGCAAAAATGGCCTCAAACGCACAGCCACAAATGTTTCCTTCACAGGGGTTTCAGAATGACACGGTACTGTGTAAAAATGAGCTCTGATTTGTCAGTATGTTCACTGTTCACTTTTTCCCCTCAGGGCGAAACGTCTGAATGAGAGGCCCAGCATTATGGCCAATGATGGAGGCTTAATGAGATGGCATATACATGTATACATTATACATATGACCGTAACCTGTACACCACGCAGGGGTGCCTGTAATTGCCCCTGGCGGCTGAGTACAGCCCTGCTAATGATCTCTGGTGTGAGAAGCCGGAGAGCCTCAGATCGAACACCGCATTAACTCCGGCCCTGTAGCAAGAGGGAGGCAGAGTCCCAGGGAGAGTGGGACATTATTCCATTTCATGATTTCCATTATTCGCCAATACGTGCTTTTATGCAGACATTTAATTGAATGCATTCGCTTCTCTCCATCGGTTCATGCCTGCCGTATTAACGGGAGTGGACTTTCTGCAGCAAACTATCACGCAGAAACGCCGCTCTTTCCAAACAGTTCTATGTGGATCCATCCTGGTGGTCCCTGATCAATCGCTTTTGTTTCTGCTAATGAGGGCTGCATTGCTGCACCCTCCTGAGGGATTATGAACATCGTTTTTTAAATCATCATCTCTTTGTATTAATGAGATCGGTGAATAACGGAGCAGCAGCACGTGGACCGAACCGCAGATCCCCCAACGGGTCTGCTCCTCACCTGTGGTGCGGAGCTCCGCCCCCTGGCCCGGGGCCCGAGGTCAGCCTGCGTCCTGACAGAGAGCCTGTAAGATGGGGCTGCATTAAATGGGGTGAGTGGAGACCTTTCGGCCCCAGCAGGCGGTGTGGGGATTAGTGTGGATTTCAACCTGCAGACAATGCACAGGTCTTAGGCAGCTCAGAGCCAAACGCAACTCAGTGCCCTGTAATCAAGGAGGAGTCAAGGATCTAAGATCCTTCTGCACATTTCCAATAGCAAATCTTGGTACAAGGAAACACAGCATCAATTTTCAGGTGATTAGTCACAACAATAATTACAGTAGCACTTAATATTAAGGTGACTTTACCCAGTGTAACAACTTCAGGAGCTAGTTTGTAACAATGTATTGTTACATGACTGCATGGTTACTGGTAACCTTGAGCAGGAACAGGGTGTGTAGTAATTTATTGTAATTTAAATAAAAAAAAATCTATTACAGGCCAATGGTAAACCTGTCATTAAAATTCAGACCAAAGCCAACGGCTGTAAAGACTTGCACGTGAATAAACCAGCCAAACTCCTTTTGAATTAAATTAAGACATTCAACAAAAATGGGCAGAGAGAGAAAATTGGCCTTTAATGACCATCTGAATAAGGGTATACCAGTGGTCACAGTTCACCCACTTTGGACTGCCAGTCATACATTAAAATAGTTGTATCTTTACCACTGATCTGAACAGAAAGGCAAGCTTGACACAGTCAACTGTGTCTCTGCTGCACTGCCGGAAAATATTATTTTTCAAATCTAGTTTCCTTAAAATATCACTGACACAAAGATTGTGGGTGGCCCCCGTCTGTATCACGTGATACACTAATGCAGTATTTCCCACTGGACTGCCACTCTAGGTATGGTAAGTACCACACAAATCTACTGTATACTTTATCATCCACTACTCACTCTTAGTCCTTACCATGGTCCAGAGTTCCACCCTAAAGGAACTACTGAAAGTGTAGTGAGAGTTTAGACTGCACAGATCATGAGAAACTGTCATCCTTCTTTGCCATCCTTGCATCAGCTTCCGGGGGGAGGAGGTAAGCACAGGTAAGCGCTAAGCACAGGTAACGGGAGGACAGGACGATAAGGCAGCTTGTCCACCGTCACCATGGCGACTTGCTCACCGCTCTGCCAAACGGCAAACACTCGCCGCTTCCTCAAACTTCCTCCCGGGAGACGGTAATGAGCCGTACGGTCTGAACAGCCCGAGTCACGCAAGAGACACAGCGCCCGAACGCCTACAGCTACAAGCCCACCATAATCCCTGCTGTTATAACACATCAACATGCTATCACTGCAGCTTAGAAACAACAAATATGGTTTACTGCTTAACACAACAACATCCCTGCTCAGGAGCATGGCTCTTTATATAATTTCAATGATACTGTATTGACGGGATACAGGCAAAAGCGTATTTCATCAGAACTTTCTATACTGAGAATGATGTTCCATTACTTTAGTAAAGGTCTCTTTAAATGTATTACACTATCCAAAAAAAAACAAACAAAGAAATATAGTCTGCTATGCTGCTATGGAGCACCTTTTTGCTTTCTGGTAGTGGGAATCTGTCCCTAAGTTTTACACCTCTGCTCCTGGGGCATGGTCAGCACAAAGTCCCCTACAGGACACGTACGAGCTGTATGTCACCAAACACACGGTCAGAGTGGTCATGCAACCCATACACCCACGAAAAAAATGTACATACACACACAATATGCATGCATGTGCACACACACACACAAGCATGTGCGCACACACACACACACACACACACACACACGCGCACACACATGCGCACACACACACACACACACACACACACACACACACACAAGTGCATGCACGCACACCCACAAACATGCACGCGCATACCTACACGCATGCGTGCGCACACACACACACACACACACACACACACAAACACACGCGCACACACACGCGCGCACACACACACACGCACATCCACAAACATGCATGCACACACCTACACGCACACACAGACACACACTCACACACACACACAGTGACAGGGTGAGGCTGCTGTCTGTGGGACGGGGAGGCGGTCACCCCGGAGAGGCCGGGCGGGGAAGTTTAATCAGTCCGCCCTCAGCCCGTCCCCTGACAGGACACAAGGACGCTGGCTGAATGAGGACGCCGCTTAATGATCGCGTTTAATTCCCACCATCTTCAAAAGTCCTTAATGAAACCCGGAGCGCATCTCCGCAATCTAGCCCTCCACCAGAATTTTCATTTTAATCTCATCAGAGGGGGCTGCCGATGACTTTGCAACAGCACCTTGTCCTTGCCTCTGAAGAAATGTCCCGGCAATTCAACAGATCACAATCACGTTGTGATCCCAACAGCAGTACAGATTAGCCCATATACAATGCTCCTATCACTGCCTCAAAAATGACATCTATGATGTCTATGTTCTCTTCTTCCACAGATACGGCCAAGGTATATTTGCACTGCCTCCTCTTCCTATCATACTGTACCAGGTACAGTAGCACTGAGCCGTCCAGATGCCAAACTGGACTATGATTGAGGAAGGAAAATATTCTTTGGTAGAATTCCATTCCGACACCTTTAGCTGATGTATTGTTTTATCATGCTATTTGAGATAGGAAAGGGCTGTAAATCTGACAAGCTGCCATCTGACTCACCATATCTCCACCTCGCTCCCCTCCCCTCCCAACCCTGGCCTCCAAACAGTGGTGTGCCCCCCCCCCCAGCTGTGTAGACTTACTGTACTGGGAAAAAAAAAAGTTTTTTCTGTCACAATGCACATTCAGAATTGTGACATAACATTATTGTCCGTTTTCTCGTATCAATATTCCCCTGCTAACTTATATGTACCCTACATGACTGCATGGATACATAAATATAGACATAATACAACTGAAATAAAAAGGAAAACATAAATTAAAAAAATGAAATGTATAAAACATCACCTGGCATACAGTATGTGACAACTCTCATCATTGTCATTTTTTCCCATATCAATATATCCTCATATCAAATCTCCCTTGCTAATTTATATGTACCCTACTTGACTGCATGAATGAATATAGAAACGATACAACTGAAATAAAAATTAAAGTATTATCAGTCAAAATAAAGAAACTGGAGCAGAGAGGAGGCAGTGAACCAGCAGGGCACACGCTGTACCTGTTGGTGAGGAACAGCTGACAGGTGAAAGGACAGAGCTGTGGAAAGAGCGGGTAGCTGATCTGAAACACCCTGGAACGGCCTGCACACCTTCCCCCTCCTGCACCTGACACCGACGGGGCCCCCACCTGGCACAGTGCATTGTAGGGAATGGAATGAGAGGAGTGTGCCAAACATCAGCCATCCATCACCAGCATTCCACATGCGGTTACCTTTGACAGATACCCTGCTTTCTAAAGCTGGGGCCGAGCTCAAAAAGCTCCAAAGCGTTCTGTCTCTGCTGTGTCTTTACACGGTGCTGGAAGGTCAGGCTAATGCCTGTGTGTTAATCCATTCTTCTGTTTGCAAAGTTGTTACATAATTCCACAGCCAACATAATACTTCACCTGGGGTAGATTTCCTTTATTCTTCAGAATGGAAAAGGCAGTTACAAAGAAGGGATTGCAGGAAACTTTCAATGAGGTCTGTTTTTTTGGAAAACCAGACTGCTTTAGGCCAGGCGCCCCAAATTATGCACTGTGTCTATGTGTGTATGTGTGTGTGTGTGTGTGTGTGTGTATGTGTGTGAGAAAGAGAAAGAGTATATGTGTATTTGTGTATGTGTGTGAGTATATATGTATTTGTGTGTGTGTGTTTGTGTGCGTGTCTGTGAGAGAGAGAGAGAGAGAGAGGAGAGAGAGAGAGAGAGAGAGGAAGAGTATATGTGTATTTGTGTATATGTGTGTGTGTGTGTGTGTGTGTGTGTGTGTGTGTGTGTGAGAGAGAGAGAGAGTAAGAGTATTTGTGTATGTGTGTGTGTGTGTGTGTGTGTGTGTGTGTGTGTGTGTGTGTGTGTGTGTGTGTGTGTGTGTGTGGCTGGGTGTGTCTGTGCACTTGTCCTCTGCATATCTCCGTTACACACGAGGAGGAGAAACACAGGTTTCATTACATCTGTGCTTTATCTTTCAGCAGACGCCCTTATGCAGGGCGAAAGTTTCCTCCAAATGCAGCCGGGAGCAATAACACAGCCATTACATCCCACTCACAGAACTTACTCTGCAGCCCCTGGCCTGCTGCTACCTGCTCCAATATCACTGTGACCTATAACAGGGTGCCATAACAGGACTGGGAATATGGGAGGACGTCTCCGTTAAATCACACTCTGCTTCATTCACAGTGCACCTGCCGCAGAGAGCAAACGAACACGTGCGGAACTGGAGGCAGAGAGCAGGCTGACTCAGACAAGGCGTGTCCCACCATGACTGTGCACCTGTCTGATTACAGGTGAACAGAATCAGCACATTAGCACACAGGCCGTTACCTTTCCCTGTTTCAGAAACCCAGGAACAATCAAACCTTGCTATATATCCAAACGCAAAAGCAGCAACCCAGTTCAATACAGTGTTGGACAGCAGGATAGCGGTAAGGAGCATGGCTTGTACCCAAAAGGTTGCTGCTTTGATTCCCTGCTGGGGCACTGCTGCTATTTGCTTTGGCATTGTGCTTAACCCAGAATATCCATGGATATCATGTAAAAACTGTAACCTATCTAAGTCAATCTGGATAACAGTGTCTGCTAAAATGACAATAATATAACCTAATTTAAACCATCTGCCTTGCTCTAGGTGCTTGAATAATTCCATTAAACTGTTTCCCTGAAATTCATTTCCAAGTACTTACTTGTAAGACAAATCAAATCAGTTAGAATCTCCTATTAAATATACATCAAATGATATTTTTAAGGTAATAGAGCTAAGGTAACCATTTCAGAACCATTCAGTGACCTGACTGAGTTCCCTTTAAACTGATGGGACTGTTAATGTTCTTATTTCACTCAAGTGCATTTCACCTGGTTTACAGAGTGAACATTGGTTCACCTTTTATCCCATATTAATCTGACTCAAAGCCCCTTTTTAGAGACAAGTGCAAACTTGGAAAGAACACCCTCGCACTCAGACTTGCAAATCAGTCACAGCTTTTTTTTTTTTTTTGGTTGTGTTTTACGGAGCATTTGGTCTTTTGGGACCTTCGTCGGAACGCACAAATGTGAACAGAACAGAACAGCACAGGACTGTCTGTGGGAGGGAACTGGTTTGTCACCAGTAGCACTGCAAGGAATACGTACTGCTTGTAAGAGCCCAAAACACAGCACACTGTGTACTGTAAAACCGCACTGTGTACTGTGAAACCAGATCTGTGTATACGATAGATAAATGTCATGGACTGAGCAAATGAACCACACACATATGTGACAGCACACAGCCACACCCACACAAATTCTGATTGAAGTATAAAAACATATTTTTTTCTATTACTGGGAGACATTAATGGCAAACTTGAATGGTGATGTCTCTGGGACAAAGGACAGAAGACCACACATTCTGTTGGTCAATGTCAGTCACAACAGTCTATCTGTGAAGGTAAGTGTACAATACTATTACAGCAACGATGACACTGCTCCATTTAATTTGCAGTGCAAAGTAACAGGCATCTTGTAATAAGGGATTTATCCTGTTATAAAGCCGTGTGATCCTATTCCCACCTATCATTAAAGAAACAGCTAGGTGAAAGATTTGACGTAAACCTCATGGCTTCTGTTTTCCAGGAAACTTTTCCTTCCTGGGCTTTTGCAAAGCACCTTAAAGGTCTCTTCTGGCATTGACTAATGTTAAATTCCACACTGCTGAGGCAAAGGCGAGGTGAACACCGTAAATGTGATTTCTTACAATGGATGTTGAGATATTGGCCTTCTCCTTCTAATTCTACGCAGGTGAATAAAGCCAGCGGTAGCCGGTTACATGAGCAATTTTACTTTGATAGATTGTATGCTTCATTTCTTGGAAAAGGAACATTTTTGTGGGAGTACTTAGCGCAAATGCTTTACGAAACTTACATTCTCTCTTGATTCACGCCAGTTAATGCACTGTATGCCCTGTCCAAATTTGTACTTCTCCTCTCAGTATGCAATTACCCTATGCAAACGCAAAACAAATGTCGAGGTGGTCTATTTTTAGCATATAGTGGTTGTTGGATATAATGTATATGTAGGTTGAATACATTAAACATCCTTGATTCACAACCCCTTCGACCGACAGAAATGGGAAAAAAAGACCACAACACATACTTCAGATTTTCCGATTCACCTGATTATAAGACCCGTTATAAGATTTTTTTTTTTGTATTGTGTATGACATTTTATTTTATTTAGAAAACATGCTGCACGCGCAGTATGCTGCGAGCACGGAGGAGCGCAGCATATGAGGGCTTGGTAATGTCATGACAACCTGGCAGCGGAGTGAAAAAGGACAATTCGTCATTCACATTATTTCTGTAATTTTAACAAATATATAAACTCCTTGAAGACCTGTGGGTAATCTGGGGCCAAGTCTACCGAGAAAAAAGTGCTCAGCATTGAAAGGCAATGTGTCCCGTTACATTACACAACTTCCAATAATCATAAAACATCAACACCTCCTTTATGATTTTTTATTATTATTGATGCAACAGTTTATTCCTTAAGGTAAGTCTTTTGAACACTGAGGGCAAGTTTAATACATGTGCAGGGGTGCTAAACTTGCTGACTCCAGCGTTAATCCGCATGTATTGTAAACTCATGGCCTTTGCCAAGTACAACTGTTGGGCCCTTGGCTCCTTCCTTTTTCCTCCTCTACAACAAAAATGGTAACAGCTCTTTTGTTAAAACTTCACAAATTCCCAAGAAAAACCCCTGACCGAGATAACCATTGGACCACTTAGCTTCCTGGGTATGCACTTTTAACTACAGCCAGTGCCATACAGTAATGAAAATGTATAAATATGGAAAATTGTCGCTCCTCGAGCAGATGTCATCCTAGCCACATGGTTGATAGGTAAACAAAAAGACGCCTACTACACTGCCCGTACTCCATTATGCTAGAGGGTCAACTCAAGGTACGCGAATTAGTCTCAACAAAACAGCACTCGTTCTTCGTGCTTTCAAGAGACAAGCAAGTCGATTGCTGCGTGTTGTCACACACACACGTCACCGTAGTAGCTTTCCCTGGAAAGATCTAAGCACCTCGTTACATTTACAGATAAGAGAACAGGTGTTTATGTCCAAATCCTGACGACAAGCCGCTCTCGATAATCTTGTGCAACTTTAACATTGCCGCTGCCTTCGGGATCAGGCTACTGTTGTGTTTTTTGATCCCCAGAAACATTCTACTCGAATTCCCGTCATCTCCTTTCCAAAACCGCACTCATGTCACAGTTCTGAATAAATGAAAAATTGTGCTGTTCTTGTCTAAAGGTTACTGTTATTGTGTACATTCGCAAGCGTAAAAGTGCAGAACATGTATCACACTCTTAAAAGCGAATCATCTCAAATTACGGGGTCTTCGTTATTCTCCACACTTTATTCTGAAAGTAAATTATCACATACCTGGAAAAGCCCATAGGAGTGTCAGTGACAGCAAGGTGCTAAGTTTCCCAGAAGTCACCATCTCCATCGCCCAGCATGCGCCGTCCGTGTGAGTCGCGCGTACTCCCCGCGTTGCTGAAAGTACAATCCTCCGAAGAATTAACGTTATCTACACTTAACTGTCCCTTGCCGCCGCAGCTGTAACCTCAAAAGTCAAACAGAAGACTGAATTAACAGTAAAACCCGGAGGCGAAGAAAACGTTAGAGGTGTGGGGAACATGAAATTATTTAGCAATCATCTCCGGTGTATATCCGATGCTCAGCTGGGGAGCTGGCATTTGCACGGCGCAGACGGCTTTTTGTACTACTCTGTACACGGTCCAGCGAACCAGAAAGCAACGAGCGACGTTCTACCGGTTTTGGAGTTCTTCCTTCCTGCTGTGTCTTTCGCCGCCTGCTTTTTAAGCACTTTGTCCCGAAGAATCATTAGTGGGTACGTAGCACACATAGCGGAGTACTCCCGTAGCCACACGCTGGAATAGTGGCGTAAGCGCCCATCCCCCCACACCTGTGCGGTGCAGCTACGTCTGCAGTGACCACAGACACGCCTCCCGTTTCGACAGGTGCTTTCAGCGCTCTGGTGCTTGCCAGTCTTTGTATTTGTGTGCTGTAGTTTCGTGCTTCAGGATTAATGCAAACTTTTTTTCCCCCCAAGACAAGATCCACGTCGACTCAAAGAAAACACAAGCAGTCGTGTATTTTGTGAAGTTTAAACGTTCGTAGACCGTACCCCGGCCTGCCAGTAGGCTATCAGTGGCTGTAGTTAAATATACTAAGGGCTTGCATTACGCACAATTGTGAAACTTCTCCCGGCTTGCAACTGACGAAAGCCTGTCACTCCCACATTTTGTATGTGTTTGCAGCTTTGAGTGAAAACACATTCACTTAAAACACTGCAACTTACAGTAAACATCAGTACGTTTCCCTAAATGTTCAGATTGAAATGGCTTTGTTTCTTTTGAGAGGAGATGGCAAAAGAGTTTAAGGACAACATAACACACTTAAGTATTTACTAACAGACACCACACAGATAGGTCACAGTTCATGGACTGTACATGTCAAAGACGCCTGCTTTAATACAGAACACTTAATTTATTATTTTATCTTGATAAGATCATTTATCTTAATCACGACACCATTGAGACATTTGGAAGTGAGTTGGAAGACATTTGGAAGACCCAACATCCAAGTTTCAGATGCTCCCAAACTACAATTTTTAGGCTTAAGTGAAGAAACAACGAATGCTTTCCACATTTTATTCACTTTTTTTTCTTAATCCTCTGTACCGGGTGGGAGTACCTCATTAGGATCTCTGACAGGAAGCTGAAGAGCGCGGTCAGAGTGCGGTCACCCTCCTGCACCTGACTGCAGAGCACGGAACGGAGGTGAAAAACCACCCAGTTCCTGCTCCTGAGGTCTGGCCAGTTGCCATAGAAACATAGCTGAAGTTAATGCAGCAAGACTGTTCAATTATTGGAGGTGGATGAGCTAGCTTAAATCTAAGTTTATAATCCGAATTTCTGAATCGAGGGGGCATAGAGAAGTGAGTGCTTGGAGATGCAATTTTGATAAGGGAGAACGCTGCAAACAAAGATAGCACAAGAGCTCGGTGAGGAATACCATGAAATTTCAATGAGTAATACAGTATTCCAGCCAAATAATATTTCATATTCTTGTCTATATTCATACCTGACAACAAATCTTTATTTTAAACTGTATTCTCAATCAGGTTTCTTGTACCTCTTATAAATTTCAGCATAATTCTAGACTCAAAAACAATGCTTTTTGAGGGATTGTTCTGATGCAAAATTCAATTCATTCAACCTCTGCAAATACCATTAAATAGGTTTTTGAGAACTGTGATGACATGTTTCTGGATCCATATGAAGCTTGTAATACAATTATCACAATAATCAGTGAAAATTGTTTTATGAATTTAAACCAGTAGAGATAATGAACAGTATGCCGTGTGTAGAAATGAATCTGTTTTGTACCTAGGGTCTATTTGCTGCTGTAATAGTATTCTAATTTAATTCAATCTCATCCTCTGATAAATTACATAGAAACAATGACATTTTTAATTAAACACATTATCAAAAAAAGCACCATCAAAGGTAAAAATGAAATGAAACTAGCCTTGCCTTTTAGCTTATAAAGACACTTTGAAAACCTGCCTTGATACATAAATGCGAATCCAAGTGAAATATTCATGCCTTCCACTTCTGTATTTTTCCAGGGCTGAGGTTTTGGTTTATTACAAGGTAGCAGTTTCCCTGGTTTTAACTTTTCTTTCTCTGACTTAAAACAAAATAAATTCTTAACCTCTGGTACACAATCCTGACAGATGGGATGGGTTTGTGATGCTGAAACAGTAAGTTAATTATTGAACGGTAAACTTGAATGTTTTATAGTTTTTTTCATGTAGTACTGGTAATGTCAATTCTGCTTTGCTCTCTACCAAACATCTAACAAATCATGTTCAAATATAAAATTGCCTATCCTTGATAAGGTTTGAACTTAAAAAGAAAACTGAACATCTCAACATCACAACCTGAATTTCTGAGTTTCAGAATACTGCTTCTTACCTACTGACCAATACACCCGTGTGCATGTATGGATAGTACTCTCGTCTGTAATATATTTTTGCATATCATAGGGTAACATACACATAATGCCCTGTATTATTATAATCTGATATCAGCATGCATTTACATCACGGATCTTTTTAACTGTCCATTATTTCAGATGTACATAAGTTTTATAATACACTAAAGGAGAACTGAAATAGATAATGACCTTAAGGTGACCTTAAGGTGACCTGTTTTTACAAACCTATGAATAAATGATGCATGCATTTTCATGGATGAAACACAATGGACCTCCTTTTAGTGAAATCTCACTAAATTTACTGAGGGAACAGGGGAGAAACCCGAAACACCTCTGCTCTTTGTGTTGCAAACAGAGTCATTTTCATCCGGCGTGCAAAGAAAATAAGATGCTGATGGTGAGTGTAAATTATTGATCACTCCTGGAAGAGGTTGAAAATAAGGCAGTGAATGAAGAGAGCAGCAGGCTCACAGGCTCTGACCTACTGCCCCTCCTGTCACACTCCTACGAAAGTCTCACAAACTCCCATTACATCTCATCATTTGCATGCATATCAAAGATTACTTAACCCAGCTCAAGCAAAAAAAAAACATTCTAGAGACCACAATCACAACTCCTTACATTCATCCCTCTACAGGATACGCTGCCAGCATACAGTCATCAACAGTGCATGAAACCAAGATTTATGACTGAGTAACCTACGAATAAAGCCCAGGTGATAAAATGACATATTCTACGAAACTCTGCTGTTAATTATTAAACCTTTTCTAGTGAAAGCCATGATATGGCTGAAGTGGAAGAGCAGAGGAAGAAACAACAGAGGAAAACAGCAGTGAAAATTTCTTCATGTGGCTGCAGTAGGGAGGATTACTGTATTTTGGACAATTATGAGGAAAATAAGGGACATACATGCACGAGATTCAAAACCTTTAGACTACTACTGGCTATTTGTACCACTGCTTGTGAGTGTGCTGTATCCTCAAGGAAAATGAATGTAATTTAAGTGTAAAATTTAATCACAAACTCAGGGAATAGTAAAAAGATCTGTAAAGATTTAAAATACAACCATTTAGTTTAAGGTGATAAAAGAAAAATATCAAAACATACCCTTTGATGATTTTTGGCAGTTTTGTGGCTGACATCTGCCATCTAGTGGTGAAAGTCAAAACGCATCACTTCATGAATGTATCAATGGTAGAAATGAGCTTTGTGACAGTATTGCTTGCTTTGGAAGTATAGACTATAACTATTGTTTTTCAAACTATCCCATTATTTTCCAAAATTTACTTGGACATAGACATATTTGACAGTAATTAAATGACTTTCCCCTACTAATTGACTTGAACTTTCCATCAAAATAAAATGACCAAAAGTAGTCTTAAAAAGGAGTACCTCTAACTGCACAGCAAGGGATCACTGGGTTGTTGATTTCTGCTTAACATATAATGTAAGTCAAAAGCTGTCATAATATACATGCATAATGGGGTCCATGGCAACCTTTGTCAAGACTTGTCGAGAAATATAAAAGGAATATGACCGTGTTATGCAAGGCAGTTATCCTTACTGTCCACTAAAATGATGTTACATTTGTGGATAGCCATAGATATAGATTTACTGTGGATAGCTATTAGTGATAGCAAGCAGGATGTTTTATACAGAAACCACTGAAGGCCTCCACTGTTAACTGGCTTGGGGAGGGAGGAAGTGACCTCATAATCTCTTTCTAACAAGCACAAAGCACCAGTCAAATGAAAAAATCCAGTTACAAAATATTACATCATATAAGTAACAGGAAGTCTATCCCTCCTACACAGGAAGTAGCCCACTGACAGCACTGTTACTTTGTCATCCATTAAGACCAATGCAAATGGACATTTCCACACTGCAAGGTGCTGTGAATGGCAGCTTATTATCCAAATGTCCATTTATTTTGTTTTTTTTTTTATCAGCAATGTAAACACAAAATTGAGTGATCAAAAATGGTTATACATGTGCTTGAGGTAATGGAGTTCACATAAAAATCTTACAAAAACAAAGTGGAAGCTTTTTTTCTCAATAACATTTGCTGGAATGACGCATCAATATATGTTCTTAAATATATATATATTAATATATCCAGATGGATAGATAGAATTGATATTTGTATTTGTATAGCTATAATTCTCCACTCTTCATTACTAACACTGTCTTACAATCCCTGCTTCACTTTTACCTGGGTGTCTCACTTGGCACACTGGCTGAGAATAAACTTTAAAAGAATAAATAAATAAAGAGAAGGCAGTTTTCTGAGTGGCTGAATCCCTCTGCCTGACCCCGCCCCCATGTAAGAGCACCTCCCCTTCCTTATAAGGGCGTGGCCCCTATGGGAAGAACACAAGTGTGTCTTTTCGGCTGTTAACGTTCATAACATAGATTCACAGGCAGGTCTATAAACACGAAGGGCATTACAAAGTCTCCTTCTCGTTGAACTTCAAGGAATAACCCACCGCCATCTCTAAACACTCCAGCAGGGACCCAGCGGAGAGGAAGTCCAGCTCCACCTCGATGAATTTGATATAGATGTCTTTGTGGGAGGAGCCTCCTTCTTTCGGCTGGGCGGAGTTCTCCTGCAGGAACCGGGCGAGGGCCGGGGGCTCCCCCCGCCTCCCGCAGCGCCTGCCTGCCGTCCGGAAGTGCTGGTGCAGGCACTGATGCAGCGTCCTGTCCTCCGCCACGCCCAGGAAGCAGTAGGTCACCGCGGGAGACGCCTTCGACGTCCCCGGCGGCCGAGTCCGGCTCGGGTCGGGCTCGCTGGACTCCGGGGAGGAGCACTCCTTCCCTGAGCTGGAGGGCCGGGCGGCGGGGGGCGTGTCCTCAAACCCAACGGCGTACAGGCCGTGCGTTCTGGGGATGCCCTCAGGCAGCTGGTACCCGCCGGCCGCGCCCCGGGAGACGGGGATCCACCCCACCTCCATGTGCAGCTCCAGGCAGCGCGCCTCGCTGATGGTGATGTCCAGGAACTTGTAGAAGACGCTCTTCCAGTTCATCTTCTGCACCTTGGTCATGATGACGCGGCCCTCGGCCTTCTCCGGGTTGAAGTACTCGCGCAGGCGCTTGCCCAGCGGCACCTGTGAGCTCATCTCGGCGTGGTGGTAGCGGATCTCCTCCCGCCAGCGCGTGTTGTAGCCCACGCCGAAGATGGCCAGCTTGTTGGACAGATGCAGGCGGGAGAAGTCCATCCACGTCTGGAAGGGCTCCCACTTTGCCTGTGACGACTCCAGGATGCGCACCACGTTACGCATCACTTCCTGCTGCCTGCGGACAGAGGGATGGAGCACTGAGCGGGGCAAGCAAAGACAGGCCTGAGTTCACCTGAGCTCAGCACCCACTGGCTGTGAATTTAAAAGCACTCTGTGCGGTTCTGTGAGAAAATAACATGTAGTGAGCTGTACAGTAAACCGGCTTAGGAAGTGGCATTTACTTTCAGCTAAACCCTTTATTCTGGGGAGGGTTTCCACTTATTCAGAGACTTTTTCCAGAAACCCTAAAATGCCCTCAAGTTTCCTATCAGATGTTACATGACAAATAATCAGTAAATTGCTGGTTGTTTTCTAGAGAGTATCCCTGGCGTAGCTTTGAAGGGACAGCAAATTTCAGAAAACAGACAGTCACGAAACAGTAGGAGCATAAAGGTTTCTTCTGGCCAATTACTGATGGTATTTTGATCACTGGTAAATTCATAATGGAGTCCTTCTATCTGTTAGTGTGTCTAACTCACATGAATCAACCTGTGGGATTGAATAGTGTTGTGGTGTTCGCACCAACAGACTACACACAAGTAACTGAAAAGTCCCTCTGTTGATTGCAGGGATTCTAACAGAACCAGTGTCAGCAGAGTACTAAGCAGAGGGGTCAATGAATCAGATGAATTCATGACAGACACAGTGCTAAGAATGTAAAGCGATTCAGAAAAACAACCACCGCAGGCACTGATTGTGCCGGACTCTTCGTGAACATGTGGGACAGCTGTTGGACAATGCCACGCTCTCGGCCTGGGGGATTACGGCGGACCAAACGTAAGGACTCACTGGATGTCGTCTGAGGATTCCTGCTTAAGCTGCAGTCTCTTCTTCGAAAGCCGGATTTCCACTGGAAAACACAAAAGCATTTTCAGACAAACGCCAGCGACACAGGGGTCACATGAATCCACCAGCTGCTGCAGCCCAACAATGCCTTCTCCTGTCTGCAACCGCAAACTACACTCTACTGCATGTTCAAATCATACAAACATTTATCTAAAAGAGGACCCCATCAGAACACCTACAAATCAAAGGGCCAAAGGAAAATAATAGCTGCTTTTGGAGATCTGTATCTGTGGAACAAACTGAGTAATTGGCATGTGTTACAACTGAAATTGAACTATCCTGCTGTATCACATTCTGATGGCTCTACAACTTAAAAAAGGTAAAGGGTAAATTTTACTTATTCCTGCAGTCAGATTAAATCATCACAGTGAGAAAACACACATCACTCTCACCTTTGGTTGGTAAATTGTTGTGCATGCATCATTAGGTGAACTCAGAAATGGGTGTCTTTCAACTTGTTTGTATTTGATTTAGTGAGTCCAATGAGATTTGCAGATATCTTAGAGGGAAGTTTTTGTAATTAAGAACTAGCACTGGATTCATCAAGAGTAAGGCCTTTCTAATCTGCCAAATAATTGGGGAGCAGGGATAAATTAGGATGCCACCAGCTAAATAACTAGTTGCAACTTCTTGTTTTTCTTTTAAAATGATCAGACACTGAGATGTAAAAAAACTGCACATCTCCAGTAGAGGAGTATTTCTGAGATACCAAAGGGAGGGTGGGCATCGTATCCTTCTGAGTAAACTCAAATCATATGGAAATTTCTCCACAGCAAACACGATCCAGTTCAATCTGCACTGGTTCCACTAACAGTGGAAATCTCAAAGTCAAAGTGTATTTACACTGTCACCACAACAAACCACCTTCAACCTAAAAAAACTACAAAGAAACTCAAACTTGGGTATATTTTATCAAACTCCCACAAATTTAACCACTACTTATCACCTGTCCTTGATAATAGTTACCTGCTAAAAACCACGACTGATTCACAAACACTGGGAGTGACCAGAGGACGCTGTAAGATGAAACCACCAATTTCTCATCGCATTCTAAGCTTGGCTGTAAGAAAACCTCTAATCACTCGATTCAAAGCCCTCACTTTGGGTGAGAGGAGTAATCATCTTCCTCAAATCTCCTGCGAATCTTGCAGGGGAGCAGCAGGCAAATCTCACAAAATCCCACAGGAATGAGATTAGGAGACTAATTCAACCTTCGGGTCTTCCGTCTGTCTCCTTCTCTGAGACGCCCACGAACAGACCCGGGTTCCTCCTGCAGGTTATCTACCCGCACACTGCACCACCGTAGCATAGTGACACAGATTCAAATTCAAGTAAGCTTTATTGGCATGTCCACACAGCTGTGCAGTACTGCCAATTCAGATGTTTATTTACCAACTGGATGATCATCTAGTTACATTCAAAACCGAAAAAAAAACTCTCTCTGCCTGTGACAGAGTGCCGCCACTACGGTTGAGTATGTGCTTTGACTGCCATACCAACGAGCCTGGCTCTTTGGCGCCAAAGTCACATGTTTGGTACCCCGTAGACCCGGGTTCAAGGCCGGGTGGGGTGACTGCTCTCGCCCTTCGCTACACTGCCATTACTGAAGCTACAACCATTCTGATTTGCCTGCTTGTTGTGAACATTCCTGAAAGGATATGGCATAAAATAGAACATCACAGGTATGCACAGGAACACAGAAAGCACTGCCAACTGGAACCTCTTATACAAAGAACAGAAGGAACACAGGAGCTGAATTTCAGGACATATCAGAACGTCTGTGGTACAACTTCTGTGTACTTTGTAAGCAATTCTGGATAAGAGCCTTCTAAATGACGATAATGTAATGTAATAGCCCCGCTCACCGGTATCCGAGTCCGCCTCCGGGAAAGAGGGCGGGTCCTGGCTGCCCCACGCCTCCTGGGAGTATTCCTCCATGGTGCTGCCGTCCGACTCCATCTCCTGGTACAGCCCGCTGCTGTTGATGAGGACGGGCTGGGAGTCCCACCCTCCCTGGCCGAACACCTTCTCCAGCTGCTCCAGCGAGTAGCTGCTCTTCCTCTTCCCGATGCCGTGCTCCTTCACACGGCTGTAGCATCGCCGCAGCGTCTGTCGGCAAACGGCGTGTGTAGAAAACAGCGTCAGGGCACAGTAATTAATATCACGACAAACGACAGCTAGACTGAAATCAGCTCAGTCCTGCGCATTATTTAAAGGAAGAGATGAGAAAATGACAGCAATGTCATCCCTAATCTGTACAAAAACGCAGACAGCACAGAGACCGACCCAAACCGTTCGGACACAAACGGGAGAAACGCACGAACTGCATATCTGGCTGTCATAGGATGTCTCTGATATACCTTTTGTAGCATGCATGCGAATAGCAAACCATATTACAAAACACAGCTGTTTTGTTAGCCAACTAAGTTAAACAATAACATAAAGAACTAAGTTAGGGCTAAAGGGCTTGCCGACTTGCATGTTTCACCACAGGATAAGATACTTCACAGTAGTAGCCAACAGCTGACTGATGACAGTTCAACGCACCGAAGACATTGATAGGCTACTCATACTGTAACTACCTACATTACGCATATCATAACTGGCCAGTTACGCAAATTTAGCGTCCATGACTTAACCAGCCTGACACTTACATTTATCTTACGCAGCTAAACGGCTGGCGCAGCTCACAGCTGGTGAGATATAGCTATATATGCAGAAACTGTCGCGATTTACCTTCATCCTCTCCCTGCATTGCGAAGGGGTCCTTTCATAGCCGAGCTCCGCTAAAGCCTTGGACACCCTGTCATACATAGCCGGTCCCGGAGCCTTTCCGGAAAACACCGTCCCCGCTACCTCCAGCTGCTGCATCCGCGCCTCGGCCAGCCGCTCGCTGCCCCACACGGCGATCAGGGCGTTCGTTTCGGACGGCGTCCAGGACATGCCCCGGCTGGCGGGGAGGCTGTTGGAAGCCGCGGCCGATCCGCCCCGGCCCGCGCTGCCGGAGCTGGAGACGGCCGCGCTGAGCGGCGAGAAGCGGCTGGGTGTGGACGGGTTGGAGTGATACTGGTTGCCGTCGCTCAGATCTTCCGATTCCGACTCCGACGGCGCTTCGCTCTTCGGGGTCTTCATCGCCCTGGGATTTTTGGAGGAACGCTCACCCTTACAGGGCGCAGCCATCTTGGTTCTGCTGCTGCGGGGCGGGGGAGGGGTGTGTTTTTTTCTGGGGGGCAAGATTATACAGTGGTAGCAATTAATAGTAGTGAGTGGGGCAAGAATAATATCCCAATGATTTTTACTACCCTGCAGAAATACAGTCAGAAGGCTGAAGAATGATTCTGGTGGACAGGTAAACGCTGACCTAACCTTTCCACAGTGAATGCAGGTAATATAGATATACGACCAGTAATCACCTGCATACAGACCCCAGATCAGTTTCTCTCTCAGCGCAAACATTCCATTCTGCACAGCCACAGAGACATATTCCGCACAGACTGCACTCCTGCTCCTTCAGCGACTCTACCTGTCCTTAGCTAGGAAAAAGCGCATATAATATTATCCATCCGCTATATCATATGCACTTGTGTAATGGTTCTGCCACGTACACATAGCTTCTGTGGTTTTTAATGGACAGCTCTCTCTTTAAGGCAAACCACGTAGCTGGGGATTACCTGAGTCTGACGAGACCGGTGGACACAATGCACAAAGCTATCAGTCCCATATGAAACAATCCATACAGTTGGCCACTAGGCGGAGACAACACCACTCCTGTCACCTGTCATGGAGAGAGCGGCAAACAACGTGAATTTACCTAACATTCCATGTTCCTGTACGGAGCCCCCTGTGTGTTCTACAAAAACTTAACAGAACCTAGAGGTGTGTAAGTCGGCAAAGTATCATTAAGAGAGCAAGGTCCATGACAAAGGTTGCCTTTAGCAGAGCCGCAAAGGCAAAAGGAAAGAAGAAAAAGTAAACTATACTTGGTGTCACTCATACAGATAAAAGGTGCTCTTTGGTAGAGGATTTGTATTAATGAAAAGAACACAATTTACTTGTAGAACCTGCCATGTAATAAGGGAATTTTATTTATTTATTTTTATCACGTTATTTGAGTGCCTGGGTTAAGGTGCTCCTTTCTGACTGTAAGCTTGTGCACCTTGCCTCAGTGGTTTAGGTGGGGATGTTCAAATGGTCTATGTTTCTCAGAGATGGGGTACTGTCAATCTTTATTTAATCCTTTTATTTTTTATTCCTATTTGATGTGGGATGTGTATGTATGTATGTACGAAGACATAAAAATACAGTTTGAGGGAGAAATAAATAGTCTCATTGGCATGCATCCAGATATGAAGAGAAGGAAAATCTTGCTTAAATTGCATGATCACAGCTAGGGTGACAAATTAGTGCACTTGTACATATGGCCAGAGTAATTGCTGTTGTTGCCATACAGACAAGGACACAGAGGTGCCATTCTTTTAACATACGCGACTGCGTGTTTGACTCCTTGCTCAGTCTTTGTTGCTCCCCTTAATTTGAAGTCTGCTCTGACACAGGTGCAGTGAAACACAACTCCAGTCCCCCCGGTGTGTAATGGACTCTTTTAAGTGCTCCCCGGGGGGCATGATGTTGTGGATGCCAGGAGCTTACCTTTGATTTGGCTGCCTTTAATTTAATGCCCCACAGGGAGCATGGCTTGATTTCTGCACGGCTGCATTCTCCTCTGTCTGCCGAGCGCAGGTCAGATGTCCTGTCTATGGCCTGGGGTCACAGGAAGAGAGATATCCTGGTTCGGCTTCTGTATTTACACTTGTTTTTTTTCTTACCAAATCCCCAAATTAGGTGCTTGGCAAACGTCAGAGACAGTGAATCTTTTTATGACATGAGGCTGTTGGGACAGTCGGTGATGAGAATTGGCTGGAGGGGTATTTAAATATAGGCTGTAGCACAGCTGTGTGACTACCATAAGTATTTACATGTTGACTGTTCACACTGTCACAAGAATAGACTAATACTAGGTGTAGCCTTTGTTTGCTCCAGCGCTGGAAAGGTGTGAAAAGGTGAGAGGGAACTAACTTAATTGACATGTGTGATAAAAAACCCCTGAGGTTAAGTACTGCTGATAATGTCGAGCTTTCACAATGTTATATGAGAGGGAGAAGAGTTAGCAAAACTGTAAAAGTCATGGAAATATTGTCTATCCTACAGTTACACATTTTTGTAATGCTGTGTGTCAGGCTGTATTAGACTCTGCAGGGTTTGGAGCTGGAAACCCAGGTGGGAGCCCACAGTTATCTTACCTCTGAGCAAGGTACTTCACCGCAAACTCTCCTGCCAAAATCCAGTGAACCCTCCATCCAGGGTTATACAGTGTGGTGGTTTCATTTTAAGCAATGTAAACTGGTCTTGTTAAGAGGAAATAATTTATGCTCTGGTCATGGTTATTTTCTGCATTTACTCTGAGCAAGTTATCTGCATTAGGAGCCTTTCATATCTTTCTTTCAGATTTTGTTTTATCTCATTACCCTCTGCTAGGTCATAACTTTGTTATCAGGTACAGTTGTGGTTCCAGCACCTGCTCAGTCAGTGTTTTTAAATCTCCAGGCTTTAGGGCCCTTCCCTGTTTACTTTCAGCCATCATCTGATGCAAATGTAATGCACCTTGAAGCAAGCCAAACCAGCAAACAAAGAAAATTAAACTGTAAAACTGTATCTGTCAAACTTTGAATTTTGCCAATGTTGACCTTTATGAAAACATTTTATTTGGCTAAAGTGATGGAAGTTTTACTGGTGACAGAATAATCTTCTTTCTGTATAAATAATTCAATAACATTGACTGAAATGAAAGGTAAAGTCATTTGGATTTCATTTGAAAAATGGGGGAGATATTAAATCCTGCACGGTTTTGTGTTCTGTTTTTTTTTTCAGAGAATGCATGGATTAGACCCTGTCCATCCGCCACAGTGGAAATGTCACATTAATTCACTGAGAGGTGCATGAGGAGCACAGCACATGACACGCTCACACTTCAAGCACGCTCCTGCTGTTTGGGTTTGGCTGTCACGTTGAATTCTTCTGCACGTCTCGGAACAAAAGACTGCTGCTCCCAGAACGTGGAAAACGCCCACACATCCACACCGTCCCGTGGAGTGTGTACCTTTTATCCCAGCCCCGTGGGACACCCCCCGTTTCCCCCAGGCGACGGAGGACCAGGTGCTATCCTGCGGTCAGATGACAGAATAATTCGCCATCCCTCCCAAAACACACACACACACGCCTTCCCTTCATCCCTCATTGGCTGCGGCGCTTTATGTTAAACACCGTCTCATTAGTCCGATGTGGACACGAGCGAGACCTAATGAGAGATTGAGGGTAACTGCAGAAAACATCTGATCTCGCCACTAATAACAAAACAGCCAGGGCCAAAACCTCGTCCTGCTTCCTGCTGCGGAGCACGTCACTGACGGAGAGTCAGAGAGAGACTCCAAGTTAGAGGTCGCACAGACATCTGGCTGAGATCACAGTGGACGGCTGGATTTTGAATATGTTGTAAAAAAAGAGAACTTATTGTATTGAGTGACTTTGTCAAACATTGGTGATTTTTGTGTATTTCTTTGTAGGGGATTGAATCAAGTGACCGGTGCTTTCTTTTCTGTAGTTTTCAGCAGAATTGAAACATTGATTGTTCTTCCTGCTCTGAATCAAAGAAAAGTAGCTGGATGGAAAAGTATTAACACATCTATTTATTTATTTACTTCATTTAATGGTTTCTGTTGGTCCTGTGATGAAGTGTGCTACTTTGAAATGCAACTGAAATGACAAGGAGGGCTTTGAAAATGATTAATGACCTTTCATGAGACAAAGAAATAATCTTCACTTTGTAACACTCACACACTTCTGCAGTGAAGTTTCACAGAAAATGATTTACTGCAGAAAAAACAAGAGATGATCTTAAGGCGATCTGGCAAGGACTGTGTCACTGCTTAAGTACTGTCAGTTCAGCCACAATCATATTGTCATTATCAAACAAGATGTCCTCATCCATGAAAGAACAGATACACCTTACGTAGCAATAACCAATGAAAGCTTTTCTCAGCAAGTCGAATTTCCCAGCAATTGTTAGAAGAGAGCAATTACCATCCTTGCAGTCTGATGACTGCATCTAACCACAAAGGTGAAAAGGAGCACTAAGAACCCATGGGTCAAAATAGACCAAGAGAACAGAGTAGCAAACAGTCAAAGACACACATGCAGGGAGACATGCACATAGCTACACACACAACCAGCTACCCTTTATTAAATTATGAAAGTAAAGATTATTGCTTTAATATGACATATGACGGAAGTGATATTTGAGGAACTTCAAGGGAATTTTGCGTCATGAAATACATGCCAACCAATTCAATCACATTCGGAGCTCAGAGCCAGAACATTCTGTTAAGGGGGTGGGCATGCACCATCCTGAGCCAAAATCATCTGTTCTTCCGCCAGCTTTCAGCATCCACTCCATTTAAGAGCCTCCAGTGTCACAGATGCCACAGACAAGACAGCCAAAGAGAGAGAGAGGGATAATTAATGAACAATCTATAGTGGTCATCTCTTTGATGCATGGCCTCCACTTCAGCCAGGCGGCGGGCCCATTGAGAGGG
>CM032883.1:36206667-36296667 GCA_019176425.1 Megalops atlanticus | reverse complement strand
TGTTTGCTTTTTCATTCATGACGAAGAAGCGATTCAGGAGTAAGTTTTAGAGATCAGTTGGGGCTGTTAAATGACAGTTTAACTGACAACTGTCATTTATACCTTGGTAAACTTGATCCCATTTCAAAGCTCTGTGAGAAAATCCATTATTGTAGTAAGTGTAGTAAGTATATGAAAATGAAACCAACGTAAAGTTGGACCTATCAAACACACACCAAGTCAGTGCTCCCAATCAAGGTAAATTTACAGACACTTGGTACTGTACACGCAACCAAACGCTTTCCAAAGGTTTTATTTTCTCAGAGCAATCCAAGGTGACTTTTAACCAGGGCACCATAATTAACTTAATGAAATGATCTTTATCCTCAGTGTGAAGCTTCCCTCTCTGGCTCTGAGGATGTAAGTGAGTTAGTATTGTATTCTGAGGGTTTCAGTGGTCCTTTGGGGGGAGTTTGTATGGATCTGCTCTACTCTTTGTGTTGTCTGACTGTAATGTGCCTGCTTGATCCAGCTCCTTGTGTCACCTCAAGCAACTATAAATTCTTTTATCAAAGATGTCAAATAATACATGCAATAAATACAAAATAAATAAAATTTAATTTAAAAAATTAAATAAAATATCATTTCAGCATACTTTCATTGGAGCTCCCACTGCACAGGGGAATTACACGTCTGGATTGCCAGATCTGAGTGGCAGCTAATGGCAGAATTCGGCTTTAATGAAGTGCAGTAATGACCAGCAGATGGAATGGACCTGGCCATCCAGGTTCTCAATTCATTATACTAATAAAAGACCTGCTTTCCTCCCTGCTAATTTCCATAGAACAGCATTATACCGGGAAGTGGAAGGTGGTCTTTGATAAAGTCAGCCCTTGTTCTCTAACTTGAGAAGGTGTGAAATTATGATCAGATAGAGAATACAGATAAATAATGGTCTTTATGGTTATTATTACTATGGTTATTATTTTGCATTACTTTATCAGATGCTCTCATCCAGATTCCAGACTCACATAGCTTACAATTTTTACATGTTATTCATTTATATATCTGGATTATTTAGTGAGGAAATTTGTGTTAAGCACCTTCAACAAGGGTACAACAGCAGTGCCCCATCGAAAAAAAACAGCAACCTTGCTTTTTACCCATACACCACACTAATATACTATTGTTAAAACTTTTCATTTCTGTCAGTTTACATTCACAAAATGACTTTCTCCTTAATGTACAATGAACAAGGAGTTGACAGTTCTTAGTTTTCTGGTGTTATCTTCACAGATACCATGCAGCAGTTCAACCCAAAAATGCAAGCCCACAGATCCAAACGTATAATATGTGTTTTTGTAAAATCTGAAGGCCTGACACAAGAGCAAACCCAAGTGTTTACCCTGCAGAGAGAAGGAGAATCTGTCAATGTAAGTGAAGGGGAGGGAGTGGAACAGACAGAGGCTTCAGTCAGGTTTCTGTCGTTGCTCTGTTTGTTGGGTTGTTAGTTATTCCTCCATCCCGCCTGCTTCAATAAGGAAACATAAAAGCGTCTAAAGGAGCAATTTGGCCTTCCCCAGCTGTGAGCGCACGGCCCATCAGAGGAACAATGGGGGAAGCGTGGCGCTGTTAATTCGCCGTGTGATCAGGGACACGCCCCCCTCTCCCTCCGTCTTTGTTTAAGCTGGTCGCTGGCGTCGTGCTCCTTGTGCGGCCAGATGGGTAAATCCATAATGCAGAGGTGAAATTTAAATCAGCTCCCCACACCCCCCCCTCCTCCCCACCCTCTCTGATATTGGCTGCTGACTGGCTGGCCAATGGGACCTCTCCGCTGGCCTAATTAAGCCCAGCTTTGTGAGCTCCCAGAGTGATGGGTTTCCAACCGCTTGAAGGGAAGCCACACCTGGGGAAGCTACCTGTTGCAGGGCCCTCTCGTCAGCCCTGCGGAGGGGGCCCCAGCTGTTCGCCCGGAGCCCGGGGGGGGGGGTTGGGGGTTGCCGCGGCACCATGCAGAGTCTGCGTGCCCATGACTGGTGATGCGTGGTGATTGAGAACAATGTTGTTGTAAGGGCTTCAATGGACCGTCAGTACTCCCCTCTGTGTGACTGATACCATGTCAGACTCACACACACACACACACACACACACACACACACACACACACACACACACACACACACACACACACACACACACACACGCTACACTACAGCTGTGCATCTCCCTCTTGAATGTACCATAGCCGTGCCTCAGCTTGGTCAGATTTATTGAGATTGTACAGTACAGTATATCCAGATAATTAGAAAAAGCCTCTGTTCAAGAAAAGTGCTTAGGATTACAGATTTATTCCATCAGCCACTGATGGTCATTTCGATCGTATGTCATTTAGGTTGCAGTGGTGCACTGTGGAAAGTCTCCTCGGATGTCTTTGTTTCTGCCTGGTCCAGTTCTTTCACTCCAATTTCCAGTCATGTTTACTGACAGCTGAGCTAGATGTCCATCTGTGTGTGTGTGTGTGTGTGTAATCAGAAGTCTGACATCATCAATACATCATGTCACACTCTGCAAGTTACTTCTGCAAATGTCTTCAAAGTAACATTTTCCTGCGCAATCAATCACTGGCCTTGCACTTTTCTTCCAGTATTTTTTCATAATTAAATTTAAGAGATCTATTTATTTTTGATTGAATCCTTCCGTGGAGGTCAGTCAAGAGTAATAATCAAGGAACGGCGATGTTGTTTCCCAAAATTATATTGCATGTAAATTACCTTTGCATAATCCAAATGCAGTATTTGAATGACCAAAAGGGTTCGCTCTCATTAATCCATCCGTAATGAAGTTTCACAGATGTCCACTTCATAGCACACATCACAGTAAGAGCAATCAAAAAACCCATCTCTCCCTCAATGGTCTTCAAATACCAGAGGTAATGTTTTCCCCAATCAATACCTCGCACTCCTCACCTTACGCGGTCAGTCTTTCGTCGGTGATTGGAATGACCTTGGTCAATTTCTGTTCTGGCTTTTTTAAACGTATCGACTGAGGGAGAGTGGACCGCACCCGACGTGTATGAGGCCTTTTCAGGTCGAGCTGATTAAAGTGGCTCTGCGTTCGGAGTGCTGGAGCGGTCTGAAGTCGGGCTCGGGAGGACAGTCCTGGATGGGGACACAGTTTGGGGTCAGTAAGTGAGGGGCGGGAGCGCCAGGCCTAAATTAGCACTGGGGTTTTGGGGGGGGGCAGGGTATCATAATGCATATTTGATGCACCATTTACATTTTTTTCTGCAGGTTAGCTTTTGTCTGGGCAAAACAAATTAAAAAATGGACAGAAAATGAAAATTCATAAGAATGCAAATGCCCGGAGGGAACGACTCGGGAGCGGAGGGGTGTTTTCCGAGTTAATGTCCAACGGGTAGCGGCTAATTGTTCCTTTGTTGTGCGATTAGCGGGGGGTTTGTTCTGGGTTTACAAAGAAAAAGGCCTCCTGGCTGGCCGGTGAGGTTTGTTTAACTTTGCATCCAGGGCTGCTGGCTGTTCCCCTCTCTCCCTGGAGAACAGATAATCCCCCAGTGATCTCAGGAGCAGTGCTCTCATGTCTCTCTCCTCCACCTCCCCGTGCTATGATACACACATCATGCGGGTGTCAGTGCTCTGCTGCCCAGCTACCCAGCTCAACACAGGGCACATAGACGAGAGTCAGTTCTGCAGGGTGCAGTGAACAAGATACACAAAGGCTGCAAACACACTTACTCACATCATCTGGCTTGACCATGGTTTTAATTCTCCTTTCATGCATGTGTTGGTCCACCAAGGTGTTCCAGTAACACTCCATGTTTTAAATGAGACATCTTTTGACGTAATGAGAGACCACAAGAGATGTGTAATTTCCCTTGACTTCCCTTGAAGGTGTGAAAAAGTGTGTTTGCACAAAGTTTGAAAGCTAAGTGTGTATGAGGTAAGTTATTGTTACACATACAAGTCTTTCGTTGAGTGAAATTTGCATGAGGCATGATGTTATGCTTTTGCGGCCCCAGCTGAGGGTGTATGACAGACTAACTGTGCCACATGGCATATGGGCACCGTGCCTTAAAAGCAGCTTAATTATAGGGTACGCTTACTGTTAGCGAATCAGCCAGGTCAGCCGAGAGAGGAAGGACAGCTCACTCCTCATCGATGGCCGACAGAGCCGCCAAAACTCTCCCAATTACCAGCGGTTCCTGCGGATAGCTCCTCTCCATGGTGCCGCTTGCTCCAGCTGTGAGGACCAGCGCTGGTGAACCTGGCACACCTGCAGCCGGGCCCAGGTGGGACGGCCCCGCCCTCACCTCCGCTGGGACCCGGCGGGCCATGCCCCTGACGAACACCATCTGTCCCGGGCCCAGGTGGGTCCGTACAGACGGCCCCGCACAGTGACCTTTGTTATTTAACACCATCAGAGCCGGTTAACGTGTTAGTGAAGGAGTATCCAGCATCACTGAGTGGGGACCCTCCGCTGGGACAACATTTGTATTTTGGTTTTATGGTTTCAGGTTGTGATGCTTATTGCTTTGAAATGAGTATTTTTAATTATACCAAGAATCTCTGTTTTCATTTCATTTTTATTTCGTCATTCTGTGTTGAATGACACATCAGCCACTGCTTTAATTGCCCTTGTTCCCTGTAATAAGGAAAGTGAAAAAGTGTTATGCTTATTTTATTCCAAACCTAAAAAACCAGATTCATTAAACAGAACAGCAAAAAAATCAAGAGAATGGATTCAAATTTAATTCACCTTCAGATAAACAGAGAGAACATAAGCCAAGGCAGCAGCCTTTCTGCAGATCCATTGAGAAAAACAAAATGAGAACCAAAAAAATCAAGGGAATGGATTCAAACCATTCACCTTCAGATAAACAGAGGAACATAAGCCAACAGCAGCCTTTCTGCAGATCCATTCTAATGAAGCTAGGAGTGAGAAGGCTAGTTTCTGCCATGATGCACTTGGCAGGCCAGTCCAACATTGCATAGTTACACGAGTGCACTGTTCTGTCTGCTTTTCACTGGCAGGAGCTGGCGTAATTCAGAGGACTGTGTGTGAATACTGTATGACTCTTACCTCAATACCTCAAGTAAACAGAGAAGACAGAGTATTCAATGTTCTCTTTCGGGAGATGAGAATAGTCTAAAGCAGATTTAATAAGCATTTCTACTTCACTTGTAGGGGAGTAATATTTTCAGGAGCAAAGTTTGTGCTTAGTGTGCTTACCTATCATGAATTTTTAAATATTCCATTCTGTAATTAGACAACATGTATGCTACACTCATTCATCTTAAGTACTTCAGTAAATTTGCATATTTATCTAAAAATTAATCTTCACTGTTAACACAGGAGAGGGGCTTTTTTACAGCTTTAATCATCCAGTCACTTCAAGGCATTACAGAAGCAGCATAAAGTTCAGAACAGTTGAGACTGTTGCATTCAGAAAGTGGAGCCATCTTTTCCTGGAGCCTGCCATCTACTTAACCATTAGGTCCATTAATGAAATAACAAACAAAACTAAATTTTAATTCCCATCCATACTGTAAAGTATTTGTAAAAGCGTAGAATTTGTCGTTTGTAAGATTCGATGCATTGGATTTATGTAATTGTCTCGGGCCTGAAATAAAGAAACAGCTTTAGCTGTAGAGTTACACTGAGTTTCACTGCACTCGTTCCTCACGCGGGACAGGAAGGTTCAGCTGTATTATAAATACATGTGCGTGCCATTCTTCCTCTCTGCTCAGCATCCTCTTCCTGCTCCTGTTATGCAGCCCAGATCATCGGTCCAGGGCCAGCTGGCCCATATTGGTAAAAAATTCTGTGAAAGCGTCAAACACAGAAGGTCTGCGTCTCTTTGGAACGTTACCGCTTTGACCGTGACTGGAGAGTTACACGCCTAACGGATCAGAGCGTGTGGCGTTTTTTTTTTTTTTTTTGAGCACTTCAGCGCTGTAGTCTACAGCTCTGTAATGTAATTCTGCAGAGAAGTTTCCAGAAATGTAACCTCAGCAGAGGAGATGCTATGCATTTCCTGTAAGAAAAAAAAAAAAAAACAGGAGTGAAAAATAATAACACAACATTCTTTCAGACACTGAGAAAAATGCTATGAATAATGATTATATGTGCATTGTGGGAGAGTGGAGCAGGGAATGAAGAGCGTTCATCACATGTTACTTGGTAATTACACACACTCCTTCCTCCAGCATTTTATCACACTGTTTTATGGAACAGATAAAGTTTCATTCAGCTCCACAGATAATGAGAGCAATAATATAGTAGACATCTGTTGTGTTGTAATTGCTTTTATTTTAAACTTTATGATTCCTTCTTGAACAATAACATGAATTAAAAAAACAAAATGTGCATGGTAATTGCAGTGTTACTTCATGCTTAGCGGCATAAACATGTTTCCAAGAGGTTTATTACAATACTATATTGCTGTTGTAACTTAGACTTATTAGGACAGACAGGAATGAAACTAATTCCCTTGTCACAAACAAATCACTTTCAAAACGAGAGAGGAAAAAGACTTTTCTCAGAAAACTGCACATATCTGTGTAGTTATATACCAAACCTACTTGTAGGAAAATGAGGTGAGACAGTGAAAGATCAGCTTTAGATGCATATTCCATCACGACTGGTATATGCAATGATTGCGAAGCATATGAAAATGCACCCTGATTTTGAAGTGCCTATATCCAGTCATATAATCATGTCTTCGCCACTAGAGAAAGGAGAAACGTATTGGTTTGTCTTCAGAATCCACTGTCTTCTGAGTAATTCATGCATTGCTTTCCGCTCAGAGGCTATTCTGCAGACATTCGTCTCCTCAGGGTGACGAGGGCGTCAGACTGATGGCTTATTACCATCAGCGAAGTTGCGGGACGTCACAAGGGCTGCACCTCACACGCACTCACCCCCACCCCGTGCCTAAACATCCTTCGATCCAGCCAAGGAGGAGCATGCAGCCCCCATATTGGGGTGATTAGGTTTTGGGGCGTATACGCCGGGCTCAGCTGCCTCATGAATGCAAGACCCCCAATAAAAAACGCAGGCGCAGAGACGTACCCCCCAGCACGCAGAATGAGGCCTGGTCACGCCGGATTTGCCGCGGGGAGGTCCCGTCATTGTCCCAGGTGGTTGGGGGACATCCTGGAACGGGGCGCTCCTAATAATGGGTGTCACGGTGATTTCCGCAATACGGGGTCCCCCCTTGAACGTGACTAATCGGCACCCCACAGACTCACGTCGGAATGCGCCCCCGGAATGACATCACAGGACGGGCGCGGAGATGGGGGTTCAGCTCCGGAGGGTTCTGTGTTTTAGGGTACACCCAAAACTGCGAGAGATGACCCACTTCTCAATCAGAAATGTAGTGGTAATTGAACAATTTAAGTCCTTTAAAGGATGGGTTGTCTAGTTAAGTCAATGATGATAGCGTTAAAGAAGGTACTTCTTTAATTATGAAATCAAAACCTATACTTGTTCTCAAAGGCCAGGGTTCTATACCAGAGCTCCAGGGCATTGCTCTGCTCCAGAGCTCTGTAACCCCTGAAATCAGACAGTCCATTTGATCTTTCCTCATCCTGCTGCATCTCAAAAAATGTTACAGCATCTGTCTTTCATTTACATATTTCCTCTGATGCAGAAATAACCCCAAAATCATAACCTGCAACTGTAAATGCTGTTAAGTGTTACATGCTAATAATAAAGAACAATGTGAAAGTGTTATCAATGTCCATATTCCATATTTATGTGGTACCACTTATGTAATGTACAGACACTGTACAGAGCTGCTATGTTATTGTGCTTACATATTGTTCGGCCCCTTTGTGCCTTTTATGGATAACAGGGTGAGGCACATTGAGCTGTTCTTTCATGATCTGAACTGGGTTTTATAAATCTCAAAGAGAACTTTGGCATCTGTGCCATTGTGGGGCTTTTCTGATACAGGATGCCAGCCCAACTGAAAGCACACAGACACAGTTTAAACATCTGAAAGTGGGACCGTGAAAATGACACATTTGTTACAGTGTATTTTTATTGTACAATGTGTGTGTGTGTGTGTGTGTGTGTGTGTGCGTGTGCATGTTGGGGAGGGTGTGTGTGACAGTGATAGTATATTCTACTCTCCTCCATCTCTCTATTATTAATCCAATAATTAAGCATTTATTACCAACAGCACCTGCTCTCCCTCTCTGTCTCTTGCTGTACCTTCTCTCTCTCTATTTATGTCTGCGTCTCTATATCTCTCTCTGTCTCTTTCTCTTTCTGTTTCTCACTGTCTCTCTCTATGTCTCTGTCTTTGAGTCTCTCTCTCTCACACACACACACACCACCCTCTCTCTCTTCCTCTCCCACCAGACTCATTCTCCTTATTCTCCTCTCACCCTATCCTTCAGCTTCCTAAGCATGTGAGAGTGTTTCAGAAGACAGAGAGAGAGACATACAGAGAGAGAAAGAGGGAAGAGAGAGAGGGAAGAGAGAGAGAGAGAGAGAGAGACAGAGAGAGACAGAGAAAGAGAGAGGGTGTGTGTGAGAGAGGCAGAGAGAGAGAGAGAGGGAGCGAAAGGGAGAGGGAGAGGGTGTGTTTGTGTGCATGTGTGTGTGTGAGAGAGGGAGAGAGAGAGAGGAGGGGGCGAGGGAGGGGCAAAATGAGCAGCAACTCATGAGGGTCATCAGAGAGCTGGATTTTTTCACACCAGTGAGGTGTTTCTGTCTAGATGGCGCCTAAAGTTATGTGAGTTCAGGACAATAGAGAGACAATCAAAGGCGCACTGGAGCAGGGAAGAATAAAAGAAGACTCAGAAGAACACGGAGCCTGGCAATTAGTGGGGAAAAGTTTGCTGCAAATTTCGCCTCAGCGCTGGACTTTACTTTTATGCCCCTTTAATCCCTCAAAATCAGGGAGGGGAGGCAACAATACTTTTTTATCTGTTCTTAAAAAGGATAATTGTGAACACACAGGACTGTGCCCAGTTAGCCTAATTTGAGATGCTGCGCTACCTGATCAAAACGCTGCTGCAGATGAATCTGTTTGCTGACTCCATGGGTGGAGAGAACGGCACGGAGCTTCTGTACAACCTCACCTCCATGCCCTCGTTCAACGCCTCGCTGCTGGACCTCGCCAACATCACCAGCTTTAACGGTGAGTGAGTGAGTGAGTGAGTGAGTGAGTGAGTGAGTGAGTGCCATCCTCACTGAGAGATGGGCTCTCTCTCCCCTCTCTCTGTGTCTGTGTGCTTTAATTAGAATTACTGTCACTGTAGCGTGAATTATTTTTCACGGCACATTTTTGTGATATGACAAAGGTGGACTTTTTGCATGTAGAACTTGGGTAATATTATGTGATTACTTATCTGTGTAAAACCACACATGTGGTTCAGGATCTAGTGCATGGGACCATATACCATATGGTCCAGACTCCATGTACCAGATATTATGGGCATACTTTGCCTTTATTGTGGACATACCTTATTGTCACAATACATAAACCCAAAGTGCTTTGCATAAATTCTTGTTTAGTCCCGTAATCTCACCCAGATCATTGACTCTAGAATTAGAACTATTTCTTTAAGCTTTCCCTTCTCCTGTCTTAAACAAACACTGCTGCTAATGAGTGATATTTTTCTGTAAATTTCACCTTAAGCTGACAATTACAAATCCATTCCAATTAAAACCCTAACCAGATAATAGGTGAACAGAGTTTAGTTTAGAGAAAGTACATTTCATTTCAAACTGATATAACTCTTGAAAAGACAACTATGGTGCATGAAATAATCAAAAAATTAAATATTCTGAATTTTAACTTTTAATGGTGTGAGTTTGAATATTTGAGTTATGATAACAGATGCATGGATGGATCCTTTTCCACATTAAAAGCAAAGGAGGAAGCTTATTTTCTCTAACCAATCACATCTGTTATTGAGTGTCTGGTGTGCTTTGGGTGACTTTCTTGATTGTCATTGTCTAGGGTTATGACACATCAGGTCTTAATTGGCGTATTATGACATAATCGTTCAGAACTCTGACACCCTGGGCTTCTGAGTGGCTGAGACAATGGCAGGGGCTTATATCACCTAGACGATATTTTAATTGCCTTCCATGCTCTTGTTTGATGATGTCATTAGGCTCTAATTGAGCAGAAAAAGAGCTTTTAAACTGAGCCCTCTTTCACAGTTAAACAAGACTGTGATAAGGTCCCATTGGTCTTACATCACTATAAAATATTTCTTTTCCTCTCTTTCGGGCTAAAAATAATTTTTGGAGGTCTTTTCTGGCAAGTCAGGAGTTTTTTTCTATTACTTTAACAGTGATTTGCAGGCTGTCAGGTGTATGGCAGGCTGGGGGAGTTACACAGGGAGAGACAGCGACAGTGCGTCCCTCAGAGGACAGCGTGGGGAAGCTAATTTGCGTCTGAGATGCAGCAGAGATGGAGGGCTTATCTCAGCGGTGGATGGTATCGATAACGCTGATTCTGTACAACTGAGCTGTCAGCAAGCTCTCCTCTCTCTCCCTCACGTGCCAAAAGTGAAGCGAAACTGGGAAAAAAAAAAAACAACCCTCATGCTCCGCTCCATACAAATCCAATCACACTACAGGAATTGACTTGTTCATTGCCACAGAGACTGCTGCTGCTGCTGAATATTGGGAGATGAATATTACATTTTTCATTATGTATCATTGGTATCATATCAGGTGCAGTCACTCCTGGCCACGGAAACAACCGATGCATAACATAGACTTACTCACGTTTTAAGAGCAGTGCTTGAAGTAGTCATTTCTTCTTCTGGTTGTGAGTATAATGTTTGTCAGATTACCCTGATGTTTTGCTCAATATTACTAGGTTTCTTTGTTTCACCTCCTCAATACATTCTCTTGAATAAAAGACAGAGACTCAGACGTGAGTGTTTGGTTGTAAAAACACATATTACTGTAACACATTTTTCATATACATTTTAATGCAAAAACACGTTTCTCTCAAAATTAGTGGTCAGATTACAGTGGTTGTGGTTTCCATGGGAAATGATTTTAGCCTCAGTGAAAACTAAAGAAAAAATACATTAAAGTGAGGGGGAAGAGCAAGTAGCAAATGAAATTTGCATCATGGGTAGTTCATGGTTTGGTAAACAGCAGAAAACAGGGTGTTTCACCTCCTGAATTAGAAAGAGGCATTATCCGGCTCCTGCATTTAGATAAAGTGCATTTTCTTGGCACTGTTCTGGCCTCCTGTGAGGACCGGGTGCTGTCCGATCTCTCGAGACCCCCGGGGGAAAACAACTGATTCATCAGATTCAAACAGCCTGCTGTGCCGCTCTCTGAACGAGGCAGAGAGAAATCAATAAAAAATCAGGCACTAATTCAGGAAGTACCGGGAAACTAACTCCGACAGAATGTGTGCGTGGCCTTTCAAGAGAGCTCAGCTGATTCCGTGTCGAGTCCTTTTCACATTCTGTTACTGTGATTATTGCGGTCATTTTTGGTTAGCAGGTACTCTTATCTAGCTCAGATTACTACACACACCCGGCCTCAATTTTTGAGACGTTTGATCCATTTATACAGATGGATATTTTAGTGAAGCCATCCAGGTACCTTTCTTAAGGTACAACTGCGAGGCCCCTTCCAAGATGGGTTTGGTGTGTACACACTATGTCCAACTTAATACTTTCCAAGGGTTTTTTTTTCCTACAAAATCAAAAAAATCAAGCTACTTTCAAATATACATATGACTCATTGCTCTAATTGGTTAATGTAAACTACTGATAGTTTTTTGTTTTTAAGGGCAGTCAAACTGACCAATGCTTCAGAACACAATGCTCTTAACAGCATTTGGTTTCCTTTTCAGTTTTGTGCAGGTATATATTTATTCAGTGATTTGTAGCTCTGTATTGTGAACTGCCCTTTGAGAGTGAGATAGCATCTTACCAGAGTCCTGCCCTATTGCTGTTCACATTGGGCTGCCTTCTGTCTCAGTTGTGCTGAGCCCCTGAAGAGAGATGGATTTCAAAAGTGTTTCACTAACGAGGCCATTTCAGGCAAATGTCATGTACAAATTATTGTTGCTGTGTTTGAGGTGGGCGGTGTGTGTGTATATGTGCGTGTGTGTGTGTGTATGTGTGTGTGTGTGTGTGTGTGTGTGTGTGTGTGTGTTGTAACTTATCAGTAGCAGTGAGTGTGTCCCTCCTCTCTCTGGCTGTTTAAGATCATTATCCTGGTCCACCCTCAGCTGCTGGAGTGGAGGGACCCTGAAGATTACTCTGTAATCCTGGCATTGGGGTGGGGCAGCAAATCCCCTGTTCCTTCATTGGCAGGGTTGCATTAAAGGCCACGTGTACGTCATGTGCCATGCAGAGTTCTAATCCCTCTGTGCTAATGTGACCGACTGTCATTCTGCTGGGATCAAGTTGGCTCCCTGCTCTCTGCATCCCAGTCAGTGATGAAGGATACAGCTCATCAGCACTGATGGAAATATATCCCCATCACAATTTCCTCTGAGTTTCCACCTAAGTGAGATGTGCGCAGGCTGTTGTTATTTAAGACAATGCGGGAGAGGAACTACAAAGAGAAGAAGGTGACGCTGAAATTCACAGTTATTTGGATCTCACACCTCGCTGGTGTGGACGTATTTCATTTGCGGCTCCTCTGTGCGGCGTGCGGGTGTGAATGCGGAAACGCTCAGTCCTTTTCTCTCGTCGCTGTTCTCGGCTCTGTCGCTGGCACTGGGGTTGTTATGGTGTCTGCACCCCCTGCTGGGGACCAATCAGAGAGAGAGAGAGAGAGAGAGAGAGACACATCTCCTCTGTCACAGCAACCCAAGGTGGCTCTGCGCCTCGTGTTTAGATTTTTTGGAGATGTGCCACGTGAACTATTCTCTACTGATGTTCATTGTACTCAGCCAAACTCCCCTGCGCTGAACTTTACTCCACTGAACTCTAATCTACAGCAAAGTACTGAACTATACTGCCCTCCACAGAACCCCACTGTACTGAATTGTACTAATCTGTTACTGCACTGCACTGTTCTACACTCTACTGGACTATACTGAGCTGTACTTCACTGTAACGCACTATGGTACACAGTGTGTTGCACTGTACTGAACTGTGCTGAGCAGTGTTGCGCTACGCTCCTCTGGGCTCCACTGTAGCGCACTCCAGCAGGAATACTGGCCTGCATGTTTCCTCTGTTTCTTTCTCTGTGTTTACCCCGGGGTGGAGCACCCTCACGCATCTCTGCACGCATTACACCCAGAGCTCTCTGCGATATTAATCTCCATCCACCGCCGAGGTATGAATAATATTTTGATTAGATACCTGTCATGTACCGGCAAATTACTGTCATTTACATCCGGAGGGGTAGACGGAGAGGCCTCTCCAGCTTAATCAGTCAGATTGTCACATCTCTGCGCTCCCCCCAAATCCAGGCCTGACAAACTAATCCCAGGCCCTAATACCCCTCTCTCCACCGTGTTATGTAGAATTATGTGCATAACAAAACGGGAGAACAGAGAGCCGAATCAATCTGCATCTCCATGTCTGAGACTCACTAAGATGGATCGCTGAGAGGAGAGAGATTTCAGCAGGTCCTGGAAAGCACAGGTATTAAATGCTAATGCTTTTTTTTCCCCTTTTTCTCCACTGCTTAAAGGATTTCATTTTCACGTAAACCAAAAAAAAAAAAAAAAAAAACGATTTTAATTACCCTGAGGTGTGGTCATGTTTAAAGGCGATGGAATCAGTCTGGGGGGGTGAAAAGTTGGAGTCGGTGGCATTTTCACATTGTGACCATGCAGCCGTGAGGCAGAATGGCCCAATCAATCCCATTCACAGACAGACTCCACAACAGTAACTCTCTGAACAGTGATTTTGACTGTGCTCCTGTTTCAGATTATGATTATGTATGAGGGTGTGTGGGCTCTGTGTGGACACGTGTGTCCAAGACTAAGTCATGCATGAGCTTATATTACAGCTTTGATGCTCTTTGGCTCCAAGTATTCATTCACACAAACCATAAACCCATGGTAAAGATTGCAACATTAATAGCATTCTTATTTCACCATTAATTGTGCTACTTCTCAGTATGGCATCTTCACAGTGGTAGTAATACAGGATACTTGTCTATCAATTGTTTGGTCATATGGTGTGTCCATTACAATAGTTCAATGTGACTGCTTGCTGTCATTCTTAAATGCTGTATCACAGCTGTGCAACGGTAAAAAACGGTCATAAAGTAAGAAAAAATTGCTTCGATAAAGTTAACAGTCTGTTCATTCAGATTTTGATGAAACCTTGTATTATTGGTCCACAGGGGGCGGGGGGCAGGATTGAAGCCCCCTGGGAGAAGTACTATACAAGCTTGCAGTCAATGAAAGTGAGGGACTGAGAGAGAGGGGAGGAGTGTGTGTGTGTGTGTGTGTGTGTGTGTATGTAGGTTTATGTGTGTGTGTGTGTGTGTGTGTGTGCTTCCTCCCTCATCATTCGGTGGCAAGGGGTTCATTTGTTTCTCGTCTGGTGACATGGGTCAGTGCCCCCCGTGGCTGTGAGGGGCTGCACAGTGGCCTCTGCCTCTTTAAAGGATCCAGGCTTTGTTCCGAGCATCTGCTTCTGCATTGTCATGCAGATCAGCCTGGATCTCCATCAGAGCTGAGCACCTATACATCACGCATACACACACTCGCGCTTAACCAGTCACAAACACAGCACGCACCCATGCCACACTCACACACACACAAATAAACATGAATCACACACACACAAACACACACAGATCTTTGGAATTTAATTCAAGTCAAAAAGGCTTAACTGACAGAAGTGGCAAGCAACTACAGGTAGAACAAGAACAGTGACATGCAAATAGGGATTTTTGCGGCAGGTCAGCGTTTCCCAACCCTCTCCTGGAGGACCCCTTGTCCAGCAGGTTTTAGATCTCTCCCTGCTCCAGCACAGCTGATTTAAATGATCAGTTTGTTATTAAGCAGCTTCAGGAGTTCATAACGAGTTGATCATTTGAATCAGCTGTGTTGGAGCAGGGAGAGATCTAAAACATGCAGGACAAGGGGTACTCCAGGAGAGGTTTGGGAAACGCTGCGGTAAGTAATATTATATATTTGAATGTATACACATACATAAATGCATATGCACAAATAAGAAAACACTCACATGCAATCTACACCATAACACCAATTACTCCCTGTGCCAGCCAGAATCATTCAGTACTCATTTACACTTCAGTGATGCGCCTTCTCAACAGCCACCAGCTTAAGAAAGAACAGACTGCCACAGAAACAGATACAGTTCATGTGTTAGCATGTCATGCATATTCATACGCACACCTAAGTCTCCACACAACACTCAGAGACCCTGCGATCATCTGCTATCACTTCACAGATTTCATTCCCTTCGCTAGCGGAGACATCGTTTCTCTAGTGGCCCTCTTAGACTGGCATCTGGTGTCACAAACAACTACTTCTCCATGTAAAAAGGGTAGACTGCCAGCCATCACAGCTTGCCTTGTATATAAAAATACAGGTATCCCAGCTCTCATTTGGCAACGTCCTGTACAGTACAATACCTTTACAGGTGCAGGAAGATCTAGGTGGCAATGACAGGTCTCGAATAAAAGCGAGAGAAAAACTGACAGATGCCTGAAATTCCTGGTCTGTATGCAGCAGGGTTCAGCAGTGTGAGTGAGCATGTTAGCATGGCACAGAGAGTGACGTTACCTTCCTGTGGACAGAGAGGACCATGGATCAAAATGTGCAGCTGATCTAACCCTGTTTTCACATGGGCAGAGATGATGATGTCATGATTGGACCCATTCTGAGGTCCAAAAGGCACAAAGCATGAGATTATGTCAGTTAATATATCAGCATAAAAGCATAAATTTATATACAACAAAAGAATCAGTCAGGCAGTGCATTGAGTGGTCAGTACAAAAGAAATCAATGAGCCTTTTTTTTGTCAAAGAGCACTATTGGGATCTGAACCAGAATCCTTTTGGTTGAAGTTCCAGATGGGGGCTCATGCTTAGATGTGCAAACAAGCCCAAAAAATCTTTAAACAGTTGCAGTCGTTTGGGGAATTCAAGCGGGAGCATTACAATGTTCCTTGATATTTTATCTTTTTTTTATTTTATTTTTATTAAGTCTTACAGTAGAGGGAGGGCTTCTGAGTCACTTTCAGTAGGTGGCATAAGTAGGTGTTGCATCTGTCTGCAGATAAACAGTGAACTTATTTAACTACAGTTTTTAACCATATTGAAACTTATATCATTTATCCTATTGTATCTTTATTGTAGTCTGGCTGACTTTGTGAAGATACATTAGGACTGAAATATTGTCCCAATAAAAGATTTGTTAGAACATTACTGTGCAAGCCGTGCTCATTCCAATCAAGTAATAATTTCCTTTGAAATGTCTCTCATTTTGTGTTTGTATGATTGTTAGGATTTATGGGTTCACATTGTTTGCAGGTCACTTACAGTCTCTTCTTTCTGTCCCCTGTTCCATGCTAATCTCCCTACCTGTGCTATATTACTCACCAGGTAAGTCCCTTCTTTCATAATCACACACATTTTTCACCTTTCATTCAATGTGTGTTTGTGTCAGGAAAATCTGAATGTGTATCGGTACTAACAGCTTAACCTTAACAGCTTTTTGGAAATGAGCTGAGAACAGATGGTTTTAATTTCGTATTGCAAATAAGCTGTGAAACTTGCATCTTGAGTCTTTTTTTACAAACAATTGTTTATAGTTTGAATGACATGTCCAGAACCATTGCAGAACCAGAACACAAAAACAAAAAAGAACCAAACAACAAAAAACGATCTATAATGGAAGGACGAGATAAAAATTCATTTATTCATTTTTCATAAATTACACCTACACCCATTCCACCTGCGTTGAAAAAAAATTGACTAAGCTCATTCCAGGCTCAGACAAACCAAAACCAAAAGCTAAGTCCAAAGATCAGATCATCCCTTTTTGTGAGGTTTCAGTGACAATGCTGTCATATGAATCACATGAATCTGATGCAAAGTCGTGTTAATATTCTAGGAAAGACCTTATGTTCACTTATTCATTTTTGGCAAGATGGACGACTTCCTGGTTTCGTTTTGTCAAGTAGGCAGGTGAACCCCTACCTGGCCATGCCATTAAAGAGCAAATGGACGTCAAGGTCCCTCCATCACCTGCACAAAACTGCACAAACCAGTGCTAAAGCCATGTTGTGACAATGTGTTGCAGCAACTGCCAAATTTGCTTCCCTGCCAGTGAGAAAATAAAATAGAAACCAGTCAGACAAAAAAGACTATAGGATTTATACCCTGACAGTATGGATGTGTTGGTCTGAGTCATTAGGCGGTAGAGGGGGCATATGGGGGGTGGGGTGGTGACTGTGTACGTAATTAATCAACCCCCTCCCACCCACCCATCCTTCAATCAATGCCCACGGAGAGGAACTGCTCAGCCAATCAATAAGCATTTCACAGTTAAACACTAATTAAGCCATTAAAGGCGGAGCTGTCGCTCTTTGAAGCCTCGACCCCCTGCAGGAGGCGAGGTTTGTGCAGGAAAGAACTCTGTGTGAGTCCAGCCACCCCCACCCCCACCCCCACCTACAAACACACACACACACACAAACACACACACACACACACACACACACACACACACACACACACACACACACACACACACACACCCACCAACCCACCAACTCCACACACACACACACACACACACACACACACACACACACACACACACACACACACACACCCAACTCCACACACACATACACACCTACACACCTACTTCTTCCCCGGCCCGGTCATGTAGCCAGTGACATAACCGTAATAATAATAATAACATTTTCAATCACAGTCATTCTCCTAATTGCAGTAACAGCCACAAACAGACACCGGCAGTTCCTTTAATTTGTGTTGATTATTCAAAGGCTCTCGTATGATTTTGTTGTGGTTGCGGTTGATTGGTTCAGCATTTAAGAGACCTTTACCACATGCTTTTTATATCCAGGTTTTTGCCGGTGTTTATGTTTTAATAAAGGGCATGATTCAGAACACAGGAGCACTCAAGCAGTTTGCTCTTCGGAGAGTGAAGGACAGGGTTCAAAGGTGATTCCAGGGGGACCGAACACCATGGAGTCACCATGGGGCAGACGCATTTCATGGTTTCCTTTTTTATCTTCCTACCCCAAACCCACCTCCCTTATAATGGGGGATTTCAGCTTTTACCAAGTTTTAATTACAGTGCTGTGCATCTTAAAATGTGTTTTCACAGTGGAAAGAGGGTTGTAATCATTCAGCTTATACATACCTCACACACACACACACACACACACACACAGAGTGCACTGGGCAGATATATTCAATTATATAATTCTTTTCATTAGGGTTCTCAGAGGAATATAACAGACATTTTAAAACTTTGTAACAAAGCCTGGGATGAAGCCGTCCATTCTGACAGCATGACAACACCCCACATGTTTTGGTACTTCAGATTTCCACTCACCTGAGGCACTCAACCTGACCATGACCAAAGTGCACAGAGTAGCAGCAAATCAGCTAATGTGAGTGAGTAAGCTAATGCTCGCCAAATTAAAATCAACAAGGTGGTGCTACTCCAAAACAGTGACAAATGCACACATATCTATGTCTGCATGGTTTCCAACGAGAAAAAGCAGGGAAAGTGAAGAGCTGGAATCTCTTGTACAATATAGACACTGACAGCTCAGCTCATTATGTAGGTGACTCCCACCAGCAGATGTGCACTGTGAGATCATAATGCAGCAGCTCTGTGACATCACAGTGGCTGTGCTCACCCAGGTGCTGCGGGTTCGGTACGCCGGGCTCCGCAGGTTTGAGTGGCGTTAGCTCGGCGTCTCCTACACTCCTCGAGATGCCAATTTAGCCTCCCGCGCTGCCGGGGTGGAGAGGCAGCGACAGCGCCGGGCCGAAGCTCCCTCTCACTCCCTGATAGAAATTTAATAAGCGTATTAGGATTGCCGGCTATGCCCCGCGCTCGCCGGGCGGCATTAGCATAAAGCTATTTATTAGCCCGATTTCTGCGGGCCCGCGGAGCCGCCTTGCGGTCCGGGGGGCCGGACGTGTTGCCATGGCAGCGGAGGAGGAAGCTGCCACTGAGAGGTGTGCGTGTGGCAGAATTCCCGCTGTCCATTTGTGGGAAAACAGGGCACAGCACCGACAGAACAAATTATCCCAGCGAAAGGACAGAGGTCGCGGGGGTGCGGCAGCTACAGGCTCTTAGAAGGGTCCTGGCGGTGTCTCTGTTTTTATTCAGGACTGGCGCTAAGTTCAGTGCTGAGGTCTGAGGCAGGAGGTTTGTACAGCCTCACAGTCACCTGTGACAACACAGTGCAGTGCCTCTCCAGGCTGCTGGCTCAGAAACAACACCTGTCTGGTGAGAAAAATGTTCCCCAAAGAGACCAAAACAAACACTAATAAAAAAAAAAACATAGACATCTTGCTGTAAAACGTCTTATAAAAGCACATTTTGTCACTTACATTTACATTTATTCATTTGGCAGACGCTTTTATCCAAAGCGACGTACAAAAGTGCAAATAGTGGGTAAACAACAGGCACAAGAGCAAGATGTGTACAGGTCATACAATGCAAATAGTGCTGAAGCTGAGCGCAAGGTCAGTGACGCGAGCCAACTAATCTGAACTAGGATTGCATCTCAAATACAATTACAGGAAAAATAGAGTACCGCTATACCACCTAGGTAAGTGAGGAACAAGTACAAGACAGGAGTCAGATTCTCAATGTCAAAGTTACAAGGTCAAAGAGGCAGAGGTATCAGTCCAGGTAGACACTTTGCTGCTAGTCATGTGGCCTCATTTATTGGCAGTCAGGGCTCCTCTGGGTTAGTGTCATATCTGGGTAGCAGTCAGCCAGGTTTACCTGACAAACATGCAAGAGAGGGGAGAAGGCTACACTAAGCCCAGCTATGAGCTTATCACTCAACACTCTAATGGCATTGCCATTACACAGAGACACACACACACACACACACACACACACACACACCTAAGAGACTGTGCTGGCTCATGGCAGGAGAGGCCACTGTGCTGAGTGATGATTGGACGAGAACAGAGGATGAACTCAAATCAGCCAGCAACAGGTTTGCTTTCCCTTTCAGGGGTGAGATGCATTGAAACAGAGAGACATTAGACAATTACCCCAATAACATGTTATCACTGGTGTCACCACATAATGAGCCAAAAATGTTCACTTACAGAGGGGCTGTTGAGAGAAATAACACACCAGAGCTGATTCTACAAATGTCCTCGAAAGACACTATGCCTTTACAAGCAGAAGCTGCCCACAAGTGCTGATGTAGGGCCAGATACCTGGAGATTATATATAAACAGCCTAAGCTGGACAGCTGGGCAATTGCCTCTAAGGGCGTTGCCTCCAGTCCTATAGCCTCCCCGCCACTGGGGGGCAGAAGAAATGAACAATGCTCATAAACATGGAATAAACCATGTCTTAAATGCAGCACCCCCAAGTCCCATGACCTCTCCAGTCTCTCATTCTGAATTTCAGAAAGTTTTCACATCTTTCACATAACACTCATTCCATAGTTAGAAGTCTTAAGGCTTTTTCTCCTGCAATATTTCTTAATACTTTTTATTTATACTTTTAAGAATAGTTATGCTCAAGATTCAAGTGGTAGGTTGTTGTTTAGGTCTGGCTAACATACAAGTCACTCAATGTTGGTTGATGAGGAGAAACTTTCAGATGCACCTCACTAAAACAAGAAAAAAGGAGCAGAACTTACAGAAAACAATAATTTTAAATCAAGAAACAAAAGAACCAGCCTTCACACACGCACATCACACAACCAAACTCAGCAAACAAAAGTAAACCCTCCTCCAGCCACACACCTGAATTTATTGTACCCTTAATTAGGCAGGTGAGGCTCATTAACCAATAGCTGGTCAGTTACAATTAAACAATGACTTACACACAAACAAATGATTACAATCAAGCATTTAATGGTCTGAATGCAGCTGATGGAAAAGCTTGGTTATGGTGAAGTTAGAAAATGGAAAGAAAAGATCTTTTACAAACATTCAAATAATTAACAGTTAAAACAAAGCTCTGTGAGACAAGTGAAGGCTCTCTTTCACAGTGAACAGCTGTGAGGACAGACTACAGAATATCATCAGTTTGCTTATTTTTTGCAGTCCTATACTACTTTACTGCCTTAGCTTCTTCATCACGTATCTGAATCATGCATATTGTGGGAAAAGAGACAGTACTAGTGATGACAGGGAAACAGGAGCAGGATAACAAGGTCCCCATTAGTGCCAATGCAGAGTCACCTTGCTGGCATATCGGGTGTATCACAGTGGCAGCGTTAGCAAGCAGAGCACTGCAAAGCAGACAGGTGTCCATAAGCACAACTGCGCAACAGCAGTTGCAGCCAAATGCACTGTCAGGTTAGTCTTTTTTACCTGCTTGCTGTGCACAGTGACACAGTATGGAATCAATGTGCAGTAAAGCAGTATGAAGACTTGTCTTACACTTACACACAAAAACACCTGTGACGAAGAAACAGAACAGTTTCACTCTGGTATGTCCAGGCACAGCAGCACTTAGGAATTGTGTGAGATGAAGCCGAAACGTTGCTGGTTTAAGTCCTCGCCGAGGCACTGCTGCTGTACCCTGCTGCTGTACTTAACCCAGAAGTGCCTCAGTAAATATCCAGCTGTGTAAATGGATAAACATGTAAAAACTGTGACCTGTAAGTTGCTCTGGCTAAGCGCGTCTGCTGAATGACAATAATGTAAAGCAATATAATGATATGAAAACCAGTGTATTTCCCTCATCAGAACAACACACGCACAGGTAAAGCAGATCAGGTAAGACAGACCGACACCGCATCACCACCAGGCTGCCCTGGGCCCCTGAGCCCCCCCAGCCACCCCTCCCCCCCGGGCCACACACACAGTATGCAGGATTACAGCACCACACACTCTCACCAGGCCAGCGCTAACCCCTGCAACACTGTAGCACAGAGCAGGGACACGCCTGCCCGTGTTTCAGAGCTTACTCTGATTGCTATGCTGTGCACTCCTCAGTCCTCTCCCTCCCCATGTGCCTCTTGTCCGGGCTTCATAAGTTATTTATGATGATCGATAGAGCCTGACCCCTGCCTCATCCACCTCTCAGAGTGCAGGGGTAGGGCCTTCTCTGCAGCCAATCTGGGATAGAGCGCACTGAGCATGCTCTGCAGAGGCCTGGCCAATGAGCAGCTGTGTTCAATCCTATTACAGGACCACACGCAGGGCGGTTTACCCAATGTAACTTACACATATAAAAATACTGATAAAGGAATTTTAGCATAACAATTAATATATAATTTCAATATAAAATTATAAGATAAATCATGAAAAAACTTTTTTGATGGGGATTTTAACCAGCAATATTCATTTTACCAATAATTTAATGTTAATATTGAGGACCAGCAGTGTCTGAAATCTCCACCATGTGTTTGAAAGGACAATGCATGATGTCCTTAGTTCTTAAGATGTTAGACTAAAGCACTTAAGCAAGTGTTAGTTTGTTCATTTTCTTTCTGACACATCCTTATGGATTCAGCAGTCTACACAAGAAGTGAGGATGTAATTTGAAATTGTAACAGCTGCCTAATTTTTCCATTGAAAGTAAAGAGGGAAGTGCTTGTGACTGAGGGTCAGCTGAGATGTCTGCTCACTCATGCCTTTATAAAGGTGCATTGGCCTCTAAGTTTCTTCGCACAGTTTATACTGCTGAGTAAATCCTGCATAAATGATATGTTAACATGAGGGAGAACTTCAGTTAACTCAGGGGCAGGAGATGTGATTAGTTCAGCATAGTGCTGTAATGACCATGGCTGTAGAAACAGAGGATCTGCTATTCCCTTCCTCTCCCTGATCACTCTCTGATACCAAATCATATCTGAAACAGTTTCATGGGAACAATTCAGAAAAAACATCTTCGTCTGATATGTGTCACTGCCTAATTACTTCAGGGAACGATTCCATCACAAGCCCTACATTGTAATTAAGTGTGTCATACTCTCGTTAGGTATTCCTTGCAATTATGCTTTTCAACCACAAGAGGGCGAAAGTTATCCACCATCCCACTGTGTTACGTTACATTACATTGTTATTTACCAGATGCTCATATCCAGAGCGACTTACATAAGTCACAATAGTGTTGACACACTAAAATATGTTTTCTTTGGCCGTGAGTTATATCATTCAAAAGATTTTGTAGACAATTTGTTCAATAAATCATGAAATATATATTTACAGTGGATCGTGTGATAAAACGTCTCACAGTAGTGTTCTTTAAATTTGACCCCATTTAATGGCATATCCTAAGATGAGTATAGACAGTTATAGACAGTTATGTTATATTATATATTAGACATTAGGTGATGTTATGATCTTCTATAAACTGCGGAAATTAAGCACAAATGGGGAGTCCTCTGAGGAGTGCTTTGCAGTGTTGGAAGAACTGATTGTTGGCCAGAAGAGGGCGCTTTTCTTTGCTGAACAAACAAAACTCAGTTCCCTGGGACAGCAAAGGAAGTGTGCTGTCTTTCAGACCACACATTAAACCAGTGTAATGACCCTCTGAAGTGGCTGAAAATAGAGATTGTAAACTGGTAGACTGACATCTGGACACAGTTGTTCTGGACTGCATCCCAGAGGTCACGTGGTTATGGATTTTTGTCACTCATTGGCTTGTGCTCACCATAGCGTTAAGCATATGAAATGAACACATTGGGTGTTGAATATTTATTACATCCAGATGCCACTGTACACCTTTATCATTAATTCTGACACATGCAATATGCCCTCTGAGATTAATGTGTTCTTACAAATGCTTTCATTGTTCTTTGCTCTCTGTAAGCCACCGCTCATCCGGTAAAACTACAAGAGCTCAAGATCCATCAGGGGATCATTCTGCTGTCACGCCTGGAGGACTTCACCTTTCTGTCAGTGCCTAATACATCCAGCAGGGGGCAGTGTTGTCTGAGTTTAGTCGAGGAGGTTTCTCCAAGGATCCACATCCAGGGCTTTATCACTCTCCATGGGGCTCCTTTCTTTAACTGTCCAGGTACACTGGGATCTGGCCAAACTAATAAGGCTGTTTTCATCCGTAGCCAGCTGTACGTGAGGTGGCATTGAGAGGGGTTCACTCCAGGTACAGATGCCTGCATAGGGCTCGAAGTGGCTAGGGCATGCTTACAGTACCTTTGGGGGAAGAAGGTGTGCTGATAGGAAATATGATGGATGAGAGGGTAGTCAGGCATGATGGCATATAAAGTTTATTGTCCCAGTTATGGATTTTTTTTTTGGTATGGAGATCTGAAGGGGTCAGTGAACACATCCCGTCATTATGGCCATTGATTGCTGTGCAGGAGAAGGAGGAGAGCTCCAGACTTGTGACCGTGTTAGGGTATAACTACACCACAAGATAACTTTATGGAAATGCTGTCTGATTTTTGCACAGATCCATGACCGCACTGTCTGAGCTACCAATCAGTAGCTGAATATGGCTGATGCTTCCATTACATCACATTATAATGTAAAAATTATAAATTATATCTAATTTAGCAGACATTCTTACCCAGAGCAACATACATACAGTAGGCTACAATTTGATCGATTTATTCAGCTGGATATTTACTGAGGTAAATGCTGATGAAGTACTTTGCCCAAGAGCGCAACAGCAGTGTCCTGGCGGGGAATCGAACCAGCAACCTTTTGGTTATGACTCTTGCTCCTCACCTCTATGCCACACTGCTGTCCCAGACAGGCCATTAGTCAGAAACGTCTGCGAACCTGACAGGACGGGGTGCATGTGTGTACGGCGCGGGAGCATCGGCAGACAGAGGGAGGGTTGGTCCCCCTCGCTGCGTGTCTCAGCACTCTGCGTTTGAAACGCTGGCTTCCTCACTTCACTGGAAATGTCAGCATGGAGTGCCACATCTGATAGCTGCCCATCAAAGTGCCCGACTGCAGGCTGACATTTTAGAGAAACGCGTTTCTCATGCTGGACAGAGGGTCACGTGGTGGTGGTGGGGGGGGGGGAGGGTGGAGGATTAACCCCTCACTGGGCCATGGCTCATAGTGGTAATTCCCCCTAACCTCATGCAAAGGAGAGGCAACACTGGCAAGACCTGTAGAAACAGTGCCATCTAGTGGTCAGGGCAGGTAGACTGACCTCGCATCCTAATTCTGCATGTGTTGTATGTGCAATGGTTTTACATTCTGCATCTAATTCATGCTGGGAAAGACTACAAACATATTTCCATGTTCCTTGTTTCCATTGCTCAGAATGTCAGAGACTGAAACTTAAATGAAAGAAAAGTAGGACATGCATTTTATAAATTAGTCATACTATTTGCTCTAGGCTGAGCCTACTCGGGTAATGAATTTGAATTCCATGGGAGACACGTTGGAACAATTAAATTATTGCTCAGAGACTTGATGCCAGATATTAGATCTGACATTGTTCTTCAGAGTAAAACAAACGCAGCTACTTTTTTCCATTGTCAATTTACATAAAATAAAACAGGAGTTTGTACTGCAGTACCTTTTGAAAATACACATGCCAGTACACGCTATTTTAAAATCTGACATGCAAACCCCATTGAAATTATTCAGATGAGATTCTGCTGTAACCCATGATGCAGCATGCAGTCCTGTTTTGTGCCAAACTCTCACCCTGCTGCAGTTCATCCAGAGAGCAGTCTGAAAGTTTGTTTGCCCCCTCTGGTGGTAATTAAAAGATGACTTGAGTGATGGTGACAGGGAGGGACACTGAGTGCAGTAATTCTCCAGATTCCTGATGAGGAATCTGGGATCCTTATGACATCATCATTATATAAGATTTAATAAGAACACACTGTTACTTCATAAATTCAAAGCAAGACTACTGTTGAGCTTAGTTTAGTTTAGTAGTCATCAAATGTAAGCAAATAACAAGATCTCCAAATCGGTTATTACACATATAGCTCATACATTACATTACATTACATCACATTCATTTAGCAGATATTCTTATCCGGAGTGACTTCCAGCATGAAAGAACAGAAGTGTATCCATTCAAGTTGAATAAGGACCAGTGTCAGACCAGGCTAATAACACTCCCAGACCAGTGAATGGGAGCATAACACGACTCAAGCCCTAGCACAATTTAATTTGTGCAGTCTGACTAGACAAGGGAAGCCAAGTATACTACCATACGTCACATCATCACTGTGTATGGAATCATCATTAATGTACAGAAATAAGATTAACATGCATTTTTTTAAAACCCTCTGTGTGCAAATACATAAAGAAAATGGCGGTCTGCTGGGAGTAGTAAGGATGGAGACCGAGTCTGAGTCAGGAGGAGTTCTGGAGCCGAATCCTCTTCCTCCAGCCACACCCATCTCTGCTGGAGTGAAGAAGGAGACAGCAGTCACACACACACACACACACACCTCGTGCTCCCCCCTCCCTCTCCCGTCTATCTCCTGACCGAGCTGTAATATTTTGGCTGACCCAGCGGGCGTCTGGCTGCTGTTTCGGCCACATTTGTCTAATTCCCCTCTGTCGCCGCTGAAAAGGTCACATAAGGCTTTGGCTCGGATTGGACCCCCCTGTCATCCTGCAAGTCATATGGGCTGCTTGGCAGACGCCCTTATCCAGTGAAACTTACATAGTTTAGATTTTATCCATTTATACAGCTGGATATTGTACTGAAGTTACTTAGATTAAGCATCTTACTCAGGGGTTCATCAGCAGTGCCTGTCTGGGAGTATAACCCCTCGGTTACCAGCCCTGCTCCTTATCATTAGAGCTATGATGCTGTTGCGTTAATGTCAGGTTCAGTCCATCAAGTCAATCAAGTCTATCAGGTATACATCAGCTGTGCCTACCTCGGGTTTGAACCTGAAATCCAATCTGGCAAGGTCATTAAGACATGAAGGGAGGTAATTCAGTTACTTACTGCTGGGGTGTGAGATGATGCTCCTCTGTACTCAATATACAGTGGTGTGGGTGGGCTGTGACCAAGGAAAGCAGAGAATCTGCTGTCATGTGACAAAAATCCTGAATCTGCTTTGGATTATCGAGCAAGACCGTTTAAATAATGATCAATCACTATCAGTCAATTCCTCCCTCCAATGCGGTGAGTGTGGTTAGTCTGCCGCAGGTCACATGAACTTTACTTAAAGAAAAGAAAGGTTGAGAGTTCTTACCTCGTTCCCTCATCTCTCTGTTACAATTAAAATTATTAAGTGGGAAGTTTACAAAGGCAATTCTGTCACATTAGACTCAATAAAGTTAAAAGGGAAGTGCTGCGAACGGATGATCGAGCTTTTAAATCGTGAGAAAAGAAACATTACTGTCATTTCATGCGCTCTCCGCGTCCCCAGTTCGCTGCTCGCTGACCGCCTCCGTCAGAATAACAAACACATTAAGACAGATTGCCCTGATTGCTCTCGCTCCTCCGGGCTTCCAGTAAGCAGTTTCTGGGTGACTGTTGTTTACAGGCTGATATTGCTGGACTTCCCCAATCTCATCGCTAATAGCTTCAGTCTTGCCCCTTCAGCTCGTCCCGGCGCCTCTGTGTCAAGTTTCACATCGTCAACATTATTTCAGACCAGAACACTGTGATTAATTCTGCACACACACACACACACACACACACACACACACACACACACACACACACACACACACACACACACACACACACACACACACACACACACAATTCTGCACACACAAACCTTCATTAAGGCTTTATTGCCCATAAAATATTTACAAATGGCTAAGAAATTAGTCGATATTAATTTAATATAGCTTTAACACGTTTCAAACTGTAGACTACATTTACATTTATTCATTTGGCAGACTATGCAGATGAATTTATTATTTATAAATTCATTCCAAAGTGAAGTAGCTTGCTGATGGTACCATGCTCAAGGTTTTGACAGCCAAGATATTTTAAAAGTTTCAAACTAACTTGCTTTAAATGTATGTTACAGAGGGCTAAAGACAAATAAAAAACACTGTCGTAATGATATTGCAGACAGTTTATTGCATATTAATTCCTTACAGATCCATGTAAGCTACAAGAAACATCACAATATCATTCGTGAAGTTGCGCTTAAACTGCGGCAATTGTCGACGTCACAGATATATGATTATATTAAATTAAATAAATTCATATAACAGTGTTTATAGTTTGAAAAATAACTTGGAAACGTGATTCAAAATCACGATGATGGGAAATAATACTTGGTGGAGTTGAAATTCTAAGTGCCATGCTGCTTGTTACCACGAGACGGCACTGTTGCTACGGTTTGTTTGTGCACATCGGCATCGTTCCCAGGTGGTACACTGTCAGTGCAAAAAGAATGATGGTATTATTTCAGTTTTCTATATGGTTATCTGAATTGCTCCATTCATTTGGCTTAATAAGACTGTATTACTCACTCTTCATGATTTCTCTTGAGAATAGAGGTACTATAAAACTTTTACAGTATTTTTTTTATGATGGTGTTGAAATTATGTCAAGGACCCCTCTCTTTTCTTACACACAAAGCTTGCCATCGTAACTCCTATTTCTTCAACATTCAGAAAAGCCCATGCAAAGCACTGCACTTTTAACATCAGGTTTGTCACATTTCCCTTCACTTTCGCAGGTGGCTGAATTTTCAAAAACATGACCGTTTGATTAAATTAAACACAGACGCGAGAGCTGTTTGCTTGTCAGTTACAGCGTGCATTATACGGCAAATTGGAGATGAGCTTGACTGTGATGCAAGCCCTAAATTATACCTTGTCAGAGTAGATCAAGGTTGCCTGCACTCCAGGCTGCGCAGTGATTATTTTATTAACTCTTGTTGAGTTTGCTGTGATGAGCGACTTTGTGGGACTGAGGGTCAGTGAATCCCGTACCCCTGGTGCGGGTGAGCAGAATGCCTCAAAGAGGCCCTAACGAGGGGCAGGCCCACACCCTAATCAGAACTGTGACGGTCACAATCGGGGCTTTTTGTCGGTGCACCAGGGCAGGTGTGGGGGCGGATTTGGCTGCTCCCCTGTTTTTTGGGGTGCCCCGCCCCGTCCCTCCCAGGGTTGCTCTGAGGTCTGTTTTCTACTCCCCTGACGAGCGAGACTGACCCCCCCTCTGAGATCCTGTCACTGCTCCCCTGATCGATGGCTGCTTCTCTGCCAGGCGGTGACAAATAGCGCACTGGCTCCTGTCTCCCTTCCATGCCTATGTGCCTGTGTGTGTGTGTGTGTGTGAGAGTGTGTGTGTTTGTGTGAGAGTGTGTGTGTGTTTGTGTGAGAGTGTGTGTTTGTGTGTGTGTGCGTGCATGTGTGTTTGTGTGAGAGTGTGTGTGTGTGTGTGTGCGTGTGCGTGTGTGTTTCTGTGAGAGTGTGTATGTTTGTGTGAGAGTGTGTGTATGCATCTGGGTGTCTGTGTGAGTGAGAATCTCAGCCTGTGTGTTTGTGTGTATGTGTCTGGGTATGCTTGTGTATGTCTGTGTGAGCAGACTATGTGTGTGTGGGTGCGTGGGTGCATGTGTACTTGTGTGTGTGTAAGTGAGTATGTAGGTGACTGCATGTGAGTGTGTGTGTAGGCAAATGAGTGTGTGTCTCTGTGAGTGTGTGTGTAGGTGACTGCACATGAGTGTGTGTGTAGGTATCTGTGTGTGAGTGTGTGTGTAGGTGACTGTGTGTGAGTATGTGTGTGTGGGTGTGAGTGTGTGTGTGTGCTGTGTGTGAGCGTGCGTGTGTAGGTCACTGTGTGTGAGTGTGTGTGTAGGTCACTGTGTGTGAGTGTGTGTGTAGGTGACTGCGTGTGAGTGTGTGTAGGTCACTGTGTGTGAGTGTGTGTGTAGGTGATTGTGTGTGAGTGTGTGTGTGTAGGTGACTGTGTGTGAGTGTGTGTGTAGGTGACTGTGTGTGAGTGTGTGTGTAAGTCACTGTGTGTGAGTGTGTATATAGGTGACTGTGTGTGAGTGTGTGTGTAGGTGACTGTGTGTGAGTGTGTGTGTAGGTGAGTGAGTGCATGTCTGGGGTAAGGGGGCGTTTCCTCCATTTCGGTGAAGCAGACCCTGCCCTTGGGTGACCTGCTGTCAGAGGGGTGCAGCTTTGCCCCTCAGCCCCTGACAGGAGGGCGGACCCGGGCGCCTCTCCGCGGCTCCGGGCAGGAGCGGCCAGATGGCCTCCCAGAGTAAAATACGAGCCTGTGACACCCGTCTGAACAGGGGCGGTCACAGGCCGGCATGCTGGAAAAGGCCTCTTCCATTAAAAAGCTAACCTCACAGATGCAGAGCCAGACACAGCCAGAGGACCACAACAGGGCGAGTGTGGGCATCACGACTGAGCTGAGGCTACACTGCTGATTTAAACCTTATTTCTATTTTCTATTTATTTGAACATTTTCTACCTTTTCTGCACCTAAAATCACCTGCATCTTTTGATGTTTATAGGTACACCTGCAAACAGTATATCTTTGTTGTTATGTCTTACGAAAAAATAGCACTATGAGACAGTATAAATCACAAACTGTCTGGGCTTCAAGTACAGGGAGACAAACCAGAGTTTCAGTATTGAAAAACTTTCATCAAACAAACTGCCACCTGCTCATTATAATACAAGTGTTGATATGAAATGTTTTCTTTGTAACAATGAAGAACTATTGCATTCACAGACCTGCTTGGTTATTTGTCTGGAGAAAAGCTCTCCAACTGACACATGGAGATACCCAAGACTTGCAATAAGGGAAGCTGTGGTGGTTCCCACAATGACATTTTTGAACCAGGAAATAGTATGTTCAATTAGCATGCCCATGGAAGATTGAACCTTTAACCACAGACATTCTATATATTGACCAGATATTTAGCTGTGTGTGCTTCAAACTGAAAGCTGGTCCAAAACAGAACATGCATAGTGCGCACAGCAATACAGACAGCACAGGAACATACTGTTATCAACCTCTACAAAAAAGCAGAGAGGATGGAGGGTACACAGCAGCTGAATATCTGGTTATAATATATCTGTGACTTAATCTTTTTCTGCCCTTAGACATCCTGGTGAATAGCTTATCCACAAGCCATAGGTTCTTTGCTGTGCGTGATTGTGCATTCAGGAATCAGATGAAAGGAGAGCGATGTTTTGCGTGCATTCCATCCCTTTATGCTTCTCTCTTCTCTGATTCAAATCACTTCTTCAGAGCCGTGTTGTATAAGAGGCCGCTGTAATCACGCCTAATCAAGCTTTTATATGTAAACAGTCTCCGGCCCACACGGCCTCCGCCGCGGCCCTTTCTGCTCAGAATGAGGAGCCTCCATCGGAGGAGAGGAGTCAGGGAGGCTTTGTGAATCAGCTGATGACCAAGTGAAGCATGAAAGAGGCAGTTCTCTGCCTCTGCTCCCTGGAGTCAGAGCGAGAGAAAGAGCGGAGAGCTGTCCATCACAGCCAGCGCAAAACTGTTACTGTTATCATCATTACTGTCAGTAAAGGCAGTATTTCAATCTGTTTTTTACCAGACACCCCAATCCGGGGTAATGTAGGCAGAATTAGCATGTGCAAGTGTAGAGAACGGTAACTAAAACTATAAACAGCTACACAGACAATTTAAATCCAAACCAATCACTGGTTGGTACAAGGTTGAGCTTCGGTGGTACAGCTCAGACGTATCCTCCTAGCTGCAGAGTTTAAGGACGGATCCTGAATCAGCAGGCGGAGACCTAGCTTCAGCGAGAGGTGCAAGACTCTCCTGTTGGGATGGTAGCAGGTCATCCACGCCAGTCCTGACAAGACCTATGCGGCATTCACATCAGTGGGCAATTTCCGCTAGGTTAAGAAAAACGACACCCAGTCGAGTTCCATTATATTCACCGCTGCTGTGTAACTCGCTATCACCTCCCAAGCCTCCCCCTTCTGCGTGATTGCCCAACCCAACGCCATATCTGCACTATTCTTTGTTGGATTTTATTAGCAGCGGGAAAATGAGGCTTCCTGAACATCATAATGGGTGGATTTACAGTACCCCACGCTGTCAATCACTGACTTCTTCTATAGCGATAAAATATGATTGGTTTGATTGGTTTGATTCACACATGATGGCTCCACCTTTTTAGACCATTACTCCCATTTATACTCTGTCAGAGAAGGAACCCATGACATCAACTGCTGGCCCTGCTCCCAAACAGTATGTCACATGTGATACAGACATGCAAAAACGGCAGCAATAACTGACTGATTAACTGTCACAGAGGACCTCTTTGGTTGGAAGGTTAATGTGGAAGGCCTGTGAGGTGAGAATCACCACTGTGCAGCCAGTAGTACAGGTGTGCGTGGCACAGGTAGACGGGCAGGGAAATTGAGGGGGTTTGGAGGTGTGTAAATTTGTAGATGCTCTCGTCCAGAATGACTTAAGTGCATATTATTATTAATATATTATAACAGGGTCATAAAAAACAACACAAGCATAGAAAACATCATTAACACATTTGAACAAAAGTGTCATGACGTAAGAGAGTGCTAATGTTACAACAAACACAGTCCCGCGTGAGACAGAGAGACCTGATAAAAATAAAATGCTACAACACTCAGGAGAAGGTGAGCAACACAGTAAATAACTAACGGGTCAGCGTGAGAGGAAAAGCATCTCCAGAGAGAGCAGGACAGAGCAGAAGGCCGGTCCCGTCACCGAGGGGAACAGGTGGGCAGAAACAGGTGGGGCGGGTGTCTCAGGTGCTGGACCGGGAGAATCGATAGGTGGGGGTCAGTGCCCCGGACTTCTGGGAGAAGGTTAACGAGGTGCCGAGCGGAGCCGCCAGAGGTCCCGAGCGGTCCAGGAGAGGAGTGTGAGCTTTTCCACAGGGCAGGTGAGGTCCTTGACCCGCCGAAGGTTTCGGCGAGTGATTTATGCGGCGCTGATCAGGCGGAGCTTGAAACATGACTGCTGTACAGAGCGGCGACGCACCCGGGATTACCAGCCAATTGCTAACGCGTGGCCGTGAAGCTCGGCCACACCTACCCCTGCGGCAGTCGCCAGGAGATATTGATTTTAATGCATTTCCAGAGCACGATTACTGTACTGTGGGGGTTATTGCTTCTGTTATTTTAAAGATGAGGACAGTAGATATGGCCCAAATGCCTGAGCTCAGCGAAATGAATGTGACTCTGAGAACTCAGCTGCTCTCCCTGAGAGTCCAGGCGAACACCCTTAGATGATTTGTGTCCAGAGGATTCGCTTTTGTCAGCATCTGTGGTGATTTTCTGTCGGTCGTTAGTATTTTCCTCATAGAATGTATACAGAGCTCACAGGACAAAAGCCTCTTTGCTTGGTTAATTAACGCTGATTATTACTGGCTGCAAGCTTTAAGCCTTGGTATTGTAAGTGTGGCAGTGGCAATGATGCGGTAATTGCTTTATTGATTTACTTTGCTGCTCTGATTTATTCTGAGTTATTTTTACAACAGCTATTAGTTGATGTTGTGTCAAACATTAAAAAGCTTTGACCTTTTCAGTTTTTACTATGCTCAGTGCAACAGCAGCCAGTACAGGCTAAATGAATCATTATGCACTGCAAAGTGGCAGGATGGGAGAAGTTGTTTCTGAGGCAGGTTTTATTGGCTGCTGCGAGAACCTTGAGGCCAGGCCTGACTAGGCCTCTCGAAAGCCTGGGATCTGATCTGAAATCAGCCCTACATCAGGGGCTGCAGTGTGGCAGGGAGCAGGAAACTTAGCTGGTGTAACACTTACAAAAATATTACTTTTTGTAACATTTACATATTCGAGCAATTGTACCAGCTCCTGAGCATGTAACACCCCTGCTCATTTCTATATATATATTTTTAAAATAATTTTATTGTAAGTACACAGGACACAGATGGTATTTCATCAGTAATAGCTTAGCAAAAGCAAAAATAAATAAATTATAAACAGAACGCGAATAGAGAGAGATTTTACACCCACACACTGTAGCTATATATATATATCTTGGCTAGAAATGCTGTCTGGTCATCCCACACATGAAAAACGTGCATATATATATATCAATAGTAATGTTTTGGACTCAAACAATATGGCCATTATGAACAGTTCATTCTGTACAGTAGTCTAAAAACACATAGTACTCTGCATGATATTGCTGAAGTGATTGAAGTCTAGCCTGTGAAAAAAGTAATGTCCACTATTACTGTTGCTGGTGTTAAAATGTATCATTTACACACAGAAACAATTCCATTCCTTCATCCTGCAGGAATATGCTATACATGTCTGAAAACCAGGGGAATGTCAGGTTCAACAGGAAAAGAAACTAGGGACTTTTTAACTCTCATCAAGAGCATTTCTGGGGTCCGCAATAGGTTTAGAAAACGATAAGGGAAAAGCGAATAGAAATATTCCCCCTTTCCTCGCCGGAACCGTTTGAGACAGAGATGCAATGGCTGTGAAAGGCTTTTGGAAACAAAGTGCTTAACTCAGCCCGCGAGAGCGAGACAAATCGCAAACCACAAATACTGAATACATTTGCAGTTGAGAGCGTGGCCTCGGTGGACCCTTAACCACCACTACAGAAGCGGAATGTTAAACCGGGCCGATTCAGAACCGCCAGCGTACACCGTCACCCCGAGGCCGCACAACGAGACGGTAATCTCCCGTGTTTTTTTCCCCCGTGCTTCTGTCTGCACTTATCTGAGCAGCCACCTGTTAGGATTAACAATGGAGGAAACCAATCTCTGAGAAAAGGACAGAGCCGGCCCAGGCACTTATCACCCTATTCAAATCTATATGCCTTTAATACCGTAAAGCACAGACACGGTCATACCGTGACAAAACGTCTCGCTCCTGAGTGCTATTTTTTTTCTTTTTGTGAAATGTGACTTAGTTTGTAAACCTGGCTTCCTGGGGGAAAGGAAAAATGCTTTCAGATAACAAGCTCCGTTTCAAATAATTGATTGTCTTGCTGGTGTAATGGGCCAAATTAATTTTTAAGTGTTTTTGAAATTAACGTCTCATTCATAATGCTGTCACGTCATCTTTCGTGTTAAAGTCATGCCAACTTAATCATGCAATTATGCCGATCTGAGATGGCTTTGTGAAGGCAAGATTCATATTTGCACTAGAGCAAGGCTTTCGGCAATATTATCTTACATTAGAAGTTGTGATATTATTTGCCTAGTACATGTATGCTGCCATAGAGGCTCTTCTGACCAGGTAAGCAATGAGCCAATCACATATGTGCTAAATGCACAGAATGATAATAATCATAATATATTACATCATTGACATTTAGCAGACATTCTTATCCAGAGCAACTTACATAGGTATCAGTTTTACATATTATCCATTTATACAGCTGGACATTTACCGAGGCAATTGTGGGTTAAGTACCTTAGCCAAGGGTACAACGACAGTGGCCCAGCCGGGAATCAAACCAGCAACCTTATAAGCCTTGATCCTTACCACTATGCTACACTGCCTCACTAAAGTAATAGTACTATGTCCACTTTTTGCTACTTTTGGTTGTATCACACAATTTGGAGACATGTCCACTCAGGTCCAGTCTAGGCAGGTTCTGTCACACAGCCCTGATCCAGGATCAGCTAACTCCAATAAAATTCTTACCCCAACCAAAAGAGCTGAAGCTGTGATGTAGCATCCATTTCATGCAGATGTGCAGAGTATATGTTGTACATACATGTAAGTGTCTGTAGCTGTATATGAAGTTTTGTGTGGTCTAAATAAACTTACAGGCTTTTGCACATTGTTTAGTTTCACCTGATTAAATACGAGGGTGAGGAAAAATGTCCTTACCAACACTCCAAGAGGAGCCCCCAGTTGAAAATGACCTCTGATTTCTGACATTTTTTCTGTTCTTTTTAAAACATTTAAAAAGTAATATTTTAGACAAGCAGGACAGATGTTATATTTGCTATATACGGGTCCACTGGTCAATGAGGGACAGATGTTGAATTCATTAGCAAGTAGGTGCTGGGCAAAAAAGAAGACAAGTAAAGAGAAATAACACAACACCCACACACTGCACTTGCTCCCAAACTCTCCCAGGAGGGGGGAACTTGGGTAAAACCATGTTTGTACTGGTATTACGGGTTGGGTACAGGTACTGTGTATCATTAACACTACCACAATCTCACCACAATATTCTTTGCTATATACGGGTCCACTGGTCAATGAGAGCTTCTTTTATGCACCGTTTCCCCCTGGCGCGTTTTACCTTGTCTGACTGACCTGCTTCCCTAATCCGCTGCCTAGGTGGGTGGAACTGCAGAGTCCTCATCATCGCGGTACATCATTTATGTGCGTAGCAAACGCCCTCATTCAGAACGACTTACACGCCTTACACAGACTCAATCTCTGCAGCTGCGTATTTACCGAGGCAGTTCGTGTGAAGCAACCAGCTCAAGGGCACCGCGACGGCACTCCGTCTGGGAATCGAACCTGCAGCGTTTGGATCGTGGACTCTGCGCCTTACTGCCCGGCATATCAGGGCACTTTCACACTCTTTTTGTGTTTGTTTTAAAGAGATGTGCCAGCTACTCTGGGCCAACGTGACCCCAGTGACAGCACAAGCAGGAACGGAGTGTTGGTGGGCCGGGACCGAAAGATAAGAGACAGAAATCTGTATCGAGCATCCCGGCTCTGAGGAAGAGGGGTCAGATAAGAGATTAGACTAAGACGCAAAGAGGCAATGATACAGCTTGTGTGAAAAGGCTTACCTAACAGCATGAAAAATATGCCAATTGGATTGAAGCTTACCGTTTCGACAGCTCCGCAGAAAATGATGCTGTTCAGCGATCAATAAGAGTATTAGCTCTGATGCAGCCATTTTTGTTATATTTTTGGAATCCTTCCAGTTGCGTGGATATCAATATGAAGGTGAACTCAGTTCATAGTCCCTAACTCTGTGTCTCACTCTCCTTAATGTCACTTTTGCTAAAAACATTGCCATGTTTGATTAGTTTGTTGACCTTAGCCTTCTAATAAGCGCATTACAGAGAGAGCATTCACTCATCTATTTGGCTGGGTACATGGACATTAGACACGGCCTGTGTATGTGTGGGGAACTGCTGCTCATGGCCCTCGGTCTCTGGCCCCACCCAGCCATGCCCGATATAGAAAAGTTCCCTGTAGTAGTTCATACTTTTATCCACCAAATGATCCTTCTTTTAAATGTTGCAGCAGTTACTCATTCGACTAATATTTGCCCCACTTTTTCAAACATTGTCTCTAGGTGTACTTTCAGCAAAGGCACAAAGCCATTTGACTTGAAAGCCTCATGGTTGCATGCGACCCCTTGCCCCTTTCTTTTCAAAGCAAGAATGCTCAGATCTGGCTCAAAGACAGAAAAGACATACACTTTTTCTTTTGTGCTGTGAATATATCTGTATCAAAGAAGAAGTGCTTTAATTATTTTTCCCCCTATTAGAACCATGTCTGAATAGTGAATAGAGTGGCTAATGGTAATCGTGTGAAGAATAGTGTGGACTTTTAAGCAAGTCATTTGAAAAAAATAGTGTCTGTAAGATAGTAAGTAACAATGTCTAGTATTTGAGTAAGTTTGATTATGCTAAGTAAATAACAAGGGGAAATTGCATAGAACAATACCCAGCAAACATCATGTACATCGCTGTACAATTAGGTTATTATTACAATAAAGGGTGCTTTGTCATTTTCCCTCATCTTCCAATAATATCCCAACCCAGCTGATGCTCAAGGACATTAAGAAGAATATCATTTCTGTTTTATTTTTGACAAAAAAGTATTATCCCTCATTAACACCTTCCACATTCATCTCCTCATTGTGTATCTCCAAATTTGGTTTCACACTCTCCCGCTGAAAGGGCTATTGATTACTCCTCACCTGCTCCCCATTGCAGTAATGGAGGTTCATTTAGGATGTTGCACTGAGACCAGATTTCAGCCCTAAATCAGCTGTCTCCCTCTCCTCTCGGGCAGATCAGTCAGGCCCCCCCGACCCCCGCACCCACACCCGCACCCCTGTTTTTCTCTGTTCCGCCGGGTTCTGGGTGTGCGCATTCATTACTGAGACACTGCAGATGACGGCACCGAGCCGTCTGCAAGGTCACCCCTGTGTTTTGCATGGTCCTCCTCTGCCCGGCTCAGCCGTTTGCACAGCCCTTCCCTTCCTCAAGGATACGGAGAGTGATTACCCGGAATAATCTTACCGGCCTCTGATGTATGGTGACAATTTAGCCCCAGCGGTCGCAGTAATGAAGGCTGAACCCTCTGCCCCTGTGACATCACACACACAACAGGCCGCGGGAACGCCGTCAGGAAGCGTAACGGTGGGGTCTCAGACGGACGGCGTTCAGACCGGCCGCTGCTTATCCCCGCGGTTATCGCCCGGTTCTCTCTGCATGGCAGGAGCAGCAGTTGCCCCTGTGAACAGATTGCCACCTGGAAATTAAAACGGTAATATCATATTGGAATAATTACAGGCAGATTGTTGCCGACACGTGGGTAGATGCGATTAGGATAATGAAAAATAATGGATGTGCAGCAAAGAGCAGCTGCGTATGGATTCTGCGATAAATAAATAAATAAATAAAGGGTTTTGTCAAAGCCCTCGAGGTGTGTTACCGTGAGGAGAGCACACGGCTCTGTCATCTGTTGCTTATCTGGCCTTTCTGCGGTATTGAATCCAAATGACATGCAGTCTGCCGTGCGATGCAGAGAGAGAGAGGTCTATAAATAAGACCTAGGAGTCCTTGAGTCCAACTGAAGGTGCTTCTCTTTGGGGAGGGGGGGTTGGGGGCAGGAGGCAAACGGTTAAAGTCTTTTGTACCTGTGACTCGGGGGGGGGGGTTGGTCGGGGTGGGGGGATACCATAGCTCTTTCCTGACAGCTAATCAGCAGCCGCAGAAATGAAGACATCTTCCTCGTCGCCGAAGACATGACATTATTAAATCATCATTAGTTAAGAGAGGAACAAAAAGGAGGGCACCCCCCCTTTTTACACACGCATTTCGGAAGCCCCGGAGACAAAGTGCGGGGGGGGTTTGGGGGGGTGGGGGGGACGCCCCAGTTGGACCGACGGCCTCGTGCAGGGAAAGCAGCCTCGCTTTGTCAGGGACCCACTGATAAGGAGCTGCAGCACAAAGCGCAGACGAAACGGGCCGGCCCGCCCTCGGAGACGGCCCCATTGTGCTGTCACAAAGGGAGAAACGCGCTTCACCACAAAGACACGGCGAGGGGGTCGGCCTCAGAACGCGTTTGGGGGGGGGGGCTGCATCTGTCAATGAGGGGAAAAAAATAAAACAGCTGTTTGTGCAGAACCCATGCAAACATCACAAAACAATAGTAGAAAAAGAGACTTTTATCATATTCTGGGCACATAATTGAAAGTACATTTTCTGGAGAATGAGATCTTCATTAGAGTGTTGAATGAACTGTGTTGTCAGACAGAGCTACCAGCCAACAGACTGTAGCAATGGAGCAATACTCCCAGAAAATATGGTCTAGTGTGTTCAAAATGTACTCTCATAACAAGCTAGTACATTTTTCGTGCATCACATTTTCCAAGAATTAAACAGTACTTGTCTTACTTTGTTTCTAACAGTGTAATTGTACTTCAGTCAGTAATAACAGTGATATGACCATAATGAGCACACACAAAGGGGGTAAACAGTTATTCATTTATGATTTGCCAGTTAATTACTTGATGAGGATGATGTTAAATGGGTTTTTATCGTATAAGTGTAGTTATTTTTAGCATTGGGAACAAATCGCTATTTGTGCTGTATGCAAGAACAGTCCAACACAGAACAATATTTATGGATTGTCCTGTTGGTGGGAATCTCTACAATCTCCTACAAATCGAGAAACAAACAATGTTTAAACGCGATGACACAGCTAACTGTGCCAAAACTGTGGATGGTGTCCATCAGAGATTGGAGAGCCCGGGAAAGATTACCCAAAAATTGCCTGTGTTGCTGGGGTGGCAGGTGGGGTCGGGGCACCCCTCTTGCAAACGAAATGAAGTGCACCCATTTTTAAAGCAGCGGGAGGTGTCTACTGGCACTGGTGGGACAATTTACGTCAACAGTGTCTCTGTTCCCTGTTGCTTCCCACCCCTCCATTACAAGAGAGAGCTCTTTTCCCTCTCACAGCGCAGAGAAGGCAGTGAAATCAGCCACAACTAAACCTGATTTTCAGCTGCCCCCAGAACACTTGCGTCTCATTTCCTGTTGTTAACAAGGAATTGACTTTTTCTTTTCTTTTCTTTCGTTAACCCTCCTAGTGGAACTGTCTTGTTACTCTATGAAAAGCAGCGTTTAGCGATGTTTAGCGTTTAGCGATGTTAGCTGTACATCATTCCGGCGCTGACGCGAGCGGCTGCCTATCCAGTAGCTCTGTCCGTGTAGCGTGTTCGTTTAACTTTTTTTCTACTTTAGTTTCACTTTTAACTTCAGAATTTCCCTCGGGATTAATAAAGTATCTATCTATCTATCTATCTATCTATCTATCTATCTATCTGTTTGTATTGTTTGGAGAGGACATGGACACAGTGCACGTCGGTTTGTGTCCCTGAGTCCTGAAAGCTAATAAGCTGAGCTTGGGAGTGAAAAGCAACATAATGCTCTTCAGTTATTAGTTGGTTGTGCATATCTGTTTGTGTATGTGTGTGTCTTTGTATGTGTGTGTGTATGCGCAAGGGTGTGTGTGTGTGTATGTGTATGTGTACATGTGTGTGTATGCGTAAGGGTGTGTGTGTGCTTGCATGCGTAAGGGTTCGTGTGTGTGTGTGTGTGTGTGTGTGTGTGTGTTTGTGTGTACAAGCCTCAGGGTGCGTGTGTGTCTGTCTGTCTGTGCACACGTAAGGGTGTGTGTTTATGTCTGTGCATGTAAGGCTCATTGTATGTAACAGTGCACTGGGATCGAGACCCCCTGATTTCCATGACAGCCAGACAGTTCTGTAGGACATCACCTCAGGGGCCTGGACCCAGCGCTGCTAATTTCACCATGCTAAAATGTCCCTGTGCTTGTTGTCGTTGTGCCAGTATCTTTTCACCGTTACTTGTACCTAGACACACACCCTGTTGTTACACCTACACCCGTTTCCTTAGAACACGCTGTCGATGGCCAACTTTGTGTTGTCGTGCCTCACTTTTATATAACGTGGGCCTGCATCCAGCTCTCTCAGTGTGAACGCCTTCATTTTCTCAGTTTAACTAGGAGAGATAATCAAAGTCGATGGAAGAAAGTCTTAAACTGCGTGTGGTGGAACAATACAATGTTTTCAACTAAAACTCCTTTGCACGTTGTGCGAGAGTTATTGTTCATAGACGCCGAAGCCTTACATAACATCCAAGACAACGTTACAGTCATTTTCTATTCCAAAACACACGATAGCAGTTGCAGATGGCAGTGCCAGCAAATCTTATCACGCGTATGGCCTGTTTTGAACAGACTGATGCGCGTTTTGTGTGGGGGGAGAAACGCGGAAACCAATTAAGTGAGTGTAACCGAACGAAGTGGCGCATGTGGCTGTGGAGATTCACAGAGGCATTGTGGGATAGCCTGCTCCCGGAGGGCCTCTGTGGACTTGCCTGAGGCGTGCAGTTCCTCATTACATCCACAGCCCGTCCTCACCGCAGGCTCCGTCAGCGCCCCAAGCCGCCGGTAAAGCAGCCCTGAGGAGTTCCCGCCGTGTGTGAGAGGAGACGTGTGAGGGCAGAGCAAGCGATCGGTGTCTCAGAGGAAGCAGAGAGCTCGGAGGCGCGCGGCCACGCCAGCAGGGTGTCCCCGTGACCCCTGATCCACAGGTCCTTCCCTGGTGGATACCCCTGGGCTTCTGTGTTTGATGACACGGCAGAATATGCTACAGTTATGCATGCTTAATAAAGCATGAAGAACCGCATTATACATCAATTAAAGATATGTCATTGTTGCATTTCAAGGGTTTCCTGTTTGAGAAAATTACAGTCAAGGTTCACTGCTGAGATAGGAATGTATATATGAAACATATTGAAACCCGTTGTTATCAATGTGGCAACCTTGATGTCCTCCTTAATAACACATTTGTTAACATTTATTAATGTTGAATGAAACAGCAGCAATGTATTTTTAATGGTGTGTAATTCCGTCCTTCCTGATTTATTCAGCATTTATGCACAGACAGTGTCCTGTGTCACTTCTATTTTTATTCTGTTCCCACTTTGACCTCTGAAGTGCGGATCACTCTGCCAGAGAGAGGTTACTGCTGTGAGCCGCTGCTGGGACTGGTAAAAAAAAAAGCCTTCTAGGACAGGTTAATGTACCACAGGGTTTAGCTAATTTACTGTCAGATTCCACAGGGCTTAACACAGTGGGTCTGTAAAACATGTTAATAAAGGTCAGAAGGACATCCACGCGTTTGGCTTAGCCTGTGGCACTGGAAATAGGTGAGCTGCCCAAGTGTGTCGGAGCAGAGGGTGTGATGGAGGATCATTGGGAACATTTTAAAGCTGAGATGATTCCTCCCGCATCGCGCAGTGCAAGAGTGACAAATGTAATTTGTCCCATGTCTGAATGGACTGTCAAGAAAGATGTTTTCTCTAAATATTGCCATGCATGTCTTCCTCTGTCAGGTTCAGTGAGTAGAGGCAGTTAAAGCCATCTTATCAGTCACTGTCAGTGATTTTATTCCCTCTAAAAGCAAAACAACAACAGCAAAAAAAAAAACCTTGAAACAAGAGAGGAGGTGGCCTCTGTCAGAATAAAATATCAATTTTTCCTTTGTATCCCTGAGTGGCACGATGGCTTTTATCATGGGAAGAGTACAGACGGCAATAAAGCGAATTGTATGAGATTAAAGAGTTTCCCCCACCCATTCCAACAACTTCAATTTACAGGAGAGAGGCACTTTGTCACAAGTGTCTCAGGTACGATTGGAAGGCGGTGGGGGCGGGGGGTTGCAACAAATAATATGAAAGGGCCGCGACATTAGCTTTATTTGTGCTGTCAAAACATTGATGCTGTCTTTCAGGGGGAAAGTGTGTGTGTGTGTGTGTGTGTGTGTGTGTGTGTGTGTGTGTGTGTGTGTGTGAGTGTATGTGAGTGTGTGTGTGGTGTGTGTGAGTGTGTGTGTGTGTTGTGAGGGCGTGGATGTGGATGGCATGCACGATCAATAGAGCTGATTAATGTTGCATGAGAGCTCGCTGGGTGAGCGTGGGGGACGGGACGGGGGGGTGACCCTTGCGGTGAGGATCTTCCCGTTTGGGGGCCACCTCTGTTTGTCCCAGCGATCCTCTCTCTCGCGCTCTGACGTCAGGGCAGGAGATTGGGGCCAGGGCTCCTCAGTCCCTGCACAAACAACGCTCCGCCTCCTGCCGCTACACCCCCCTTTCTCACACGCTGCACCCCGGTTTGCACACGCTGAAAGACGACACCCCCGAAGCTGCTCTCAGTTAGCGCAGGGTCATCCATTACCCAAATCACTTCAGTGTAAAATCTATAGCGCAGATCTGAGGCAAGCGTCACGGGCGTCCGAGCAGAGAGACGGGTTAAACGCAGGGCTAAAGAGATTCGCCTTTGATGGATGTATCTCATTTGCTCTGTTATCAAATACCCGGGCAAACAGCGGATTTGCTAACCGTTAAGGATAATTGCCACCAGTCAGTCATCTAACAGTACATCTCCGAATTTGAGTCAAAGCATAAAGCTGATTGATTTCATGGAGACGCAATTATATACAGGTGTGCAGGGGCTACCATAGTCATATGTAAATATCAAATAATGGTACCTCGCCTGGTGATTGCTATCAAACTTTATCATTCCAATTTAAAACTGAAGGCAAATGGTAGCATTATGAATGCAGAACACGGTCACCAGGGCACAGCGTTTGCTGACACGTCAAAGCCGCTGTCTGCCATTGACTTGCAGGATTGAGGTTAGTGTGTGACATTTACCCCACAGCTTGCCAGAAAGCCTCACTAACCCACTTCCAGTGACCTATACCACCTCACTGTTTCCAAGGCAGCCATAAACTCCTCAGGGGCTGCTTATTACTTATATAGTAAGCATGTTTTAGAATGTTTCACTGTCACATTATTATCATTTAAAACAAGATCCACAAAGCTGGTCTACACCAGGAGGTTTTCTTTTGAAGATTAGTTGTGTGCTTGGAAAGAGAGATTTTTAAATTAAAGCTTTGCATACTTTTCAAAAACACTTTTTGAGAAAAATACTTTTCAAAAAGTCAAAATCATTTTTGAGAATAACTTCGCTTTATGCCATGATTTTTTTTATTTTGGTGAGAAGCTATTCTTCTCACCTACAAGGCATACTGAGATGGACTGATTGCTTCCCTGCATCACACAGGGAGATGTGAGGGAACACTCTGTGCAGAAGGGAGAATGAAGATGAACCCTCCAGGCATGAGTCAGTGTGTTTTCACTTCTTACACTGCATCTTTTGTTAATTTGAGAGACTACTAAGGTCGCTGTGTTGTTAAAGAAAAGAATGAAAAACGTGCTTAAAGGTCTGCACTCAAAGCTAACCAGAAACCGCTTGAGGGTTTGAAGTGTATGTGGGAACGGATGAGAATGTAGGCAACTCTAAATGTCTCCTAAAAGCTAAAACAATACATGTATCTGATGACTTGTGGCTTGTAAGATACAAAGTGGCATTTCTGAAAAGCTGTTTTTTTCGCCCTCTCAGAATTAGCTTGCGTGAACCCGGCTGAAAGCGCATTTGCAATTGAGGCACAGTGTGGAGGCGGTGGCTTGCCCTCGGTGAAGAGCACATGGGGGCTGGAGGCTCTGAGTTGTGTCTTCACACCTCTTACAGGATTTATTTAGCACACACAGCTCAATATTGAAAGTGGGACACTGAGCTCGGTGAGAGGAAGGATTGAAATTGCAATCAGAGGCAATTGTGGTGATGGAGGAGACCACTGAGACACACCCATATGTGCAAACACACACACACACACATGCGTGTACACACACACACACACACAGACACACACACACACACACATACATGCACACACACACGATCATGCACACACACACACAGACACATACACACAGACACACACAAATGTTCACGCGTGTGCACACACAAACACACGCACACATGCACATGTGCATACACACACACACACACACACACGTCTCGGAGAAGATTTCTGCTTTCTAGAACCTCTGACCTCCTGCGAGCAGAAGGAGAAGAATGTAAAAATACAAATAACAGGCGGAGCACACGGCCGCACGGAGGAACAGAACAGCATGTGCCGACTAGCCAGATCACGGAGCAGCTGAGCGGGTGGGCGTTCAGAGACCCACTGAGGCATGCAACGAGACACACTGATGTGGTCAGCGTTCGGACAAAACAAACCATGTGAATAACTGGGCTGCACGGACCCATTCAATGTACTGATAACTAACAATCTGATATTTTATCATCAGACTTTGGTATCCTAAGTTAAAATAAAAAAATGACATGACACACCTGTAATGAATTACCAATAAACATGAAAATGATGAGATTTTGCAGATTCTTGGTTACAAGGGGAGACCAGACTCTGTGACGTGCGTTCAGTGCTCTTGTGTTGTTACCTGCCTCGGGTTAGTCTCAGAGGTGCCAGAAAATAAAACAGTTCAATAAAGCAAACAGCGTTCGGAGTCGCCCTCCCTCCTGAAGTGGTTTATCTGTGTAAGAGAGCTGGTGCTCGTGGCAAAATCCTGGCTCTACCTCGCGTTCACTTTTCCTCAAAATCTCTCCATTTTCTGGATGGGGAGGAGTCGGAGAAAGAAGGACTGTGAATGAGATAAATGTGTGTTTTTAATTGAATCCCAGGGGTGGATGTATTGCCCGGGGATCACTTTATTTATATATTGAATGATTTTTAGATGTTTTTACCATGGAACTTCTATCTACTATCTGCTAGCATTGAGAGTAGATGATACTTAATTGTGTTTGAGGAGGTACAAGTGGGGAGGTGTGTAGCTTCCTGAGAAACCCCCCACCCACACCCACCCCCCACAGAAACACTCCTGTTGTCTGGGGTGCTGTAAGAACATATAGAGTTTAATGAAGAGGCCATTCAACCCAGCTGGGCTCACTGTTCCCCCTGTAGAGAAAGGACTGATGTAATGCATGTAAATCTAATGAACATGCATGTAATGTAATGAAATGTGGGACCTTGTCAAATCTAGTCCTGAACACTCCAAGGGTCTCTGCTTCAGCTGCGAAACCTGGTAGTACTGCATGCATTTAAAACTGACTGAAAAAAATCCCTTCCTAATAACAGAGTGAAATTTACCTTTCATTAATTTCCACTGATTTCCCCGCATCATGCTGACAGAACTCATCCTGAAATAGCTCCTGTGGCCCTACTTCATTAATTCTTTTTTAAAAAAAAAAAAAAAAAAAAAACAGGCGATGTAGAATCCCACGGTGAGTCTCCTTTTGCTGAGGTTTGCTGAGGTTTTAGTTTCTCAGGTCTCTCTCGAGCCTCGAGCCTCATGTTTGACACCTGGAAGCAGGTCGTCCGTGTTCAGACGATGACCTCATCAGGTAACTGTGACCTCATCTGCTCAGGTACACCTTCCTTCTCTCCCCCTGACTTTGTGCTGTGTGAGCGCAGCAGGTTGGCTGGGTGTGTATGCATTCAGCTCTTATTCTGGCTCTTTTCCCTCTCTGAGCCGTTTTGCATCCCACCCCCACCCCTCCCCCCTCGCAGTGCACAGTCCTAATTAGGGAGATGTTTGCCGGATCGATAGGAGATGGCCCAGAGCGGGAAGGCTGAGTATTGAGGTATATTTCCCCAAATAAGCCTCACCTCACTGCACCCCCACACCTCAGACACGCACGAGTCATTTCCTCTCTGTCTCACACTCACACTCATACACACACACACACTCACTCAGGAGAGAGGTCAGATCTCTGGGGTTCAGAGATGAAAGCATGGCTACACCATTGCCATCATTTCTCATAACAGGATTATTTTTCTGAATATGGATAACACGTGTCCCAAACCTAACTTGATCTGTAAAAGTAAATGTTTTATAGCTGAACTGTTCGCTTTGCATGTCCATAATCGTGCAGCACATGTGAATTTGGGGGCAGGTGTGTGGGATGGTGTGTAAAGCCACTGATGTGTTTCTGTCCTGGTAAGGTGGAAATCACCAAGAAGCATGACAGAAATCACAGTTTCGGTTTATGAGCTCCATAATTTATTTATTATGCATTCCATTTGCATATATTTTGTGTTTACGACCTTTCGTTGTTAAAACATCATTCACTGATGCGGTCTTCCTTTTACCTGTCATTTTAACAGGAGTTTTATTTCCAAGATCAAACTCATTGGAATGACTGTGCATTTGTTCAGAGCTCCTTTAAAGATGTGTTGTAAACCTGTCTTTTGAGTCGTAAAACAATTAATGGCGACATTTTTATGAACGTCGTAAACAAGAAGCATTGTAAATTGAATTACTGTAAGGCTGGGACAGTCCTGTAATAATAATGATGATAATAATAATAATGATCATCTTCTATATCATATGAATATTATGCATTGATATTTTTGAGCTCAGATGAAATACTATGGTAACACATTGATACAGAGGTGGATTGTGCCAAACAGTCCCACATAGATTTCCTGTGTATGATTCCAGTGCGTGCGTGTGTTCGTAATTAAAGCTGTTATTTAGGTTACACGAACACGACCTGACTGTGTCAATACACGAGCGTGTGATGGGTCCGTTAAGCGTGTTTTTTCTCCCTGTGTGTGCAGTGCGTGCTTCCCAGGTCTGTGAAGGCTTGGCTCATTACTGCACAACCCTGGAGGCAGGGATTACCCAGCGTAATACTAATTAGGACAATTTAATTGGAAGGAGAGCAGGTAGTGACCTCAGACTAGACACTGACTCTCTCTGCTGACTTGGAAGTGCTGAAAGCCCTGAGCAGGAAGTGAGCTGGTTATTAATGTTATTTACCCGGCCGTGTCACCTGAACCCTCGATAAACCAGGTTCACTGGAGGAAATCATCTTTCCTTCATGTTTTAGTGCACTTCTTCAGCATATTTTCATGCAATTAACACAAGGAGTTGTCAATGTTATATTGTCTTATGCAGATATTCATTCTGTTTCAATATGAGAGTATCGTGCAGTGGTGCCAGTTTAGTTGCAATGTAAGAGTGTAATTTAGACATTAGACACAAGAGTTTAATTTAGACACTGCACCGGTGAGAGGGAAAGTGTAGTGTGAATGTGAGAGTAGAATACAGATGTGAGAGTATATGTCAGTGGTGAGAGTGTAGGTTGAGTGTGAGAGTTTAATTCAGATCTGACTGTATAAGTCAGTGGTGAGAGCATAATTTGAATGTGAGAGCATTGTTCAGATGTGAGAGTACAGGTCAGTAGTGAGAGCATGGTTTGAAAGTATTGTTCAGATGTGAGAGAACAGGTCAGTGGTGACAACATAGATCAGAGATGAGAGTGTGTTGGGGTGAGTGATTGGCCAGGCCAAGCTGATCATAAATCAAGCTCAAGACCATCTCCCTGATTGGAACATGTGAGACTGCCATCACTATAACCTAGCTCCAGCCCAAGCTTCCTGCTCCATTAAATGGCTGGTTATCTTCAAAGCCAGGCCACAGCTTTTAGCATAATGTTTCAGGAGTTTTCTGTGACTGTAAAAGGTACTCTTTGCCTAATACGCATCTGTGTTTTCAGTTCATTTCAAGACTAATCATTCATATTCCAACATGCAAGTATAAAATGCAGTGCATACTTACACATAATATATGCCTAACTGGTTCACACCTTTCTCTAGTTTTTGTTCATTTTTTGATATTATTCAGAGTAAAACAAAAAGAATTAAAAACATAAATCTTAAAATGGAAAAATCCCAGTTTTTGACTCCTTATTTTATGTGGAGGTGCTTAAAGTGAGCAGTTCCGCAGAAGGGCCTGCTTTTTGGGCCTGCGTGCCACAGTCTCTGACGCTCTTGCACATTCTGTGCATATCAACCGTGCCAAAAACCCTCCCGGCAGCACTTGTCCTCTCGCGTTAGTGAGCTGTGCCCTCACCCCCCTGGGTCTGTGCCCAGGTGACGAGGGTGGCACATGGCCTGGCTCTCTCCCCGGGCAGAGAGGTGCATCGAGGTGCCGATTTCCACAGGAGCTTGTTCTGGCTGTCCGAATGTTCCAGATTGTTCCAGTCCACAGTGCCATAACAGCCCACCGCTGCCAGCTCCATCAGTAGACTAGCATATGTGCATTTTCTCCAAAAATAATGATAATAATAAAATTAAATCATAGCACTGCCTTTGGAATGTTCTGGTATGTCCAAGATGCATTTTGTGAAGAGCATTAATAGTTTTAAGTGTAGATATCCCTGCTTGGTGCCAGGAGCCAGGAAATAGCACACATCTCATCTTGGCACCTGGGTTATTTGATGAGCTTTCATTCCGTCCCCTTAACTGAAACAGTGGTAGCTAAGTTTTTGTTTAACAGATGAAAGTGTTTTATAAAAAATAAATAAATTTGTCATGAAAGCAAATAAGCCCCAAAATACTAAAAGCCAAGGAGACTCCCAGCATGAACTGAGTTAGAACCTCATCCCTTATTTTCTATGGCTTTAGAATGTTTTATTTTGTACTTGTGAATTGTATAATTGTACATGAATTATTTACAAATAATTAACTACTAGTGTTAATTTATTATTTATGAATCCATGTGAATTTGACCTCCTGTAAGTACCCATATATAAGGATCTACTAATTGGATTCATTATATCAGGTTTTCAAGGAACACAGCTGGCATTCAGTGCTAACACTGACACACTGACACACTGACACAGAATACACAAGCAGCGTCATGTCCTGATGTCAACAGTCAGGTGAAGATTGATATTTCAAAATATCAATACCATGACATACATACAGAGCAAGTGCAAGTTCTCAGAAGTTCACAGGTCTGTAGTCATAGTTATTTTTCTGCCACCGAGTTTCCAACATGCACAGTCTCACATACACACACACACACACACAAACACACAAATACACACACACACACGCACATACGCACACACTCACACATAAATATGCATACACATATGCATGCTCACAAATGCATACAGGGCCGGGCAGTCACACACACATAAACACAGGCGTGCACACATTCATACAAAAACATGCGTACACACACTCTCTCATGTAAATACAAACGTATGCTACACACATCTCTCTCTCACACACACACATATGCACATACACACATGCACACACACAAGCACAAACACACACACACATGCGCACGCACACACGCACACACACGCACACACATACACACACGCACACACACACACACACACACACACACACGCTGCCAGGATGGGCACAGGGCTAAACTGGCCCAGCTGTTCATGTACAGTAAAGGCTGGCACTGAACAAACAGAGCTGTTTTCCAGGATGTTAGTCTCAGGGTGATGCTGTGAAATCCCCCAGTCAGGGGGGAATGACAGCCTCGCCTCTTCGCCGCGGATGCCAGCTCCTAACCTTTACTTTTACAAGTGAGATGCCAGATAATTGCCCCATTTTCAAACTCGAGTGCTCCCTCGTGCGTGTATCGCTCTGCGCGATCCCCGCTCGGCATCTGCGAGATGAATGATCTCGCTCTCAGCACTCAGCGGGATGCAGAATGGGAAGGAGTTCATCTGTTTTTACAGGGAGAGTGAATCTCTGAAACACCTCAGACACTGGGCAGCCATGCAGCGGTACAGTGAACTGAGCCATCCAATAGGACAGCATGTACTGTCACGGTGAGAAAGAATACAGTGCTCTAATAGGACAGCACGTACTGTCACGGTGAGAAAGAATACAGTGCTCTAATAGGACAGCACGTACTGTCACAGTAAGAAAAATTACAGTGCTCTAATAGGACAGCACGTACTGTCACGGTGAGAAAGAATACAGTGCTCTAATAGGACAGCACGTACTGTCACGCTGAGAAAGAATACAGTGCTCTAATAGGACAGCACGTACTGTCACGGTAAGAAAGAATACAGTGCTCTAATAGGACAGCACGTACTGTCACGGTAAGAAAGAATACAGTGATCCACTATGACAGCACTTACTATCAAGACAGCATGAACATGGCAATCTGATGGCATGTACCACCACAGATAGTGGGAATACAGCAATCCAACAGGACACCACATGTCTTCACACTGGGCAGGATATACAGTGATCCAATAGGACAGCATGTACCAGCAAGAACATGGCGATCGGACAGCATGTACCACCGCAGAGAATGCGTGTACTGTGAGGGTGAGAGATAAGGCAGCACACACTGGTACAGAGAGTGTGAGCATGACTGCACCGGAGGTACAACAGCACGTACCGCCACAGAGCGCGGGAATGCGGGCATGCGTGAACTCAACACGTGAACTCCATTGCCCCACCCTTCATGTGACCAGCATGCTGGGAAGGGTGGGGGTGGGGGGCACTCAACCAAATCTGACAGTGACCAGCCAACTGGCTGTGACACAAACGAAATGCTGGGAAGGGGAGCCCAAGGAGGCACCCTGTTCCCCCCCAAGAGCCACCCCTGCTGAGCTGTGAAGCAAACCTTGGACTTTTTAAGCCTTTTTAGCAAGAAAAAGAAAAAAAAAACTTTTGGATACTATAGGTTGCTATACTATATAGGTGCTTAGAATGAGGTTAGGTCAAACATGGGAAGGTGGAAGGGCTTATCGTGCCGTGTTTGGCATTGATTTAAGGCACTGCAGTACATGGTGGCAGAGATTAAGTGAAGCCTATAACTGAAGCCAACAGGGACCACTCTGTTCCAGCGTGCAATAACCGAAAAGGACATTCCCTGGACCTAAACATCCGCTTTCAAACGCAGGTGAAGAGGTGTTCCATCTGCTTGGGACGCAGTGCGGAAACCATGTGCTGCTGATCCCTGTGTCGTTCTCCGGGGCGTTTTCCCCCGAGCTCCTCTGGAGTTTGGACCGGGTGTTAAGAATAGGAGGTGGTTTGCTGGCTTTCTGAATTGATCGATGGGTCTTTGCGAGCCTTTAAATAATGCAGATGCAGACCTGCCTCATTCAGAATCATCTGATCTGTTCCTTCACTGTAGCTTTGTAGCTACTGATGGAAATATATCAAGTGGCCGTCATATTACCAGATGTTGTGGAGACTTACAAATGTTTTTATTTGCATGAGGAGCAGAAAAGCGTGGCAGAGGACAAAAAAATATACAATTAACTGTTCAGGCGGCAATGGCGCATGCAGTATGTATTGTATGTTGATGTAAATATGCTGTCATGCCTCTGACAGGTACTAAAGTACTGTCCTTTTAATGCAGAATGTATTGTGCGGAAAACAGTATTGTTCGACATCTCCAATGCATGGAGATGATGGATTGAGCTGCATTCAGCACCATTGTTTGTGAATATATGCAGCTCCCCTTTTGTGTGCAGTATTTGTAGTGCATGTGTGTAGCATGTATGCGTGCAGTATGTTTACTGCAGTGTGTATCTACAGTGTGTTACCATGTATGCATGTTAGTGCGTATGTGTGCGTGAGTGTGTCTGTAACTGTGTGTGTATATATGTGTGTGTGTGTGTGTGTGTGTGTGTGTGTGTGTGTGTGTGTGTGAGTGAAGTGACAGTGTTATGAGGCTGGGATCTGCCCCACGTTGTCAGTGTAGACATACTCAGATCAGGGCAGAAACACACTGCTCAGCGCAGAAACACACTGCTCAGTACAGAAACACACTGCTCAGTACAGTAGCACACTGCTCAGTACAGTAGCACACTGCTCAGTACAGAAACACACTGCTCAGCGCAGAAACACACTGCTCAGTGCAGAAACACACAGCTCAGTGCAGGAAAACACACTCCAGCGCGAAGCAGGCTGCCTTCCAACCACCGTCCGCCCTGGACTTCAATGTCCCATTTCCCACTTTCTCTCCATGGTGACTAATCAGAAGCTGACACACTCACCCTCCCACACAGTGACATTTCAGCATGAGGCTCTCAAAATCTTCAGCTCATTGACAGATGGTTCCGCTTGCCCTCTCCGCGTCTATCCTGAGCGTCAGGTGGTTTCAGAATGTACACACTGTTCCCTTTGCATGTACACACACCTACACAAGCTGCCTCGGTGGCAACCTTGAGTTCAAAACTTCTACCCATTCTTCTGTCTCTGCTGCGGATGCTAAGGCATGTTTTTCTCCGCTCTTTGTTTCTGCATATGGCTCTTTATTTGAGGCTTTGCTCTTAACAGAATGCTGCATGCCACTTCAGCCTGGGCCCACGCTGTTTTTTTTTTTTTTTTTTTCCATTGCTCCACGCTTCTTCAAAGCTATGTTTGTTTCAGCGGCCCTCCTGTGCTATCAAAACCACTCTGTCAGGGTCAGTCCCCAGCCGCATTGTCTGTGCATCCTGAAGCTAACACATGGGAACACTCCACAGTCACAGTAAATAGATCCTGCACAGGCCAGTTTAAAGGGCACAGAGTTTTCATAAATACAGCAATCCAGAACTTGGAATTATGTGGTTTTATCTGCCAATAGTGTGGTTCTGAGATATTCAAGCTCTAAATTGTACAAGTGTCGTGACATACTATGGCTACTACATACTATATATATACACATCTACAGACCTTTCAATATGCTTTTTAAAAAGAAGTTTTTGTGCATTTAGCCTATTGTGAAGCACTTTATATATGTATATATATATATATATATATATATATATAAAATACATTTTTTTTATTTATTTTTTTTTTTTGCAAAAACATCGAGCCCTGTAATTCTACACTCATGAGATCATTACAAAATTTGGTGTACATCATAGTCTTTCATAGAAGGTCAATATGTTACATTTAAGAACATGTTAAAATAAACCTACTCTATATTGTAGCTCTTCCATTTTCAACACACTCCGATACAACACAACAATAATTAGAAAAAGGATATTTATTAGGCTTCAGCCTTTTTTTGGAAAAAACATTTTCAAGATAACACATTGGAGGGCAATTGAGAACAACCACATGCATATTAAAACAGAACTAATTGGCTTGTTAGTGTAAACTATTGTAATTTTGTGTTTAAATATAAATAACATTTTAATGGAATTAGTAAATCAAGCAACAAGTTATAATGTCTCCCCCACTGCCTTGCAAAATAATTATCAAGGGAAGTTAATACTCCTACCAAAGTGCAAAAATTAATATTTTAATGAAGCAGCATATAAATGTTTACATTTTTTAAATAATATTTTTTGTAATATGTAATATATTTTATGTCATATTTTACGTAATATAATAATAATTATTTTTTCCTGTTAGCCTTATCTGGATGTTGTAGCAATTTCTTGACCACCTGTACAAAAATGGCTGCATGTAGCTCACAACTGGCTCAGTCAGAAAAGGCACGAGCTCTGTACACAGGCAGAGAGGCCTGTAGCTCTGACATTGTGAGTTTGAGTCCGGGCTGTGTCACTGACAGACCACGGCAGGGAGTCTACAGTGTTGGTGCATCATTGGCTTTGTCCTGCTTGTGTATGGTAGGCTTACATTGCCCAGGGCTCAGGTCTCTCCAATAGATTCTCTAAAATATGTTGTCAATTTATCATTTTTTATGGGCTTCATGTGGCTGTGAGCCTTCTCTGTTTTAGAGCCCTGGTTATTACTGGAATCCAGATAAGCTTGAATGGGGGCTTGGAATGAGTCCAGGGAAGACGAGGTCAGTGGATGACTAAGGGCGCTGACAGTGGTGAAAGCATTAAGGTTTTTTATATAAGCAGTAGTGGGGTGACACAGCAATGTGGTGTCGTGGTAAGGAGCAGGACTCATAACCAAAAAGGTTGTCGGTTTCTGGTTCAATTTCCTGCTAGGGCACTGATGTTGTCCCCAAGGTACTTCACCAACAATTGCTTCAGTAAATATCCAGCTGGACAAATGGATAATATTGTAACCTACTGTATGTGAGTTGCTCTGGATGAGAGCATCTGCTAAATGGCAATAATGTAATGTGATGTGGCTGAGGGCACACTAAGCCAGTACAACGCCTTCTGAATGAGTTCTGAAGTGGGCTGCAGTGTGTAACCAATGCAGAGGGTGTTGAGAAGCAGGGGGGTACATGATTGGGCGGGGAGACAGAACACAAATCTGCCATCAGTTATGAGTTATCTGAAGGGATTGGATGGTGCTTGGATGGTGGCCAATCAGGAGTGAGTAACAGTTGGCCAGGCGTGAGAGCACCCGGGCCTGGTCAGTCGGGTTGATGTGTTATTTTCCAGTTTGAGGGTCCTGATTAATACAGAATCCAGCAGCCTGATCCCTAATGCGGCTTTACATCACTGCATTTGTAATCATCCAGGGAGGGGCTGATGGGAAGGGGGGACTAATGGCCTGAAGTGAGGATTGAATATATGAATGTAAACCAACCCCCCATCCCCCGACCCCACCCTCTGCTGATGACCATATGCAGAGATTAGAGCATTTATGGCCTGTGACAGAGACTGTAGAGGAAAAACACTTCATGGGAATGGCCTTGTTTTTCTGTTATTCTTTACAAAGAGTTGAGGGTGGCCCTATGAATGTAGGAATAACACAGGGAAAATGTTTGATTGGACACACTGAGCTTGCAGTATGCTTGTTGCATTCAAAAGAAACCCTTTCCCTGGGGTGTCTTTCCAGACACATACTGACTTTTTTCACCAGAAAATGTCAAAGTAATTAATTTCAGACTCCACTTGGACTAATGGTAACTGCAGTGTGAAAATGGATGTTTTCAAAGAGCAGCTCATATCCTGAAGAAAATGACAACAGTGTCAAGGCTAAGTTTTTCGCACGTCTGTTTTCAGAATCTCTAAATGCAGGTTGTTTGTTGTGTTTGTTGTTTGTTGTGTTCCCACATTAAACACTTGTCACTCCTCTGTCGTGTTAATTTATATTGCAATACTTTTTCTTTGCAGTCATAGAGTTCTTCTCCTGCACTGTGCAACCGCTGAAAGCTGGCCTCCTACAGCAACCAAGGTTCAATCATGTTTAGATCTGCTGATTGGGGGGCCATGGAAGGTGTCTGGCTTCATCCTGGTGTTGACAAAAACCCCTCTTCCATTTAGAAGTGTGTATGGGGGGGGGGGGTTACCATCTTGGAATATGAGAACATCTTGAGGAACCATAGCGTGAACTTGGTCACATAAAAATGCTTTGTATTCCTTAATCCTGTAATCCCACCATGCAGATTAATAATCAAATGGTCAAACCCAATAACTCCCATGAGATGCCTGCCCATACCATAACATCACCACCACCATGTTTAACAGCTGTGAACAGGCAATGTGGATTGAAGGCTTCAGAAGTCCAGGTTTTGTGTTCATTACTCCGGGTCATGCATTGTTATAAATTGGACTTGGTTACCAGTGGGTTCTGAACGGCATTTCTACCATAAATGCCTGCTTTGTGGAGCTCACAGCACACAGTTTTTGTTGAGACTGGGTCACAGAGGGGTAAATACTGCTCTGTGGTAATGTTTGAGGGTGGATTTTGTGGCTTTTGCAATTATCCTGTTAAGCGTCTCTCTATGCCTGTCAGGAGCTGGGGCTTCAAGTCGAAGCTCACTCTTTCCTGGTGCAGTTTTTCCTTGTTTGGCGTATGCGGTCATGATTTTAAACACATTTCCCTTTCACAAATGAAATCATTCTGCCCTTTTTATGAGTGATGCACCTGCAATTCAAGCACCAACTGTTTGACCACTTTAAAAGCCCGTTAGATCTCTCATGTTGCTTCAGAAACACTGTTACTTCAGTGAAACATACACATACAATCACAGCTCAGGCAGGGACTCGGGCGCAGACAGGAATGCAGGTGTAAAAACAGGTTTAATGAATCCAAAAAAACACAGTCCAGAAATCAGAGTCAAAAAGCAGGCAAGGGACACAATCCAGTAAAGACACAGCAAACAAAACCAAAAACAGATCCAAAGACAAGGTCACGAGAACAGGCAAAAAATCAGAATAACAGGTAAGCAGGCAGAACAGGAAAAAACCGCTCGTAACGACACAGAGAAACTGGGACGAACTAGTGACGAGACAAGAAACAAACGGGGATTATATAGGGTGAAGCTAATGAGGAGATGGGATACAGGTGTGCTGGCAGGCAGGTGGAACTGGTCAGGTAACAAGGTGGGTGGAGACAGGGCGGAGAGCAGGGCAGGGCAGGAACACAGGGTAAAAACAAAAGCACATGGACGGGGAAAACAAAAACAAACAGGGCTAAGAAGCCACAGTCCTGACACATACAGTAACACAAACACACCCACACAGGCACACACACAGGCACACACACAGGCGTGCACACACAAAAACCCACACACACACACACACACACACACACACACACACACACACACACACACACACACACACACACACAGATAAAGACAGGCAGTCACACTCACACACACACACACATACATAAGGGTATACATAGATCGTCTTTAAAGGGTAGCTTTTTACAGCTAGCTGCGTCTTGCTGCCATTGATTTTGCGAATACGGTTGGACGCACGGATGCTGCAGTCACAGGTCGTGCCCACGTCACAGATATTCGCTCTACCGTCTCCTGGTCCTGAGCATCTGGCAAACACACGTATTGATAAATGGTCCTTTTCTCCTCTGGAGGACGAGCAGAGCGATCACGAGGGAAAACGGCTGCTCGGCCGCCTCTTCCCCCGCAGGCAGGAGGAGCAGAACTGTCCCCAGGGGGGCGTGGCACGCAAGGCTCTGACTCATACACTACATTACATTATTGTCATTTAGCCAGAGCAACTTACATAGGTTACAGTTTTATTCATTTATACAGCTGGATATTAACTGAGGCAGCTGTAGGTTAAGTACCTTGCCTGAGGATACAATAGCAGTGCCCCAGCAGGGAATTGAACCAGCAACCTTTCGGTTACAAGCCCCACTCCATACCACCATAGTGCACTGACTCGTCTTCTGTTGCTGCCTGAAGGGGTTATCATTCCTGCAGGTGTCTTAGCATGTGTGGGGAAAGCACGGTACTGTTCCTAACCTATAATCTACCCTGCTGAAACTGCAGCAGAGGGGTTTACCCTGCTAAATGCCGCATACACTTTGTGCAGTCCCAGTGACTCGCTGTAGCACCGGCTCAGTGGCCTCTCTGTGTGCGCTTGCTCCTGCTCCTCCACACCTCTCTCTTCCTGTAGATCAGAGTAAACTGCTCTCCCGCTCCCGGGCTTTGATCTGTCTCTTTCTGACGCTCACCAGAGGTTGACCTTTGAACTTTCCACTGTCCCCCTGCCGCTGTGCTGAGCAGAGCAGGTGTGGCCCACAAAGCTGAAGATTCACACGTCTGTTTATCTTTAAGCAATCCATGAGCTGCAGGGGGCATTGTTAGCGATGGTGCACGGTACGTGGTGAATGCTCTAAAATCTTGCACAAAAATACTGCACAAAGTGTAGTTTCAGCAGTGGTTTTCCTCTGTTTATACTTCTATCACTTCTGCTTCTGTCACCACTTAATACGTCTACTTTGTGTTACTGTGCATTATGGATTGTTCCTCTGTTTTCATGTCTGGCACTTTTTAGTTTTCTCTATATTGCACAAATTTCAAATTCCTGAATTATAATTTACTTAGGAGGTAAATTGTTGTTTTGTTTTAATTAAATCACAAAAGTGCTACAGTTTAAAACCCTTATGTTGTGGAGGCACCGGTGATGTCGTCTAGTGAGGCTGAAGATATGATGATGCAAGCATCGGTGAAATAAAAATGGAAATGAATACCCACTCTAAATCACGATGTCTGCAAAGTACCCTAAACGCCGTGTCTGCTCAGAACACTGAACTGCGTCACGCTAATACTGCCGCGGCATGATAATGAACCATACACAGCAGATTTTATTTTTAGTGATGGGCAGACGCAGCCTCGTCCCTCGATCACACAGAAGCAGTCACGAGCCGTGAAGCCGGCGCTCTCTGCCCCGAGGAGAATCAGAGTCCTCTGTCTCACCCGCGACTTTGTTCCCCGATGTCATTCCCCGTCCCAGCATGTGCTGGAGGTGCCATAAATGAAAGGACAGGAACACTTGTGATGGGGGACTCCCCCCCACATACCCCCCACTCCCCCATCCCACCCCGGCACAGCCCTGGAATTAAAGAGAAACCCGAGCTGGGAAAAGAGTAACTCGAGGAGACATTAAAGTGAGAGCCAGGTCTGCAGCCGTCTCCCGGTGCCGTGATCAGAGGTGGGAGAGTGTGGGAACCCGAGGCAGGAAGTCGGGGGGTCTGAGAGGGCGAGAGGGGAAGATCACAGAGCAGAGAGAGAACACAGAGCGCTGGCCAGATGACGACCTTAACTATGGAAAAAAAAATCATGCGTGGGGAGGAAAAGAATCTGGCAGAAGAATAAATGATTTGGGCAGGTGAGAGTTTCTCCTGAGCCACATCCAGGGGGGTGGAAACTCCTAATCTACAGCACAGACAGAAAAGGTCAAATGAAGTGATGAACAGAAAGAGAACGATATTTTCAAAAATATTAGTTACTGTGTCGGGGCGTCATTGAGTGTTATCTCGTCTTATGTCCTCTTGATCATCTTGAGTTCCCCCTCAGCATGTTAATCCACGCTCTTCCAACCACAGAGGAACACCATGCGCCATTTTCAAAGGAGCTGCATCCTGCTCTTAGAGGAGAGGGAAGGCAGATATTGTTGGAAGAGTTTGTTTGGGAATGAAAGTTGCACTTCTATATTACCTGTCAATTTCATATCATGTCACACTGGAAACAGTTTATTGTTTTTATTTCTATTTTGTTTTTGTTTGCTGAAAAAATAACACAACACCAGTGTTGAAATATTTTACTTTCATACTGGAAAATTACACCAACACAGCAAAATTCATCTAATGCCTGTCATACAATTTGGGATATTATTTCAGATCAAAGTGTCTTATGTGGACAATTTATGAGATTTTCTGTGAATGAAAACAAACGTTGAGCCAAGAAGGCCTTCATTTTAAAAGTGCAATATTAAATTGTGTGGGGATACAGAACTGTATTGCTGACATTACAGTTCAGCAATAACTGACAAAAGTGGTCCTTTGGAAGACCAGAGGCCTTAGCAAGGTAGAGTAAGATAACTCAGAGAAGAGAGCAGGGTAAAATAAGCTAACTCAGGGAAGAGCACAGGGTAAAACAAGCTAACTCAGACAGGAGAGCAAGGCAGGATAAGCTAACTCAATGAAGAGAGGGCCATAACAGACAACTCATAAATGTCACCGCTTCAGACAGGTCACAGTGAGAGGTGTGCTATTTAAAGCTGAGATTGTCCATTCAGAGGATGCTGGAGAGAGCAGAGAGCAATTCAGAGAGGGTGGATTTTGCTCCAGCCACTGACTCTGAAACAGCTCCAGATTTTTTTCTTTTTTTCCACGTAACGGTTTGAGGTTACCATTACATTTTTACATTACATTATTGGCATTTAGCAGACGCTCTTATCCAGAGTGACTAGGATCACCGACAGTTTTTTTTTTTTTACAATGTTATCCATTTATACAGCTGGATATTTACAGAGGCTATTCTGGGTTAAGTTCCTTGCCCAAGGGTACAGCAGCAGTTCCCCAGTGGGGAATCAAACAGGCAAGCTTTTGGTTACGAGTCCTGCTCCTTAACCACTAAGCCACACTGCCGCCCCACATGCCTGGTTCATTCTGGCTCAGGATGAGCTGATCCGGGACCAGTCTGGAAGGAGGCAGAGGGCACCCTGACTGCAGAGCTCTGCCAGCTCAATAACTGATCTGCCATCAGTGACAAGGTGCACTTTTATTCTGAGCTTCCCACGCCTCGGCCGGCGCTGAGAAAGCCGGCCAGAGCGGAATTGTGGAGAAGCCTCCATATGTCTCAGTGCCCTGTAAAAGGCGCAGGCCTAAAATTGGCTTCACCAGACTAGCTGTCCACGAGGCCACTTGAAAGCACGGGCTATAATTGCTGTCATCTCCCCTCTTGGATCTAGTGCCCAACTGTGAGAATAGCCTGAGTCTTTTCATCTCCAAGCAGACGAAAATGATGGGAGAACCAATTTTGCTGGGGAGAAGTTCAGGGAAGAGAAGAAGGGGAAGTGCATCATTAAGGTGGGCCTGCAGAATTCACCATGTGACAGCCGCTGCATCGTAACCTTCATCTCTGTCTGAAACCCCAAGGAGTCCATCAAAGGGGCCCCGCTGAAACCAGTCTCAATAATCAGCATATAGACAAAAAAATACTCATTACAGAATACCCCATAATCATTATCGTTCATTGTTTCAGCAGTTTTTTTGGACGTGTTCGGCCGGTCATTTCCATAACAAAGATGCGCTCATTCGCCGCGGCCCACCGAGGGAGTGTGAGGATACCTCGGGAAAACCTGTTAATACGAACTAATTAGCAGCTGTAGCCAGCTCTCTTTGTTCCCCTCAATGGGCGCAACCTTTCGTCAGAAGAGGGGTTAATTTCACCCTTCCTTCCAGCCTGTCTTATCTCCATATTTGTGTGGAAAACAGAGGGCGGAGCTTGGGCCCTCGCCCGCACCCCAATTTCCCGGCCCCATTCAGGGGAGCAGAGGGGAACAGAGGGCCGGTCGTGGTTCACAGCCCCCCAATTATTGGGGCCTCGCAGAGAAAGGCGCCCAGACAATGCAGCGATAGACAGAGGCGAGGCGGAGAGAAAGAGAGGGAGAGGAGGGCAGAGTGAAACAGGAAATTGAGCCTTTCCCCAGCAAGCCAGTTGTCCCTCTCTCCCTGGAGGGGATGGGCAGCCGTGAATCTCATTTACAGGCAGATCAATGAGGAGATAGATTGGTGTTTTTTTCCCACCCCTCACACCACCTGCTTAATCAATTAATCTAAAAAGAAGCCTGTGTGGTTGCTCTTAAAGGGACGGAGACCCTCCAGAGGAGGTGAAAGCCCTGAGTAGAGCATCCAAAAGACAGCCTATCTGCTATTAGTGCCTTTAAGTCAGATTCTTTGATAGCAAAAGCCAATATAAAACCATAGTCAGAACATAACATCCACGCTTATTTACATGTATTACATTTATAATGTAATATGAAGTAAGCATAATTACTGTAGTGTAAACATATTTTTGTCACCAACTCTTGCTCCAAAGTGTTGATTTCAAAGTAGCTGGAAGCATCTTTCCATGGTCAGATTCATTTGGTTGCCATTTACTCCCTGGTTTTTCTGATGATCTGTATGTGATGTTCTTACATTATTACAAATGTCCTTTGTCTGGATTTTGTATCAGTCATGCAACAATATTATTACAATATCAGTTCAAATGTATTTTTAAAATGTAATCATTTTTAAAATGGTCAATAAATAATGTTACTTAACAAAGTTAAATGTAAAAAGAGAGATGCACACTATGATAAAATTCAGACTCGACTGAGATGATTAAGCATACCACATTGAATTATGCTGAAAAATATGCCATGGTCAAGAGATTCATTTATCTTATGGCTCCAGTTAAAAGGAAATGCAGGTTTTCTTTGTGGGCTTTGTGTTAGCACAGATCAATAGACAACATTCTTGCATTGCATTTACAATAGTTTCTCTGACTGAGATGACTTACTGTCCCAGAGGATGCTCCACAAAGGAGAACTAGAAATGATATGTAGGTGAAAATATAAGAAGATATACAAAAAAAGGTAAAACGTGAAAAATTGAGATAATAAATTCATAAAAAGCTATACACAGTTAAAGAAATAAAAAGTAAATTTGGACTTTATGGTTGAAATAGTGGCTGACCATGAAGCTCTGCATTCCTACTTGAAATAGTGAATGATTACTTAGGTTGAGGCTACCGCTAAATGAGAATATCTCGACACATTGATAATTACCCCATTCTTATTCAATCACCACTCAAGCCAGAACCCATGTGCCCTTTCAAAGAGGGATGTAATAAATTTCCCTGCCAATCAGGTACCTGCACATGAGAGTGATGTCCTGTGGGTATCTGACTGCCCTGAGGCATGCTCAGTAGTTGTCTGGCAACCTTCGCCAGTTCACTCATGACAGAGGTTACCATTGGAAGTATGTGGCTTAAAGTAAAGTACTGGTGTTGCACTTGCACATTCAGTGCTGTATATGCAAGGCTGGACAGGTGAGGGCGTTATTTAGAAAATATTACTTGAATTCAGTAACACCAAAATTCCAACACCAAGACTATGCAAGACTCAGAACATTCTGTTCAACAAAAAGACAATGCACTGGAGATTATCCAGACAGCGTGTCGAATTGTGATAGTGATGGTATTAAAAGTGTGGTTGAGGACACGACAGTGCCACAGTTTTGCAGTGGATGTTTTTGAGTATCGGGTAAGCAGTAGATTAGATGAAGTGGGAGATGGCAGGCCAGACAGTAGTTGTATATGATATGAATAGTTGGACGGATGGCCTAATAGCCTGTCAGGGTGGAAGCATAGAAGTCCAGGCCTGAAATCACCAAGGCCTGGCCCAGAGGCAGGGAGGGACCTAAGGCACATTCACAGCTTAATTTACAATAGCTGTGAATGCCACATTGTGTTTCCATACCAGAATCATGTAGTCTACAGTATTGGGGTGGTGGAATCTGTGCATTGCCCTGTGTGGTTGCTGGTGGATTCCTACCCTGATAGGGACAACCACCTTAAGTTCAAGATCCAGGTGTACTGTGATTTATCATTCCTGCCTTACAAAGCATAACCACTTCCTAACCCTTCCTAAACTGGGAAACAGGCTAGTGGAATTGGGACAAATATTGCCACTTTTGTGTTTCGTTCAAGGGAAAAGAAAGACCAATGTTAAGGAGGTGAAAAATAAAGACAAATGACCCTTGAATACAGATGTTGTTGGTTTATTGTGACAGCAGACAGACAACATTTCAACCACAGTGGTCTTCATTAGGACCTCTTAGTCAGGACCAGTGTGATTGACACATTGTTTATTTTCTGGCACAATAAGTCACAAATTAGTATGTGGTTTTCTTTTAAAGACAACCACCAGACCCAAACATCTAAATGCCCGCAGCTAGACGTTATCGATGAGCATTGCTGATACACATTGCTGTATCTACAGCAAAAAACCCATCTCGATTAATTTGTTAGATAACATTGCTGGGAATCTTAGTCAGTTTTTACAGTCGCCGCCCTGACAGCAAACCCAATCATAACATATCTGAAATGCATCAAGTCCTTTGTCATCTGTGTCATTAGAACCTCAATTTATCAGCTTCATAATCAGGTTAAATTTCCATGAGCATTAAACAGAAGGAGAGTATCCAGGGGATTTGCCTGGAATTCCTGCCACAGCTTCTTAAGTAAGTGGCTGCTGTCAAGCTGACTGTTACATACAGAGCTTCTCCGTCTCACTGAAATAAAAGCAATGGATATATGTGGCACTGGCTGCTGCTGCTAGGTTTTTCAAAAAGGGGAATTCATTTATTAAACAATGCCACTCATAGTTACGCCTTGCATGTGTTCTGTTGATGTGTCCATCAATTCCATCTACAACGTAATATATCACCTCCGGTAAACTCCTATTACTTAAAGTGGACGTCCCGCTACATTACAGAATAAACATGTGATTATGTGCATTTTCTCAATTTGCCCTCATTGACATGCAGCTGGGATTCAGTCTCTCTCAGCTGCATCGTAAGAAGACGCAGGCCTTGGTTTGGAGACGTGCTATTCTTACTGTGGATTTTGTGATTAACACCCCATTACATGTTGATCACAGAACTGCCCCCTCTTCCCTCTTTTTGTGTTGAGCCTGATTAGAGTGAACACCGCCTGATTGTGTTGAGTCATACCTTGAAGGACAATTAGTAAAACATCTCACTTTCAATCCAGTAATGGATGAAATTGCTCCAGAATGATTTTCAGGCAGCTGTGCTTAGATTCTCAGTCTTAATGATCATCGGTACGAATTTGTGTCTCCCTCACACACATTAGCTGTTTGCGCTAATTTATTCAATCTTCCCTCACCTCTGTTTTAAATACATTTTCATATGCTAACTGCACATACTGTATTATTACGGACATCACAAGAAACGTATCACTTATACAGTGCCAGCAACAATTTCACATTATTATAATCAGGGGAATGACTCTCCTTGGTAGCAGGTGCACTGACCAGTAGCAGACATGACCTGGACGACTTCATTATGTTTGTTAGTGTTTGTCTTTGGCAGGATCTGCAGTGAGACTCACAGACTAGCAGTGTGGGGGGCCACCAACGGAAGCAACACATGCTGTACATCCATGACAGTGTCTTTGCAGCGGGTTGCAGACACCGTCTGGTGGGGCCCTATTTCGTTTACCCTTTACAATGTGTTACAAGCATGTACTTGTTCATTGGAGCCCTGGATGCCACACATTGTCCCAGCTCAACATCAGTGTTAAATGGAGTTACTGTCACATTCTGATCTGACAGGAAGAGGTTTTTTTTTACATGAGTAGCGCCAAGATGTTCCTCGTACTGCTGGAACGATGTTACGTTTGAGCAGCACCCCCACAGGCAGGGCGGGGAGTGAGATCCCGGGACTTCATCAGTGTAGAGCCGTCCAATCAGGCTACCATCACTCACTGCAAATGGAGCTCTGCAGCTACTAGACACTCCTGACCAGGCCATCACAATCAGACGTCCCTTCTAATTGATCCTTTCCACACTGCAGTTAGCCTAGCATTCTGTGTACGCTCTATCCACTCACACCCACCTGTGCGACATGCGCAAAACCCGTGATTCATTACAAAGAGAGGCTCGACTCCTTTGCCGGTGCGTCCAGCTGAGGTGCTGCTGACATCGTCTCTTTCGGTGGCGTTAATGACTGCTGGCGAGCTCAGCACTGGGCCTCTGCGTGATCAGAGGAAAAACTGCGCACAGCCACCTCCTCACAGCTGAACTGCTGACGTGTGGGCCGCCCGGCATTTCTAATCCATTAGAAATCGCAGCGTAATAATGATGATCACGAGGACGGGGCGATGGAGAGAGGCCTCCATCTTGGCAAGGTGCTGGGACTCGTGATCTCAAAGGTCCCGGCCTTGCATTAATGAAATGTGCTGAGCTGTAACATCCTGCAGGGTTAGACGTTACTGGCTGTGAATGCTCCAGACATCCAGCAACAGTGTGCAGCCTCCAGCATCATGGTGGCTCCAGGTCATTATTCCTTTGATAAGCAGGGCGTATTGGAGCCTTCCTGTGCTTTTCTGTCTTGACTTTCACCGGGCTTGACATGCAATCATAAACAATTATCTATAATCAACATACGTACCCAGTCACCTCTCCACTCAATGAGGTCATGCTTATACAATGACAAGTTACCTGGGGGCATCTCATTTAGACATGCCTTAAAAATTTATCAAATTTACACACAGTGTTGATCAATATTCAAAATGTTTGATTTTTTTCTGAGAACATGGATGCATAGTGACATTTCTTTTGATGGTCAGTATTCAGCATATATTTTGTAATTTGTAATTTGTAAGTGAGAAACAATTTTATTTTCCTTAGGCATGCAAATAATTCAGATAGCTTTATAGAAGTATTTCATTAACCTCATAAACAATATATTGAAAGCTTGCATTTATAAGAACTGCAGACTGCAGGCATATTTGTGTTATATAGCTCCAAATTAAAACTGGCATTCATTTGGGATAAAGCATAGCGGTAATGCATATTAAATAATCAATTTGCATTATCTCTGGGACTAATTTGTGTTTTTATGTTCTCTTGCCAACATATATTAAAACTGTAGACCTTGCGTTTATGAACAAACAGTTCAGTTCAGATACTTCGTGCCTTTTCTGTTCCAAGTCCTTTGAAATTATGCATACAAAATATGTACGTTACAAGAACAATTTTGCATAAAGGCCACTCGTGAATTTAATCGCTGTCTCTTTAAAAACGATCTGCGTTCTGGCGGAGGGAGAGGATAAGGGGGTGGGCTCGTGATACGGTGCTGCTGAGTGGGATCTCGTGGCAATGTGCATTGAAGTCAGGCACCAGCGAAGGGAAGAGTGAGGCTGCGAGGGCCGGCACTCGAAACTCATCACCCAGGAGCGCAGGCTCACCCGCTCTCCATCAGCGCGCGATATGCAGCGGAGGTTTCACACCCGAGACAGCGCGAGTGAATAGAATTCCCCGAAAACACGTCCAAGATGAGCAAATATTTGCCTTAGCAAGTCTGCGCCCAATGCCGTGTTTTGACGTTTAAAGGACGGATGAAATATGGGGACCAAGCGGAGAGGCATTTCCTAGGATGTCACTGCGCGCTGCGCGTGGGGAGCCGATGTGGTGCTGATGCTGCTGCTGCCGGCCAGTCTGACTTGAGGATTTGGACCGACTTTCCAAAGTTCTGCTGTGCGGTTTTTCCGCAGAAATCAGACGAACTCTGGCCGCTTATTCAGTTCCAGCTCCATTCCTCCATGCTAAGTTTGAGGTTTATTTGCTCACGTCTGTTGGATACTCAAAAGACATTTTTGGAATAGACACTATCTCTTGTTTAAAGCAGTCTCGAGCGGGGAAGTTACAATGGAGTTCCACTTCACCTTGAATGCTGTACCAGTCTTTTTTGCACTCATCTGCTCTGCTGTCGGTAAGTTTAGTTCGTCAAACAGGAGTCCGTAAAACATTAAACTGCACGTTTCGTCTTTGCGCTTATTTGTCACACACGGCGTTACATCTGAACTGGTTTAGTGGACCGTCGGGTGACTCTGAATTCGCATATTCACGGCAGTGTTTGTACATCAGCGCAGCGCATGGAAAAAAGATGGCTTTTAACATTTATGACCCAGAACATATCAGGAGTAGCCTATGTTGAATTTGTTTATTTTCCTCACCCAGCTTACTGTGTAACATTTTAATGCCTGCTCAGTTTATTTTACCTCATCAATGTCTGCTCAATAAAGTGGTATAAATCGTTAAAGGAACATAACGGTTATTAAACTTAACGTAGTTCTCCCAAACGAGCTGTCTTCATATTGAGAATTGCTGCGTCCCTGATTTGACTAATTTACTGCTAAAGGAACTGACATACATAGGCACAGCCCTCCGCCTACGAAAGAGTCATCTGAAAAACGTGATTTAAAATAATTGTTCTGTCTTTTCATCTGGCTTTCTCAAACAGAGGAGACTTAAGTTTTTATTTATTAATATCAAATGCAATATCATGTCGGGCTGTAAGCGTTCCAGGTCGTTGACAAGGCTCTTTAGCGGTATAGGCTACTCGAACGTGGTTAGTAGAGTAGTTTTTGGTTACGTTATTAAAATATCGAATCGTCTAACTTTATATAGGCATTTTGAATATACATTTTGAATTGACTGTAAAGGTTTTTCTGACTTTTTTCGTTGTTGTATGTCAGTTCAGATGGCTGCAGTGCGGAATAGCGATCCCGTCACGTTCATTTGAACTGTTTACAGGGAAGACGCACGTCTTGCACAGTGTGCACGGGCGAGACTCAGATTAGTGCCATATGGGAATACATTAAATTGACCGTAATTCAGCATTCGTAACACTTCTCCAGATTTCTGATTAAATATGTTTAAATTACATGTTTACACACGTACCGCCCCACTCCATGAGCAACGCCGGGCGTACATTAAAAATGTGATTGATATTCTGAATATTGGATAGGCAGCAACTTTCGACAAGCGCGTTTGATCACACAGCAACTGGCTTTGAGCGCTTTAAAGCCATCTCAGAGGGAGCGAGATTGTCTGAATTCTTAAATTACTGTGAAGAGGTGTTGGCAAGCTGTTTTTAAATGAATAAATGAGAATGTGCTTGAAGACTCAGCGTACAGTTTACGTGTCCGGTTAGACGATGTTTGCGGCCACAGAAATCAGTCATCTGCCGTCAAAGCGAGAACAGAATGTTGAGTGGGAAGATATTTTTATGAAAGGTATTTTGCTATTCAAGACGGCACACCATTTTTACATCTACTGTGAAGACAGACACTCATAAGATCCATTTGAAGGGAAACGTCCTCGCTGATCAACCCCTTGATTTTAAATTTTAACATGACGCGATTTAGAAACGCGTCCCTGAGATGCGCTTTTGAATGGAAGGTAGAAAGTCGCAGGTTACTCCTGTCGGTTGTTTTACATATATCTTCCATATATCTAGTTGGTTTCTGTCATGCCAAGGTTGGGTGAAACACCCGCAACAACTGCGAATCATAATACGTGCGCACAGGTAAGTCATAAATTAATGCGCAGAGACGTCATCATTAAAACAGCAGTAGGCCTACTCTTTAATACTAGATAGTACAAAAGACCGCCTCTCATCTGAACGTCAGCCTTTAAGCCTGTCCATCTGTAATAGTATGCTATGGGTGGCACGAAAGTTTTTTTTCTGTCATTCCACATTCACATTGGCCCACAATATTGCTTTATGAAATGTTGAGAATTCTGGATGTCTGCAATTCTTTTATTTGAATCAGTTCTCTGCGATCGGATACAAAACAAATGTACACAACCTTTGGAAGGGTGTGTCAGTGACGCCCGATCCACCGTTGGGCTGACAGACTCAGCCGAGGCTGCAGGGATTTCGCCCTGTCCGACAGGCGGAGAGCGGAGGCCCTGCGCCGCAGCAGATGTCCGCTTTTATGAGGCCATAAACATGGTAGAGCCGCGGATCACGACACGCGGGGAAGTAATCCCTGACAAATTCACGGTACTCCAAAGGGACACATTGCGGCCAGACAGACCTGCTTATTTACAGCCCTTGTGAATCCAGTGTCGTTTTCCAGATTTTGCATGCTTGTCGAAAATGCCATATGGAGAAAATTTAGGCCCGTTAATTATTATCCTGATAACTTCATGCACTATTTTTACCATGGGCTTTTTTGTTTGTCATACAGATTTCTAATCACAGTCAAATGTGAGATTTTGTTGTGGAAGTAAGTATTATTTGACAATATTGACTTGACCATATCCTTAAAATTTTGACCTTGGTGGAAATTTGGTTTTTGGCCAGGCAATTACATTATTGTCATTTATCCAACACTCTTATCTAGTGCTACTTGTATAGTTTACAATTTTATCCACTGATACAGCTAAATATTTAATGAGGCAATTGTGGGTTAAATTCCTTGCCCAAGAGTACAATGGCAGTGCCCCAGCAAGGAATGGAACCAGCAACCTTTTGGTTAGGAGCTGTGCCCTGATAGCAATAGAAGTAATAGGTATACAAGTTTTATAGAAGTTTATCTATTGCTGTTGCCTTTAGAATGTTCCAGAATCATCAAGTGACTATACCAGAGGAACTTTAGATAAACAAATGTCAGGGGCTTCAGTTATATTGTCCAAAAACACGACTGACCCTAGATGTATTCTAGCAATGTAGATCGCAACATTCCATGAAAAGCCTGCTTGTATGTTATCAGAAACACAAACATATATTTGAAGCATGCACACTAAAAATAGGACAACTTTCATATCATGCCAGTGGTAGGTATGTGATGGAAACACTGTCTTTTTAAATGTTTTGTTCTTTGTCCACCTTTGCTTTTGCACATTGACTCCTGCCACACTGTAGTCCTGGAAACGGTGACTGTCCAACTACCTGCTGGTGAGGTGCACACTCAGTGATGATCACATGAACAAACAGGAGTCATCATGGGAATTTCGAACCAGGGACTTTACTGCCTGCCCCACACACCAAGAGATATGAGTAACTTGTCAGGAGAAAGACCATGGTCCCCAGCTAAGGGGAATAATCACTGTCTATCTCTATTGGGTGATTTCTCCTTTTGTAACAGACATTACAGTGTTCTCTCATGTTACTGGACTCTGTTACAGTGGAAATGTGTGCTTTGGGGATCAGTGGATATTGGGCCAGGGGGAATGTACTAACATTTGTTCTCACAAATTACACAGCATTCAGACATCACATTGTGAACTGAAGGCCTCAGTCTGGAGCTTTCTTCATACCATGCAGTCAGACGGGGGCTTATTTGTTCAGACTCTTTTTAAATGATTTTTAAAAAAGCCCAGAAATTCATCCCTTTCATTTGCAAAACTGAGGGTGAAACGTTCAGAACTTTTTTTGATTCTCACCCTCATGACACATTTCAACCTAGACCTAAATGCTGGCTGACTTAATGAACATAAAATGGGTCATTCCGTCTGAAGCAGATGCCTTTGGTAGGTTTTGTTGTTTTAATTAGCCGTAAACCTGTCTTTCATGCCTCTGAGTGGGCAAGGACGCCCTACCCACAAAGGATTTACGCTTGCCTTATGAAACATCACTAACATTTGGTGAAAGTAAAACATTTGCTATGTATTTATCAAAGTTTTGCGGTGGCCATTATTAAAGTGTTATTTTGGAATTAATAAATTAAATGATATTTCATAATTGCGCTCATCACAGTTGCAAGTGTGTGGAATGTATGCTTTTGAAGAATGTTCACAATGTAATCTGAGAGTTTGTGCAATAATGTTAAAATGTGATAAGTTTAAAGTTCCCACACAACAAGTGTATTGTTGGATATATCATGCTTGTGGAAGACACGCTCTGAATGCAGCAATTAGCAGGGAGGTGCATTCCCATGGGGAGGAGTTGCCAAATGAAACAAGGCCACTGTTTTGATGTGTTTCAGGCTTAGGTTAAAAATGGGCTGACCTCCCTCTGAAAACTGACCCATGCCTGTGCAAATATAAGCTCAATGGAAAACAAAGAAGAATAATTTCATGTGGACCCACAGATGCCATATCTGAAAAGGAATTGGACTTAGATAAGGAGAATGCGAGAAAGTAATTTTGCCTGTTCCACGGATTCAGAAAAATAACATGGCCAGATAGTTGCTGCAAATGTGATCTGCTGCTATCTGTAATTTTTGTTTGCAGTTTATGGTGCTGTAATCTCTCCCGCATCTACTCTTATCCAATACTAGGGGCTCTGCCGTCTATTTGCTGCCATTTGTGAGTTCCAAATGCAGACATACACAGAACTCTTCAGATGCATCCTAGAAGGAGAGCTTCATATTCCTTGTACAGAACCAATCGATCTGAATCCACAGGAAAGGGTATAAATAGGCAGCAACGTGGGATAGCAGTGAAAAGCAGGGACTGTAAACTAAAGGCTGCTGGTTCAGTGTTCAGGTGGGCTGCTGCTTTTGTGCCCTTGGGCAAAATATTTAGCCTGAGCTGCTTCCATAAATACCCAGCTGTATAAGTGGAGCATACGTGAGCTATCCAGCGGATAAGAGCATCTGCAAAGCAGATAAATCATATAAACCACCTCACAGTCTTTGCCAGGTCTCAGTCTTCCTTCGACAGGGCATACCACCCACACAGCATCTCAGTTTTAATGTCTGCGGCAATTACTTTTTGTGGGCGTGTCATTACTTCAGAGGTATGGTCTTTAACCGCGGTCTGCTGGTGTCACAGAAGCAACTCAGTGGAGCAATTAGGTCATGTCACTTCCTGTGTAGACGGGGTAGTTAAGTGCTAGGTAATAACCTTTGATGTAAGCATATATCTTACTAATGGGATCTCCTTTCCCTTGGTATTCTCCATCAGCCGGTCTGAGATCTCAGCTGCCTTCTGGGAAAGTTACGGAGGGACCAGTTGGGCTGTCAGTAGTACAAGCACCTTCTCAATATTCTTTTTTTTTTTTTTTTTTAGCCTATCTGCTTATCTGCAGCTTTATAGAGCTCTCAGGAACACAGAGGCTGAACCTCATGAGTCAAGCTTTTCAAATATGCTGCCATTTTCAAAATGTTAAAACTCTGTAGCAGTCTGTGCTGCAGATATTTGAATCTAGACTGTACAGTAGTTTGAATATCTTCTTCTTCTTTTTTTTTTTGTCAGTGGGCCTTTTCACGCTTCTTTGAATTTGCTGTAGTCTCAGCGCTGCAGTTTCTCTTTCCACATTGTGAGTCCCCTGTCTTATTATCGCCAAAAAGAGGATACATTCTCTGTCGACCTCACCATAGGGTCCACCATGGTTACTGTTGCTAGGTTAGGTTTTACCTGAAAATGAATGTAAGTGAATAGCTAAAATAGGTAAGGACCAGATAATTCTGGGAAATCTTGACACAAAACGTGTGAATGTATAGAAATGATTTGACAGAATTTACAAATGAGCTTCCCTCCGCAGTTAATGTATATAAATGATTTGATAGAATTTACAAATGAGTCTCCCTCTGCAGTGAATGTATATATAATTTAGTTCTGTGTAGGAGCTTAGGGTTCATTCTGTTCAGTTGTACTGTATGTTGCCGCCAGACACAGGAGTATGCCTATGCCATCACACACAGGCTTGAAAAACACAGGAAAACAACCGAAGCTGACGCTGTCCCTTTAGTTCTGAGCGTGTGCACCCCTAATGAGGAAGTGACCCCAGAGGAGCACGACAGACGAGGTGCCACTTTACACAGGTTAACTCCTAACTCAGAGCTGTGACTCAGATGCACATTCAAGGCAGTTGTTAAAGAGGAGAGAAGAGACCTCCAGGAAGGAAGAAAAAAACAAAAACAAAACAAAACCCAAACTGCATCAATAACAGACTGAAAAATCAATATATTCAAAATGCCAGCCACCTATGCACTTCAGCTCTGGCTGGCTTTTTAATTTTTTTTTAAAATCCATCTTGAGACTCATTTATAACCCAGCACCATTAAAAAGTATTGTGGGATTTGTAGTAACAGTGCTTCCTGGCAACCTTAAGGAAGGCATACCTAACCATCCAAACCGCAAGCCAAAAATCAATGCACTTGATGGATGGAACAGTGCTGCGTGGTCCCGTATTCTTGTTTTCTCCCCCATCGCACAAGCGAGCCGTACCTCTTTCCCATCAGCCCCGGGGTGTGCACCCCCCCACTGGGCGAAACAAGAAGCCGTGCTTTGAAACAAGCACAAATGCCCTGCGTCACTCGGCAGTATCATGCAGTACATGCTGGGTAAATTTATGGGGGGTGAGCTGTGCCCAGCCCAGAGGGGCAGGAACAGAGAGGGGAACTGATGCTGCCTCCCCCCCCCCTTCCCACAATCCTCCCCATCTAAATAATTTAATTTTATTGTTATGCTGTCGCTATTGTGCAAGCATCCTGATTGGTTTCTGAATGAAGCCGGGCACTGCCTAGGTCACAGAATGGCAGTGCTGCAGTGTGGTATAGGCCATGCATTTTAGCATGCTTTGAGTGACTGGGGCAGATAGGAACCTTTATGAGCAGATAGCACCCTTAAAAGACAGTCATAACACCTCTCTGAGAGCAGGTCAGGAGTGACCAACCAAAACATTAAACAGATCACCCCAAAGAGCTGGAGGTATATCTGTGCTATAGCATAACTGTGTGTGAGTGTATGCACATGCACTGGCGTGTGTGGGTGCATATGTGTGTTTGTGTGTGTCTATGTGTGTGCTTTCTGTAGGCTGTTGTGCATCACCAGCCTACACAACAAGTGTATTGTTGTGTATAATGCTTGTGGAAGACACACTCTGAATGCAGCAATAGCAACCAAGGTCTGGCCAAAATGGGGTCCTGTGTGTGGCTTGTTAGGACCAATTCAAACAAGGCCTAGTATGCGCTCCCAATTAGGGGCTGTATCTTAAACAACTGAGCTCCTCCATTACAGTCCAGCCTTTTGTCATTGACACAGAAACCAGCTCACCTCACTCTCCCCTGCTGTTTGCTTTTCTCTTAGCTTTATTTTTCCTCTTCTCCTCCTCCTCCATCCAGTGTGTTTGGGAATATTATTACTGTCAGTTTTATTTAACTGAATACTTATGATACATAAACACACTCCCTTGTGATTTAAAGCACTTAACATGACTGGAAACAGCACCGGTACAGAATGCTGTTAGTCTAGAGACAAAGCTTTGGCATAAAATGCAAATAGACTAAAGATAACTGCTGTCTAAAAATTAAATATACATAACCCTGTCGTTGTGCAATTAACCGCCCGGATGTTTGAATGCTTTCTGCCTTTTAGCATGAATTGGCATCAGTAAGGTGTTGCCGCTGCCTTGCAAAATATAGTGCTTTTATCAGCCACATTTATTTCTTTATTTTTTTCCTCTGGAGTGCTCAGAGTGTCTGTTAATCCTATGAAAATAAGTACTGTTTATTTCAGCAGCAATTACTGCCTGATGGCTGGGCATGGCTGTGTGTGGGGTTGAAAATCTCTCTTTAATGATGGACAGAGCTCTTACTGAGCACTGAAGAGTCTCTGGAATAGAGTATTGAGATAGCCAGCAATAAAAAAGCCATGCCTGGTTTGTTCAATCAACATAGACGAGTGTTTCTAACAGTACCCTGGTCCTCTCGTAGGCTGATTGCTCTCCCACTAACAGCCCCAAACTGCCACTTAAAGAGAGATGAGACCAAATATTCCATTATTTGAACATTCGCCTGTGAGATCACTGCTCAACAAACTTGGTTCTTGGAGTGTTCGAATTCATGTTACTTGACAAAAAAAAGAATACAAATTCAGCTGTACCTTTTCTCATCGATAATTATAAATGAGTCCCAAGAGCCCTGCATGCTGTAAAAGCACAGATAATTTGTTGGTTATTATGAATTTTTCTGTCTGAAACAGTAGGATGGTGGGTCTCATTGCAGTGAGTCATACTTTACACCAAAGGAACTGGAGTTTCACACAATATTTTTTTAAAAAATGTGGAGTTTGATTTTTTAAATAATCAGTCTCAGGAGCCACAGGATTTGCGAAAATGAAATTATTCTGAACACATATTATTATTACACATATTAGTGCCTCTTAACAGTGCAAATTGTCTTAAGAACCTCTTTTATCTTTAAGACATCTTTGTCTGATTCTGAAATGATGCCATTCATCATCATTTGTTATCCGTTCTCAGTGGAACACATTGTTGAGATATTTCGGCAGTTATTAGTGGACCCCATTAATAGGCCGTTTGTCATACAGATTCATCCCGATGACTCAGAATTAAATTCAAATTAAAAGTACATTAAAATGCAAAACTATATCTGCTGTATTTTGCGAGTTAAGTGTGTCTGTTTGTGTGGAGATGTATATTGAGGCTGATTTATGATTTCTTTAAGGCAGATGTAATGTTACCATGCTGTTTCCGAGTCCCCTTGGGAATCCCGAATAAGAGGGTGTGTTGTAAGGACCCCCCGGCGTGTGTGCATGCCAGCATGCATGTGTTTGTGTTTGTGTTTGTGTGTGTGTGTGTGTGTGTGTGTGTGTGTGTGTGTGTGTGTGTGTGTGTGTGTGTGTGGGGGAGGTCTGTTGTTCTGTTGTCCAAGGGGACTTCCTCCCATACTCCCCCTTGCCTGGCCTGGTTGAAACCGTCACCTTCCCCATGACTCCTCCCCCGACCACTGTGACATCACTATGACCTCACTGTGCCACTACTGTGACATACTGCAGTTATCCTACAGCTGCCCAGCTAAGCCACACCTCCACCATCTTTGCGCATATAAATAGCAGGCGTTGTGGTTATGGGTCCTGTTTAGTTTACCAGTCCAGATCCCTCTGTTGTTGTAATCATGAGCAAGCTTGTGCCACTGAATATCTGGCTGTCAGAACACTTAAATTATACATCTGGGTACTTTACACTGGATAAGAAGGAATGAAAAGTAAATTAATCATAATGTAACAACTGAGCCATATCACCCATTCTCATGGAATTTTGCGAGCTGCAACCTTAGGGCGTAGAATGAGGTTCAGTCCCTCAGTCTGTTGTTTTAATCTTTTGAAAAAAGCAATTCCGAACTAAATTGAGAATTAGAAAATGTACGTCTGGGGGAGTTTACACAAAGTCCTGCAGAGCATGGAAATACACATTACGCTGCTACAGAAAGGAATAAGAGCACTGCAGTGCCCTGGGTGGCTGCAGAAACGGCCTCTGTGTTTGTCTCCAGCTGACAGGGCCTCTTTCTGACTCGCGTTTCAGCTGCATCCAAAGTGATTACCCTTGGACCGACAGGATATCCCGTTCGGGGGGCTTATGGTCTTTAATTCCAGCGGCACCGTCTTCTTGGCCTGGCACCACAAGGTTTTCCACAATACAGGGTTCAGAGGCAGCTAAAGGAATTGCCCAGTGAGCAAATTCAGCGTGCTGAGCCACTCAAAATGCGTTCACCCGGCTCCTGCAATCCTCGGCTGAATTTGAAGGGAGAATCAATACCGTTCGCCAAGGCGCTACTTCAGAGCTACACAGCTGTTCGTTTGAAGACACGGCTTTGTTCAGCCAGCGGGTAAAGACTCGCGTGCCTTTTGTTTGACTCCTGACTCACTCCTACGAGCTTTGCCCATGTTCTTCTGTAAACAGATGCACATACGGAAGTTTGTCATAGACTGAAGTTTTTTTTATCCCACCCTAACATCCATGAATACCAAATAAAATAAACAGATTTTTGTTACAGCATGGAAGTCATAATACTTTGTACATAATGCCTACACACACACAAATATATATATATATATACACATTATAGATGCTCTTATACAGAGCAACTTACATAGGTTACAGTTTTTTAACAATGTTATCTATTTATACAGCTGCATATTTACTGAGGCAATTGTGGGTTAAGTACCTTGCCCAAGGGTACAGCAGCAGTGCCCCAGCGGGGAATTGAACTTGCAACCTTTAGGTCATGAGTCCTGCTCCTTAACCACTATGCCACACATATATAGATATATAAATCTATTTTTGGCAAAGCACATCATTCCCTACAGTCTGTATATCTCATATTGTACAATTGTATTTGAGGGCAGCGTGCAGCAAGTCTTTGCAGGCTGTTGGCACATTAACATTTTCTGGCAATGCACTGTGAATAGCGGCGACACTAAGCAGTTTTCTCTCTGCCGTAAACATGGTTGTAAAACCTGACGGAACATTCTGGAGTGCCGTGCGCCGTGGTGCTGTCTAATTTCCATGCACGGGCCTAGCCAAAACGCGTCTAAGCCTCTTTGCGAGCTGAAGGTGTTGACGCCGTGTTTACAGCCACAAATTTCGAGACGGCCTGCTTGTGTTAATCCGTGAAAGAGACTCATTCCTTTTTCCCCCTGCAATTACTGTACAGAGAACTCCTTCAGAGAACCTTGCGAGTAAAAGTAAAACTAATTCTGCTTTAAATGCAGACATCACGTTTTTTGTCTTCACTGCAGAAGCCAAATTATAAAAATCTTTATGGCTTTACAGCCTTTAATTTTTTTTCTCATGTACCTAACAATAGGATTGAGGAAAGGGGGGGTTACCGGGACTCCCCACCTCTTTTACGCCCAGTTAACCTCAGAGAAATAAGGCCGCATTTGCAAATAAATTCCCAGGATTCAACAGAGGTGTGGAGGATGCAGGCCATAAAGCAGTCAGCTGAGGCTAGGTGAGGACAGAGGTGTCAAATTCAGTTCCTAGAGGGGCTTTTAGCTGTTGCTTTTCAATCCCGCCCCTGGCTTAATTGCTCCGATTGCTTCATTATCTGCACATATTTACACCTGTGGATTCACCCAAAACACCCTGCAGTCAGACTTGTTTTAGTGTGTGGCACAGATACAGGCCCCAGCTGGGATTCGGCATCATGCAGAATGTTAACACAGTGTTAAAGTTTGTCAAAAGGAGTAAAATGATGGGTCTAATTAAGTAATCAAGAGCAGTTAAAACCAGTGTTCACTTAACCCCCCTGCAGTTGCATTTAATTTGGCTGGGTTATGGGGTACGTTATTAAGAATTGCAGAGGAGGGTAAAAAATATTTTCCAAAATCTTCTCTCTTTAGCTCGCCTTCTCTCTGTTTTCCCAAATCCGTGCCTGTGTGTAATCCTGCTATTTCCCCGCAGCAGAATTCAAAAAGACCTGGCTGTCACTGTCCTGCAGTAATAAGGGGAGGATGTATTTTAGACTGTGCACTGCGTGTGTTATATCTGTACTATGCACTCTACCCAAATGGAACTATTTTACTGACCAACGACCTCCTTGACAGTCTCAGGACCTGTTGCCAAGGAAACTGGGAAAAATGCAATTCTGACCCTTTGACTACCTGATTAGGGGTTACAAGGTCAAGGAGAGAGGTACCGTGATGCGGAAGCATCCCTGCGAAATACTGCTCTATTCACCATTATACCTGCATTCGCTCAAAATGTATGACATTTCAGTTTTGGTGATGATTAAAATATAGCATGCCCAGTCCCAATGAGAATGCTGTTGCGGCATTGTGATGTTTGCACACACTGTCCTTTGAGAGCAGAATCTGGTTGATCCCGGTAAGGGGCAGTGGAGTCGGCGGTCGGCATGGGCGTGTTTGTGCGGCGCGTAAGAGTGGAGTGATTTGGGCTGTTGGCTGGCTGACGGACAGCGAGTGAAGTGGTGCTGCAGGCTGTGTTTCCAGTAAACAATTAGCAGAGAGATCCCCTCTGACCCTGCTGTCCCATCTGCGGGGTTGCTGGTCAGCGTGTCTGGTGTAATGTGTGTCAGTAGATGGGGGGTCGGGCTAGCGGGGAGGCAGTGATTTTTCTCTGAAGTGGTGGGAAATCTACTTAGAGCTAAAAGCCACAGCCATCACTGGGCTGTGAGTCTGATGCTTAATGTTTTACACCACATAAACACGCCAATACCCCAATATCCCCCTCCCCAGCTCAATAACTTGGAATAATGAAAGAAATGCTGCCTCAGTGCTTTCTTACACTGAAGTCTGCTTCCCTCACCCTGCTACCGTATCTTCCTTTTGAAATAAATGCTTCCTCGAATCTAACACCCCCCTACCTCCTCTTGCCCCCTGCCTCCCTCCGCTGGTCTCTCACTTCCTCACACTTCCTCACATCCCCTCTTGGAATCGGTTTTGTTGAAAAGATTCTCTCAGATCTGGGACTGCAGTCTCTCACTTGTGGTAGCTACTCGCCAGGATTTGCTGCAATTACTTGACTCTGAGGACATCTGGTCTGTAGCGCTTCGCAGCAATTATTCGCAGAATTAATCCGATACCAAATGACAGCCACCACCCTGTTGAGGGACTGCTCTTAGCTTGGTTCTAATAACTCCCTCTGCAGTCTTGCCATCAACAGCTTTAAGCACTGAGCCAAATTTAATAGTCTGGCTTTTTTTACCCTCTGTCAAAAAAGGTGATAGAGTCATTTGGAGCACCGTCAAAACATCTAAGGATTTAGGGTACATCAAAATAGCATCACCATCTTCCTCTCCTTTTTTTCTCTCTCTTTGAAACAGCATCACTCTCTGCCTGTGTCTCTCTCTCTTTCACACACACACACACACACACACACACACACACACAGGCTCGAGAGTGAAACGGTTATTACTAAAGTAATTGCGGACCCCTTGCAGGTCACCTGAGGTCAGTCCCAGTGGTAGTGAGATGCCCCATGGGCCATATGAGGTGTTTCCTCTCTCGTGTCCTCCAGGTGGATCGGCTCTTGACAGGGCTCAGACACATCAGCAGAAGCTCAGATCCTCGACGCCTCCGGTACCCTAGCCAGATGCACAGGAACAAAATCCCGAAATCGCTTTCCTAAGGGCCACTGTTGGCTTCTCCCTCACTGTTTACGTTTCTCACGGACCATTAAAAATTAGCCACGAAATCGAATCGAGAGAGCCGGGAGTCCTGAAGCTTACCTGATGATACGGTGTTGTTAATAAGTTCTTCTTTCCCCACTGCAGTGTGAGGAAACCAGGTGATAATTAATGGGTGCATGAATACAGGAAGTGTGTGGTGCATTTGTCTCTGGGACAGGTGCACGAAAGCACCTCGGTCAAAGGTGCATGTTCTGGTCAAACCCCACGCTGCCAAGTCGCCCCTGAAACCCTCTGTTTAACATTTCTGCTTGAGCAGACCTTACCGCACGGCCTGTAATATTTATGAATCGGCTGACTGACACCTAACCACAGTCACTTAAAAAGCTATTAGCTAAGCTCAGGCAGTCTTAATTTCCAGTTTGCAGAGAGGAGAAGCACACTTTTTTTGAGCCATGTTTTGAATGTGGGGGGACCACTTTCCACAGTGTGCAGTCTCAGCTCAGAATTCTTCCACTGGATTCTCTCTGGTTCAGAAACACAGAGCAGTGCTGATGTCCAAAGTTAATGATGTAGCACAATACATTTTTTATTTCTGCTGTCATGAGCACAGCTCTGAAGTAACAGTTATAATCCTGTCTATTTTCAGATGCATTTAGGCCATTTCGCACAATACTCTTATTCCTCTTTCCAAAGGTAATTACCACACAAGAGGATATTGATTTTTAAAAAAATATATTTAAGGCTGTGAAGTTACTTCAGTGTATATTTTTGACATAGGAAATGTATGCACTTTTGGTGCTGGTAACTCACAGGAAGAAACAGTCCTACATTTTCATTACATGCTAGTTTTGTAAATTTCTATTCAATGCTAAAATCACTTTCCTTCCAGGATTTTATGTACCAGTACATGGAAGGATGACAGCTCTACAAAATGAGTGAATTGTCTTGGGTCAGGAGATGTGGACATTCATTACTTTACATTATTGGCATTTAGCAGATGCTCTTTTCCAGAGCAACTTACATCAGTTAGGTTTTTACAATGTTATCCATTTATACAGCTGGTTATTTACTGAGGCAATTGTGGGTTAAGTACCTTGCCCAAGGGTACAGCAGCAGTGCTCCAGTGGGGAATCGAGCTGGTAACCTTTTGGTTACAAGTCCTGCTCCTTAACCACTAAGCCACACTGCCGCCCTTTCCCCACACATTCTCTATCACTAGAACATGTTTGGTGTACGCCCGTTATCCCATAACACTGAGGACTTAACAGAGGGGAAGGTACGTCCCTGATGTGTCTGTACAAACCTTCCTCAGCAACGTGAGCTTTGCGTTGGCCACTTTGTTAGTAAGGCTGTGTGAAGAAGCTGGCTGACCCTTCTCACCAAACAACAAACGAAACAAACTCACACAAATAAAACCTAATAATTTATTTTAAAATGCAAAGCAGAGAAAGCCAGTCTTGGGCACAAGCTGCTCACAAGAGTCTCCTAGCAGCACCGACACACCTGTACTTAATGTGCCTCTGATTAGACAGGTGTGGTCAATTAACCAATGGCTGGCTTCACATACACATGGATAATTAAAATCACAAACAGTCACCAATAAGCAATCAGCAGATCTGGATGCGACTGATAAAATGTGATCTGCTGTTGGTAGGTTTGAGATGGTTAGAAGTCACACGGACAACAATTACCGCAAACAGCTAACAGCGTTCAGTGTCTAGGGGGCAAGCAAAGGCTTTCCCTACCTGGCTGTGTTTAACACTCACAAGCTCACCAGGGACAGTGGTGTTCCGTGTCACAGCATAAACCTGAGCCCAGTCTCCATTAAATAGAGTCCCTGTACTCCTCAGTTTGGCAGATGCCACTTATCTCCACAATACCTGTCTGTGGTGGGAAAACAGCTTGCTGGCTCTGCTGGGTCACACGTCCAGATCCACACGCCCCTGGGGTGTGTATTCTTCAGCATCGTTACATAAGCAGACCTCATTTAACGCATTTTTTTCAATCATGATAGGTAGCATTTTATACTAGCTGGTTGGCTCGTGAGTAATTCATTTAACAGTGTTTTAAATGGAATTTTATATGAGCTGGCTGGCCGGTGAGTAATTCATTTAGCAGTACTTTAGCTAGCATTATATGCTAGCTGGCTGGTCTGTGAGTAATTCATTTAACAGTGTTTTAACTAGCATTTTGTGCTAACTGGTTGGCCTGTGAGTAATTTGTTTAGGCTCTGTTAATTGAAAGTTACAGCTAATGACAGTTTGCAGATTACCGACAAGCGGCAAGCATTACTGTTCTTCTTTTTTGTCAGTGCTAATGACCGTCCTCAGCATAAGGCAAACAAAACCAAAAAATACACCTACAAAAACATGTTAAACATGTTTTTTAAAGGACTGAATCCAATAATAAACAGTGTTGAATAATATGCATTGTGAAACGTCTCATTTTGTCCTGTCAAAAATGGTCCTTAGAAAAGCAGACTTCATGCAAGGACTCCTGTACCTCCATGTGTTGTTTTTATCTAAACATACCTGTACCTGAGACGCCAGCATGCCGCCAGCATGCTTATTTGTGAGAGTCAGATTCTATTCAACTGCCTTACTGTTTCATTTCATTTCGTTCGGTAACAGCCTGAATAGAGAACTCCTTCCTCTCAGCACTGACAGTGAAATTGTATTCGTTTAGCAAATGACTCTCTCTTTTCTTATTCTGAATTTTCCATCTTTAGAAGAGTGCACAATGCAGTCTTCTTATCGTGCAATAAGCAGAGCTTTAAGAATACACATTTGACCCTGGCGAATGCACAATTAACGGTACTGGTTGAGCTTTCCTGCAGTTTACAGTTTATGGAAATGATTTTTATGATGATGTTTTTCATTTTTGACAATATTTCTGCCTGAGAATGACTTGAAAAACTGGTGCATTGGAAGTCTCTTTCTCTCCCCCCCACCACCTTTGTAGGGTCCCGCCCGCGACTTCAGGACAGCCCCCCTCGGATTGTGGAGCACCCGTCTGACCTGATCGTGTCCAAGGGCGAGCCGGCCACGCTGAACTGCAAGGCGGAGGGGCGTCCCACCCCGACGGTGGAGTGGTACAAGGACGGGGAGCGGGTGGAGACGGACCGGGAGGATCCGCGCTCGCACCGCATGCTGCTGCCCAGCGGCCCGCTCTTCTTCCTGCGCATCGTGCACGGCCGCCGCAGCAAGCCCGACGAGGGCGTCTACGTCTGCGTCGCCCGCAACTATCTGGGGGAGGCGGTCAGCCGCAATGCGTCGCTGGAAGTAGCCAGTAAGCCCCGTCGCCCCAGCGACCAATCCTCAGCAGTTTGTCACAATCAGTATGATCAGGACCTTCTAGAACACTGGCATTCTAGAACACTGGCATTCTAGAATGCTGGCCTTCTAGAACGCTGGCCTTCTAAAAGACTGGCCCTCTAGAACACTGACCTCCTAGAACACTAGCATTCTAGAATGCTGGCCCTCTAGAATGCTGGCCTTCTAGAACACTGGGCAAGGCAGAACCTCTCCAGAGGGTCTGAGGAGAGTCTGGTTCTACAGTCAGATTGTTGCTGATCAGAGGGCAGGGAATCAGATCACATCTGTTAATGCAGATAGATGGGACAGGTGACTCCACACAGACAGGGCAAAGTGCGCAGCCTGACTGAGGTTCCATCCAGGGGCCAGGTGTTTGGCCGTAAAGCCCAGCTGGGTCCAAGTACTTATCCTGGGCCATTTCCAGGCCTCAGCAGAAGGGCAATTGATAACCTGCAAAATTAGGCCAATTAAGCGGCTTTTGGAATATGAGCTCAGAACTGAATTCTGACTGCAATGATTTTATAATGTGGCCCCATCTGTTAAAACAATTAAATTACTTTACAGTGAAAAATTAGAATGTTCTAATTCATTTTTATCAGGTATCTTTTTATGTGTTGCTAAGGTAAATAATGTGGAAAAAAGTAAATGACAAACTTACATGACAAAAGGTTTATATTTTTACCTCATGTTTTTGGTGTTTCCTCCCTTACCCTCTTTTTCTTGTATGTTGGTGACACATCACCTCCCAGTAAGATTTAAAAGTATTACTGTTGGCACTTATGTTTGCAATGAGAGAGAGAGAGAGAGAGAGGAAGGGAGAGGGGAGAGAGAGAGAGAGAGAGAGAGAGAGAGAGAGAGAGAGAGAGAGGGAGAGGGAGAAAGAGAGAGAGAGAAGGAGAGAGAGAGAAAGAGAGAGGGAGAGGGAGAGAAAGAGAGAGGGAGGGAGGGAGAGGGAGAGGGAGAAAGAGAGAGAGAGAGAAGGAGAGAGGGAGAGGTAGAAAGAGAGACACTCCTGCGTGTGGTTTGTCTGCTTTAACAATGAGGCAGCCTTGAGATCCCTCTTAGCCCACCTGGGAAGGGATGATGTTGTTCAAATCCTTAACCTTGTAATCTGAATGCATTATAAATATTCATTCACAATGTGCACAGCCCTCCCATCAGTCAGGGCAGTATTCAGTATGATAACATTAAGCAACTGGAAGTACACAAATTGCTGTACTTGCCATACTAAATGACACTATGTGCCAGATGACACTGCGATCAAGGTTATTACAGCTCTGGACACAATGGCGAACCTTGTGATGAATGTCCCTATTGTAATCTAATATACGTAGAAAGTAGCTGGTCTTAACTTTCCCAGGCAGAAACACGTTTAGACTGACCTTGTACTTTCTGTAATTCATTTAATTCTTTCATATTTCCTCCTGAAACAGCCACACTTCAGACTGTGAAATTTAATGTCTGTAATTCTCTATTTAATACACTTAGTTTAGCTTTAGATGCACGTTATTGTAAGCCTGCTTGGGTTTGGATAATATAAAGTAAATTATAATTCTGTCTCTGTGTGTGTATGTAGGTTGGTGTTGCGGATACACATAACAGGCACATATAAGGCTAGGTGAGCCGCACACCATGTGGTGATAAACACTGTGGGTTTGAATTCTGCCGCAGGAATGCGCTGCGTATTGACTTTGGGCTTATACAGGCTTCATCCCTGTTCACAGAGGGTGGTTTGGAGTCACTCGGCATCTCTGAGAATTAATCCTCACCGGTGTCAAACAGTGTGGCTTTCACTGCGTCCTCTTACGTTATCCTGAGAGTTCCAGGAGTCCGGGGGTGCGTTCCCGCCTGGAGGTCTGCCCTGTGTCAGACCCTCCGGGAAGCATGTACCGGCTCCAGATCACTCTGAGCTCAGCGCCACTGGACTGTTTTGGGACCATTACCGAGCCGCCGACGTCCCTCCCAGCTCGCGGTATTGATCCGGGGCCTCAGCGTGTGTCTGTCTCAGCTGGTGCTGGTGTATGAGGTATCGATCGCTCTCAGAGGGCCGCAGTCTCCTGCGGAGGGCTCGGATTGGGTGGCCATCTCCCACGGAGGGCTCGGATTGGGTGGCCGTCTCCCACGGAGGGCTCGGATTGGGTGGGCTGAGGAGACGGCTCGAGGGGGAGGAAGTGTGTAGAGTCAATCTCCCTGTGCAGCCTGCTGGAACCCGCCGCTGCCCGCCTGACACAGGCACCGCTCAGGGGGCACGCTCTGCGATTCGGGGAGAGCTGTCACCTCTACCTCCTGGCTCCCTCCGTGGCCTCAGCAAGGCCGCATGGAGCACGGTCTGATCATGTCTTTTTTATTCTACTAAGTGGAAGCGAAGAATCCGGCACAGGCTATCTGTAGAAGACACTATATGCAGCAGTGTGGCATAATGATAAGGAGCAGGGCTCTTAACCCAAAGAGGTTGCGAGTTCAATTCCTCTGTGGGGCACTGCTGTTGTACCCTTCAGCAAGGTGCTGAACCTGTAGAGGTTCAGTAAATATCCAGCTGCATAAATGGATAATATGTCGGCTATGTGGGTTGCTCTGGTTAAGAGTGTCTGTTGAGCAGATGTAAAAGAGGAGAGTACAGGGCAGGATGCAGAATCTCCCCTGTCTGTTGTAGCAGGGTCAGAGCTGCCCGTGGCTGGGTGAAGTTTTGTGTACCTGACTGAGGATACAGTGTTGTGTCTCTGGCTGAGAGTGGGGTGTTGTGTTTCTGGCTGAGGGTGGGGTGTTGTGTCTCTGGCTGAGAGTGGGGTGTTGTGTTTCTGGCTGAGGGCGGGGTGTTGTGTCTCTGGCTGAGGGTACAGTGTTGTGTTTCTGGCTGAGAATGGGGCGTTGTGTTTCTGGCTGGCTGTGCCGCAGGGTTGACTGATTGCCAGTGTCACAGCGTGTCAGTGTCGGCCCAAAGGCAAAGAGACACAAGGCCAGGTGCATGTACCCTGACCCAGACTGCAGCACCGTGTTCATCCAGACAGCGAGCGTGTAGCCACTGTGTAAAGGGAGACCTGGGTCTCTAACACCTGCTCAGCCTGTCGCGGGTTCATTTTGAACATCTCCATCAGGTGCAGAACTGAGCGCAGTGCAGATTATGAGTGTTCTGGGAGCAACGGAAGGGCTGCATCAGACACCTGGACATTGTCATTTGTGGTGGCAGTGTGGTGTCACGGTTACAGAGCTGAATCTGTCACCCAAAGGCCACAGGTTCGACTGCCAGGTGGGACACGGCTGTCGTATGCTTGAGCAAAGTGCAGCGGTGGTGCAGTTTAGTTCAGTAAATAAATGGATTATATGTAAAATGAACCTTGTAAGATGTGTAAATAAGTTAATTTAAAGCAAATAAGTCATGTAATATATACATCCTTCATGATTTCACAGCTGGCCTGTCCAGTCTGTGTGTATGTTTGCACACCATCGAGAGATTTAAACAACATTTACACAACATTTAAAATGTAGCGCAGTTATATGTTAATATTTACCCAGAAAGCTCAGAGCGGTTAGCAGGATTATGCCTCACAGAAAAATGGAGTGACAGGCATGAAAGCACGGTCTGTATGTAGTAGTGGGGTACAGCAGAAGTCAGTGCATCTGACTCAAAGTAATGTATGCAGACTGGTACCCAGTCAAACACACAGCTCCGCTCCGTTTCCTTAAGCTGTTGCCTATTTACATTACCACATGCCAGACCTGTGACCTGATCCCAGATAAGTAAAACAGAGCCCTTCACACAACATTAACTTACATTATTTCGCCGCACAGCAGATGCCCTTATCCGCCGCACTGTTAATTTATTCAGCTGTGTGTTTACTGAAGCAGCACAGGGTAAGCACCTTGCTCAAGGGTACGGTGGCAGGGAGCCAAGCGGAGATCTCACCTGCGGACAGCGGGTCGCAGTCCGGCTCCCTACCCGCCAGGCCACGCCCCCACCCCCACCTCACTGCTGATGTCACAGCCCTTGTTTGTGATGCGAATGCCTCTGGTAACTGTGGCATGCCATGTTTATGTATGGGGCTAACTGTAGAATTTATTTTACGCACGTTTCCCTTGGATGCATTTCAAGCAGGGGCGCCTAGAGTGACTCAGGTCCACAGTAAACCTCTGAAGGTCGTTTAGAGGTTAGGATTCGGTTTCCAGGGGAACAGGTGAGGCTGGGATATCGGCCGCCCCAGGGAATGCTTGGAGTGAAAGCTGAGGAAAGACAGATCTGCTGTCTCCCTCCTCTGCTGTGTGGAGTTGGGGGCGTAGCGAAGGTGGGGGGACCCCGCAACTTTGTCGCCCTCCGTGATATTGCTGGCAGGTCTGAGAAACTGCTGAGCAACAGCTCTTCTCCCCTGCATAAAAATGGATTTGCAAGTTTGTGGATTAGCAGGTGGGGGTGGGGGCATAGCAGATTAGGAAGCTTGAAGTCTCCTCAGTGAAACGACAAAGCAGCAGTTTAATGTGGGCTTATCGAACGCAGCCGTTCTCTCTCTCCCCAGGCGGTGTTCAGTGCTGCGGCGGCTTCGCCCTTCCTGACCATCTTATTATTACAGCCCCCTCAGTTCGGGTTCAGAGAAGCCCATGTACGGCAGCATGTTTAACAGCATTTAGCACGGCGCAGATACATGAGCATCAGAGGCAGGGGAAAAAAAAGAGCAGCACAAAGATGTTTTTGTTCCCAGAGCCAGCTATCATGGCTTATGCATTCACGTCGATTGAATTATCTCCCCGGATTCTCTGTAAAGACCTCTTAGCCATATAGGCTAAGCCATGTGAGTAAATCAGCTTTCCTATAGCCTAACGACACGGCCGCCACAATCCCCGATCCATCTGAACGTAATCTACGACGGAAGAATTATGAAGGGTTATTGTATCATAAAGGGTGGGGGGGATGGGAGGGGAGGCTAACCTAAAGGTTCTGCAGGGCGGCAGTGTAGCATAGCAGGTGAGGAGCAGGGCTCGTAACCCGAAAAGTTGCAGGTTCGATTCCCTGCTCGGGCACTGCTGCTGTACCCCTGGACAAGATGCTTAACCCATAATTGCCTCAGTAAATATCCAGCTGTATAAATGGATGATGAATGTCAAAAAACTGTAGCCTATAAGTCAAGCAGCTGCTAAATATATAATATGTAATTAAATTATGAAAATTAAATTATGAAAAACCTCAATGCCACCACGCTTGGCATGGTTGGTAAGACATTGATGCCTCTCCCCTTGTCTTTGATGTCTGGCCTGAGAGTGCCCTCCGGGCAGCTTTGGGGGGGGGGTCGTGGCAGGCAGGTGATGCGGTCAGTAGGCACGAGGGTCAAAGCGAGACCGGTATGCTCGACGACCTCCCGGTGACCGGGCTGAGCTAACGAGACGAGGTCACGGAGGGAGCGTCTGAGCTGCAGGAGGACATGAGTGTGTGAGTGTGTGTGTGAGTGTGTGTGGGGGGGGGCTGTTGCATCGCCCTGGCCTGGCACGCTGGCCTTCTGAGTCCTGACCTCACTGTGATTAACAAAAGATCAGATCTGGCTGGGGGCTAGATAGGAAGCAGGTTTGCCCTGGTGGCTTGGGGGGGAAGGGGGTTTGGGGGAGGGGGCAAAGTTAACATGGCAACAGGTGACATGGAAAGAAGAGCTTTCAAAAGTACCCCCCAGGTTAATGAATGCTGGGACATCTCTGTGCCTTTATGTCACTCAGATCTCGTTAACGACCCGGTTAACGAGAACAATAGGCAACCATTGTGTCTAATCAAGTTTCCCCAACACCCCCCAGATCTCTGCCTGGTGTGAGTGAGGGAGATTCAGCCCAGTAACAGCATTACTGGAGAACATTTCTAACATGAGAGTGATAATGTGCCTTAGTCCTTTTGTTTGCTTTTGTTTTTTTTCTCTGTGTACATAGTGAATTATGTGAGGAAGTATTCACTTTAGTTATTTTTCTGGGGTTTTTTTGTTGTTTTTGTGTGTGTGTGTATGTGTGTTTGTGTGTGTGTGTGTGCGTACTGTGAATCATTCCGTTTCCCCTCAGTCGTATATGAAAATCTCCTTGTGAAGTTTCGGGTTGCAGTGCATTCTGTAAATCTCCTGAGTATTCTGTCTGTGGCATTGTCCTCCCATGAGTCTTGCTGACAACTCAAAGAAAGGCCTTTTCAAAGC
>CM032883.1:36196667-36201667 GCA_019176425.1 Megalops atlanticus | reverse complement strand
GAACAGTGGGGGCCAGGGGTCGCCCCGAGACCGGCCGTCAGTGCTGAAGGGGCGACCGCCTCTCCCTGGCTTTGTTCTTTATCGATTTGTTTTGGCCCGCCTGAAGGAGTGTCCGCCGTTCAGTCACAATGCAGACTCCAGGCCCGACTGAACAGAGGTGCAGGGGTAACCCATGAGCATCAGGGGGTTTCAAGTGAAATTATCACTAAGGCACTGCTCTAAAAACACACTTGTAAATATAAAAATCAAAGTTGTAAGTATTTACTTTTCAGATTTATTTTTGTAAATAAATACTGCATCTCTAACATGCAGTCAGGGAGCAAAGGATGTGTAGCTACCTGGAGAAATGAACGCTGTAGATCTGTGGCCACCGTAAAACATTCTATAGTACCAGCATAAATGCTCTTTCCTTGTGGCATTTTAATTTTCCCTTAATGCTCGCACTTTATTACAGCATAGCGGCAGTCTAAATGCTTTCATTTTAGCAGGGTGACCTGAGATTGTAACTGACCATCAGAATGTCAAGTCATTTTCGTTAAGCTGCCATAACCATTGAGTCAGTTTTAAATTATGGAAAGGGTGAAAGGCATTTTTGTTGAAAAGGCAATCAGATTTACTTGACTGTTCTTAAACATTTTGCGAAACTGGTGAAAAGTGGCATGCCCTGGTAAGTCAGTTCTGAGAGTCGTATTTCTGTCTGTGTGAGAAGTGGTTTAGTCATCGGAGACCACACAGACAGGAGCAAGCTGGCAGCGTGAGGTCTGGCTGTTCCTGTGACCTGGCGCAGGTGGGGGCGGGGGGGGGTGTTGGGCGATCTTGGACTGGCAGCTTACAGCCAGGCACCGAGTCAGCAAAACCTTCCTGAGGAGAGCAGCCAACCCTGATAGGTACTGCAGCAGGGAAGTGGAGAGGTGAGCCACCGCATGCTGCTAGGGTTCAGGGATTAACCCCTGTCTGGGGGTGGCTGGTGTAGCCCTAATGAGGATGTCTGGGTAATTAGCTCTGAAGGATTACCTGAGCGGGACACACAGGGCTAGCGTGCGGCTGAAGGTGTTCCCTCCTCATTGAAGGACTGTGAGGATGTGTGACAGATTTCACAGTCCTCCAGGCTGCAGTTTAGCATGTCAAAAGCCTGTTACGGCTGGGAATGTTTGTGTGTGTGTGTTGGGGGGAGGGACTCCCTGCTTTGAATTTTGGGTGCATTTCAAGGGTACATTTGAAGCAGGTGCAAACCCTGGGTATAGCTGGGGGGCGTGGCTTCCGAAAGGGGACGGCCCAATTTCACACAAGCCCCCCGGGCTCACGGTTGCCGGGCCAACTGCTAAGGAACCCACAGGCAGAGCCCCAGTTGTCCGGGGGAAGGATGAGTCGCAACTGTGGCCCCCATGCATGAGGCCCGTCCCATTCAGCGAGGGGTAATTTATGGCTTTCAATCTGTCTCAGTGCCGCCGCCGCGTTCTCAGAGACCGGCGGAGCTGCGTTTTTACGAGCGGTAAAGGGCCTGGAAATGATGTACCTCCACCTTCCGCCTCATCAATCCTGCGCCCTAACGAGGCTCGCCCGGTCACCGCAGTTACCGGCAGGTCCAGGTTAAATATGCCGATTATTGTTGCTCTCTTCACCGAACCCCACACTTCGAGCCTTTTTCGTAACCTCCTCCCACCCCTGGAGATGGGAGAGTGGAATATAATGTTGCTTTCTGGGAGCAGACGTTCTGGGCTTCTCTCTCCCTGGTTGTGTTGAACACTCTGAGAAGGACGACCTCTCAGTGCTGTGTGTACAATCATGTTCATCATTTGTGATGCTCCTGACAGACTGTCATACTTTTGGTGGTACTTCATTTGAAAGCCTTGTTTACACTGTTAGAATTCATTTGACAAGCACACCACCTATTTAGAATGTAGCTATATTTATTTCTATTCATCATATATTTTAAAAAGATAGCGAGCAGACAACAAGCAGACAGCCAGCAATTAAGTGTAATTTTATAATTTTCCATCAGGTTGTTTGTTTACCACTTAACAAGCTGTAAATCTAATGTAGAAATTCTACTGTCTGTAGATTTGAGGAATGACGCTTTGACTTTCAGAGCACCCAGACGGGGTTTGAAGGTACCCATCCAGATACGGCTCTTTCTGTGCGATGTGCACCCCTTCCCTGAGTGACTCTGTCTGGAACAACCTTTGGCGTGCTGGGCTGGGACACGTCTCCTCCCATCAGGGGGATTATGTTCCAGGGCCCGTCTTGGAAGGATTTGGGCCAGATGCTTTTCCTCCTTCAGACATGAAAGGCTGGCTGCTTTCAGCGGACAGGGAAGGAGCCCCCAGCTGTTCTCCACTAACTGGGCCCAGGTGACAACGTCTAAACGAGATGGACAGGATATAAATGAAAGTGCAGCAAAGACAAACGCCTCCTCTCAAACACACACACACACACACACACATGCGCACACACATACACACACACAGAAACACAAACACACACACACACACACACACACACACATGAACACACACACACACACACACACACACATACGCCTGAATACATACAGAAGGGGGTGGAAATCATCATTACAGAGAGGTGTCCTGGTGCTGGATCCCCAGGGCGGTATGTGACCCTCCTGCTCCCGGTCCCAGCCCAGCGCTCATTATCCTGAGTGGGCCTCTTTGATCCTGCGGGACTGAGAGAGGATGGGGCTGGGGGTGCGGGAGGGGGACAGATGTCCAGGCGGAACGTGGCTCTAAGCGGCTCTCCCCCATCCCCTCTCTCAAATCAGGGCCCCCGTGGTCCTCGACAGCTGTGCGGGGTAGCGCCCGGACAGCCCGCGCAGATCCGGGGAGGGCCCCTGTCTCTGCTCCCTGCGCTGTAATTACACCCCAAATCGAGGCACGAGCGGGGTGGGCGAAACACTGGCACAGCAACACAGCGACTGGCCAGCCGCCCGAGAGTATGATATCATATTTCACACCACAGATCACAGTTTTTAATCATCATTCAATTATTGGAAATTATACATGCCGTGTTTTTTCCACTCGCTGTCAGCACTGACGAAGTGACACTCATGGTGTAGAGTTGTGTAATTTGTTACATAATAAAGATGCCTCTCTAGGATTGATTTTAATCATAACTTTAAGTCAGTCAATTTGACTCAAATCATCAAATCAATCCTATTGATCCTTGGTTTGCCCACAGTTGTTGAGTGAATTGTAATTTTTCTAAGTCTGTGTAAATGCACTGTAAGATGGGCAAAGGTATCAGTGATATAGTATAGTATATGAGGTCTGGAAATGGATTAAATACAAGGTGCTCCTGATGCTGTTGGCTGCTACTGTGTAGAGCTACAGCATGAAAACAGAGACTCTGTTGAGACTCTCACTTACTCAGGACAAGGCCTCGTATAGCCCTAGATGTCACTATATGTGACGAAAATGCACTTAGGCAACTCTGCCTGTCGGAGGCAAACGTAAAGTACACTTCCAACGCCGTGCGACGCTCGGTTCTGACAGAGATGTAGAGTGTGCCTTCTTTGTCGCTGTTGTGTAAGAGGTGCTGCTGGCTGTCTGCTTTGTCCAGGAGGTGCTTTTCTGTGTGGGCAGACCTGGCTTGCAGCGTTGGAATGGTGAAGCGTGTTTTTATGGCAGGAAGGCTTGTGTGTGTGTGTGTGTGTGTGTGTGTGTGTGTGTGTGTGTGTGTGTGTGGTGGGGGCGGGGGATGGGAACTGTAAATCTGACGAGATAGAAGAGTGTCCCTTCAGCCATCAGGGAAGCCTAGGGTGTTCCATCTGTCCACCTAAATGTCCAGACTAACCGCAGAATCGATCGTTAGTCAGAGGCCAGTCTCCACCCGCATGTACTGTTATTAACCTCGATGTTGGTGTGTCTTTCTGTCTATCTGTCTGTCTGTCCCCGCCTAGAAAAAAACATAGCTGCTGCTACTGGATGAGGCCAAAGGTGTAGTAACCAAGTTACCAAGCACACAGTTAACTGCTTGAGTAGATTTTTGTTTTTGGCCCTGATGAATCAGAGTACAATATATGAGTCCTAAAATGAACATCTATTTATGAAATTTTTTTTTTTACACAAGATGGTGGTCATCACAGTCATTTTTTCTGGACTAAATATGTTTTCTCACATTGAACACAAGATACAATATACCCCGCCAAATTATTCTGTCTGCTATCTGAAATTGAATGTTGATAACCGGTGTGAAAAGCTAAAATGGATTTCAAGAAGCGGCTGTAATGTTATCGTTTAGATGAAACGGGACGAGGGGCTGAGAATGACCGTGTGACGAGGCGGCGGCGTGTGTGTCTGCATTTGCGTGAGCCGGGCTCCTGATCGCCAAACTCCTGGTTGTCGGGCTCCTGGTTGCCGGGCGCGTGACAGATTGCCTCGCATGTGGGGAGATGTGAACAGACAGATTGACAGATGACTGCCACAAATCCCAACAAGAGATCTGAAACATAAACCTTTCAGCAACAACACCGAGACCATTTGTCATTGTCGGAGAGATCTGAATATTTATTCATGAGCGCCGGAAATGAGAGCTGCTCTCACAAAGGAGGAGAAAAAATAACACTCTCCAAAATTTAGATGACGGCTGTGAAGTCCGTTTGTAATTAGATGGCAGCCTCCACTTGTGCTGAGTATTTATTCTGAATTAAAAACACAAATGATGTATTATGAAAAGCTACACAGGGAGGAAAAAAGATGCACTTCTACATCAAAAGACAGATGACTGTGGTAAGTGGAAAAGCTTTAAATTGTACAGGAGATAGTGGATAACTTGATTTGCATTGCTTCATACAAATTGGCCATTGTGTTATTAGGTTTGGAGTGTCTTTAATTTAAACTAATATGTACGCAACTTCCCCTAATGGATGAAACAGATCCCGTGTCCTGGCCATTGATTCATAGAGAATTCCCCTAATGCAGCAGACAGGTAGCTGCATTAGGCATTAGGTGGAGTGGACAGACATGCAGATGGATTGTTTACTC